>OX457038.1:47517019-47604519 GCA_949752735.1 Lumbricus terrestris | reverse complement strand
ACCCACTTGATTGACTGATTGCTTGAATGCCTCACTACCTGACTGACTGATTGACTGGCTGACTGATTGGCTGGCTGACTGATTGACTGACTGATTGACTAGCTGACACATGCACTGTCTAACTGACTGCCTGATTGACTGACTGATTGACTGACTGATTGACTAGCTGACACATGCACTGTCTAACTGACTGCCTGATTGACTGACTGATTGACTATAGACTGACTGCATGACTGACTGACTGACTGACTGACTGACTGACTGACTGACTCACTCACTGACTCACTCACTGACTCACTCACTGACTCACTCACTGACTGACTTAGTACATGTCTGAATATATATATATATATATATATATATATATATACTATAGCTGGGGTACCCGGCGTTGCCCGGGGAAATTTAAGATTCGACCCGCTCCCGGCCACAATCACACCACACCCACCCCCAACCCCACCCCACCCCACCACACTCCAACCTCCACCGGTACGCCACCCGTGAAATTTGGGTTTGTGCCAAATTACCCACCCCACCCCCTCCCCACCCCACCACACTCCGACCTCCACCAGTACCGCCACCCGTGAAATTAGGGTTTCAGGAAAATTTCCCTTCATCCCCACCCACCCCTCCCACCCCTCTCCCCACCCCACCCCAACCCTCTCTCCGCCCCACCCCACCACACCGACCTACACTAGTACGCCACCCGTGAAATTATGATTTTCGTGAAAATTCCCCCACCCCCTCACCTCACCCCCATCCCCTCACCCCCTGCTCCCCCGCCCCACCATCCCCCACCCTACCACACTATACGACCTCCACCAGTACGCCACCCGTGAAATTAGGGTTTTCTGGAAAATTTTATCGTTGGGTACCACAGTGGAGTAGTGTTTAAAGCTTTAAATTTCCCGGGCAACGCCGGGTTACACATCTAGTACAGTATACTTGCGTAATATTCGGTTTTCCGTTGCGTATATAAACAGGAAAAAATCTAACTCAGTAAAAGACATATAATAAGGACATGTATATATGTATCTATATATGTATGCATGTATATAATTATGTTCACGTATATATATGTATGCATGTAATTATATATGTATGTACGACGCTAAACTATATATGCACGTTTACAGATAGGCTATATATGCGCCTTAATTTAGGTGTCTCGCAAGATGCAAAGACGCTAACGAATAAAAGTTAGTCAACTATATATATACACCGTGTCTCAATAAAAAAAGGTGCAAAATTGTTTTTGTCATAACTTTGTCAAATTTCCACCAATCTTAAAATAACTTTTGGTATACAGGTAGACGGAAAAATGGCCGAAATTTCATGCTATAAAGAAATTTTCCACCTCACCTGACTCATTTCACCGCATTACCTTGTTAAACACAGATGTACCAATTTTTCATATAACGCTTACATTTTAATACTTCCAACAAACTATCTGACGTCTGAATTAGCACGCAATGAAGTAAATAGCAGAGTTTCTTAATTGTTATGACAGAACTGCTTAAAAGTGTTAGAATCGGTGCTCGAAATGTGCACCGCATGCGCGGACACAAGCGCTAAGACGGCGACGCCACTGGTCGATAGCACCATCAACAATCGACTGGTCAAAGCGCGCCCACTCGTCGATCAGACGCGTTTTGAGTTCGTCGACACTGGCTATTCTGGACCGGTAAACCTTCTGCAGCACACTTCATATGCTATAGTCGACGGGTTAAGATCTGGTGAATTCGGCGGCCACAGAGTTGGAGGAATGAAGTCGGGCGTCTCTCGCTCCAGGAAAGAGACGGTGTCGCGCGCTTGATGCGCCAGCCTCTAGGGCACCATCCTGTTGAAAAACAATAAACTCGCCCTGGGATATCCGGCGTATGTCTGACGGTATCTTCTGGGCAAGAAGGTTGTCGCGATAGTAGGCCTATGACCCATTCACTTTGGCATCCGGCTCGATGCAATGGATTTCAGGGGAGCGAAGCTTCGAGACGCCGTTATATGAAAAATTGGTACATCTGTGTTTAACAAGGTAGTGCGGTGAAATGAGTCAGGTGAGGTGGAAAATTTCTATATAGCATGAAATTTCGGCCATTTTGCCGTCTACCTACCAAAAGTTATTAAGATTGGTGGAAATTTGACAAAGTTATGACAAAAACAATTTTGCACCTTTTTTTTATTGAGACACGGTGTATATACAGGGCGCGCCAAGAAACACCTAGGTTTTTTGCGAATATCTTGGCCAAAAGTAAGAATTTCGAAATGAAATTTTACAGTCTTAAAGACAATTCATATTTACACATGATGGCCAGATTTCATCAAAATATTTCTAACAGAACAAAAGTTATGCCACTTTTTGGAAGGCCACTCACAGTTTTTTGACGATTCAAAAACGTAACGCAACAAAAAGTATCAAAAACACGATTTTATTAAGTCTCGTCTCAAATAATTGTTATCAAGTAGCCCTGATATTGTCAGATGATCATTATTACTACTATTTTAAACAGAAACAGGGTGCCAGTGTGGCCGCAGGTCACTGTGAAGTCACTTAGCAAATGACAATCAAGTTGGTAAATAAGGAATCTGTCAGATTCATAATTTTGCTATTAAGGCGATGCAATTCAAATTTCTAAAAAAAATGAAAATGGCCAAGGTGTCAATGACAGACAAAATGTTTATTCAGACACCTCTTGAGCAAGATCCTGGAGATATAAGGCTATATGAGCAACGTTTACTCCGATAGACAGTGAGAGCGCAAAAATTACGAGTTAAGCTGAGATTTAAGAGATTTGCCGTAAATGAACGGAGATCGGCTCAATGTCGATTGTTCTGGTTTTATTGAGCATGCCAATGACCCCACAAATCTCCGGATTTGAACCCGATGGATTGATAATCAATTGCGGAGAGATATATGCTGGAGAAATGTCACAATCTGCAGCCAAAATCAGGAGCGGTAAGAGAATTGGTGGGCGCACTGGACTGACTGGAGTTGATATGGGAAGATCTGTTTTTGGAACGCGTCAACAGGGCCATCAAGAACTTTGCAAAGAGACTCAAAAGATGTGTTGGCACTGGCGGTGGGCACATTGAACACAAGTTTCGAATCACTATCAAGTTCATTTCCAAACAGTTTTTTGAATTATGACTTAATAGAAACGTATTTTTCCTACTTTTTGTCGCGTTACGTTTTTAAAAACGGTGGATGGCCCAGTGGCGTAGCCAGGTATTTTTTCATGGGGGGGCAGTGGGGTGGCAGCTTAAAGTGATGGGGTGGCTACCGCTGGCAATTAAAGCGCGCATCGGCATCGCGAGCCGTACGCACGATAATTGAACAATTGAACAAAATACTGAAAGTAGTCAGGAGTGTCATGACATCATTGACATGACAGAAATGAGCAATCACATAATTGACATGTCTTAACGACGTTAACGTGTCTTAACTCAGTAACTGAAGAACGAAGTAATTTCAGTACAAGTCACAATCACAAAATAGTAGTCACTGTAATCGTAAGTGAATTTACAAATATATTTTCTTAATTTGTCTCAGTTGTCTTAAACCGAAGCTACAAATATCAGAATGCGAAAAAAAATTGTTGTCTAATGATCAAATGTCTAAATAATAATTGGCAGTAAAAATTTCACAAACCTAAAATAGATGTATTCTACTGTTTTTGTGGTTAGCAGCAAAAACGACAATGTATTTTTAGATTTTGGATGTATTACAGTATTGGACATAATACGCATGCAAGCCTCACTAGCTTGTCTGTCCCACAGTGCACTATAGTGGCCTGTCCCACTTTCCCATCACCCACCCTACAAGAAGTTGTACACGAAGTTGTATAAAAAATAAAATAAGTCAGAAATTATATAACATTCTTTATCACTCGTAAAAGTAAAAGTAAAACAAACGCAGGGATTGGGGGGGCAGCTGGGGGGGCAGCCCTTTCATTTGGGGGGGGGGGGCGGCTGCCCCCCCTTGCCCCCCCGTAGTTACGCCACTGGGATGGCCTCACTAAAAGTGATATAACTTTTGTTCTGTCTGAAATATTTTGATGAAATCTTGCCATCATGTGTAAATATGAATTGTCTATAAGCCTGTAAGATTTCGTTTCGAAATTCTTACTTTTGGTCAAGAAATTGGCCAAAAACCTATGGGGTGGGTCTTTTTTTGGCGCACCCTGTATAGCGAACAATGAATGCTCAGATGACGAGAAGCGTCTCCACAGACGAACTCTCGCAAACACACAGAGCCAAACCGCAGATGGCAGAAGATGCTGCTTCCGGGCATTTCTCTGATGTGGAGTATATATATACGACATTGGCCAAGTATACTATAGCTGCAGCATAATATAAAACTATAGCCTATCATCATTTTCATCTTACCATTCATCATCGTCGTCGTCGTCATCGTCATCATCGTCGTCGTCGTCATCATCATCATCAATGATGACGATTCATCATCATCATCATCATCATCATCAACAGCAGCAGTATCATCATCATCGTCGTCGTGGTCGTCGTCATCGTCATCATCATCATCATCATCATCATCATCATCATCATCATCATCATCATCATCATCATCATCATCATCATCATCATCATCATCATCATCATCAACATCATCATCATCATCATCATCATCATCATCATCATCATCATCATCATCATCATCATCATCATCATCATCATCATCATCATCATCATTATCATCATCATTATCATCTTCTTCTTCTTCTTCTTCTTCTTCTTCTTCGTCGTGTTCTTCTTGTTCTCCATCATCTCTTCATCTTCTTCGTCCCCCTCCACCTCTTCATCTTTTGTTATCTGACATATAATTATTATAACCAATTAATAAAATTCGATTGAATTTCTTTTTATCGTATTATAATTGTTTGCGTACACTTCAAAATATTGCCTCATAGGCTATAATCTTCAGCATAGTAAAACAAGAAATTTAATATAGCCACGGTAATCTGCAGAGGGGACTAAGACAGAGAGAAACAGATAGAGACAGAGAGACATACAGAGAGGAAGACAAACGGACAAACAGAGAAAATGAGGAAACTAGAGAAGAAAAAGAGTTGAAAGGTGTGGGGGATGGGGTGGGGATGTGGTGGGGGTTCTATCGTCTTGCGATCCGTTGGGTTGTCTTTCGCGAGATTGAGACAATGATATATAGAGCACTCAACTGACGTTTTCGGGTCAAATGTTATTCTGTGTGTAACTGGATACGTGTCAAACAATTAGACTTATTGTCGCGTCAGCCGTATACGGAGCGAACGTGTGAGGTAACGGGACGGGGGGGGGGGTGTCTGAGGGCTGTTCAATTTCTTTTTAAACGTGTGCAAACTTTAGTTATTAGATGCGGTTTCTGACCCGTGCACGCCTCCCATTTCATCCATTTATTTCTTTCACAGTTGCATGTGTTCCTCTTCTTTTGTTGTTCTTGTTGCCGCCCCATCATGATGAGCAATTATACTTTAAGAATTCACATACGCTGGGCATCTGGACACTGTCGATATTACTCGCTATATATATATATATACATATATATATGTATATATATATATAATATTATACATATATATGTATAATATAACATTATACATATATATATATGTATATATATAATATATGTATATATACATATTGTTCCCTCTTTTATGTTCACACCTCAGCTGTATTTACAGTCCGTATGACACATGTATACATGTTGTGCCCGTGTTATTTATCTTTAAACAACGATGACAACGGATGTCGGGTATAACTGACATTTGACATGAGCCCACCGAGGACGGTATACAGTCTATACAGGGCCTTTATATTATAGGCTACCCCCACCCCCGCGCTGCATCTGGTTTATCTCGCAGATAATAAATCGGTGGATGTCTTTAGGGTCTTTAGTTCGTTCGTTCACCTTTCCACCATCTGCAGCGTGCCATATGAAGCCAGCAGATGCAGCAGCAGCAGCAGCAGCAGCAGCAGCAGCAGCAATCATCACCACCGTAGACAGAATTAATGAACCCCGTTAATAGCCGCACGTATACATTGATGCTCGGCTGCAGGAAGATCTCTCGAGGCGAACCATACCATGCATGTCAGAGCGTCCCTTGGGAATGGCGTAAGCGTCATATTGGTTGGTCGTTAGTAACTGTTGTCATGAGAAAGGTTGTATACTATATAATAGGACAGAACGAACGAAGACGAGAGTAACAAATGAAGAGAAGGGCGAAAAGAAGAGAAGAAGGAAAGATACACATTATAAATCACAGAGGAATGACGGAAGACTGAAGGAAGGAAGGAAGAAAGGAAGGAAGGAAGGAAGGAAGGAAGGAAGGAAGGAAGGAAGGAAGGGAGGGAGGGAGGAAGGAAGACCAGAGGAAGACACAAAAGGAGAAAGGATGGAAGGATAAGGAAAAGAAAGGAAAGAAGGAAGGACTAATGAAAGAGGGGTGAGAGGAAAGGAAGGAAAAGTGAAAGAAGGAAGAAAGCTGGATGGATGAATGGATGGATGGGTGGATGGATGGGTAAACAAAAGAGACAGAGAACCAAATCACATAGAATTGTAAGAATACCAAGAACAACAGATTTCAACAAATGAAGATAATAAACAGAAAAATCATATAATATTATCTGCAGGGTAAAAACTCTGACATCATGTAGTTCGATCTATATATATTTTTTTATCTCATGTAGGGCTATATACTCAGAAATTCATTGTAAACCTGTTAACCACTTTCATTCCTATTTGTTCTCTATATGCACATGCAGTCAGTCATTCGTGCACTGTCGTAGAATATTTGAGAGCTATTATAGCCTGCTTGAAGTCAATATAGGCATATACATTACACAGTTTATGAATATTTTCTGGACGTGTTCACTGCATGCTACATGTCTCAAACGGTCGATATGTTGAGTCGATTGTTCTTCTTTCTGGTCTGAATTCGGGTGCACATGTCCTTCTCTATATAGACTCTACCACCACATTACAAATTTACAATGCTTCATTCTGCTGTAGGCCTATAGTGTATAGTTGTAGTAGGATATAGCTAAATGCTCATTTCAAATGGAATGCTCTCAAGGGTAAAAATTTTATATCAGTGATTGCAATCTGTCTTGTTAACTGATTGATTTGCCTCGGTTAAATTATCATCTTTTGGGCGCATCCAACTCTTGCATTTAAATTTTTTAACTATAGTCTCTAATATGTTTTTGGCCAGAGCAACAAGTTTTTAGTTTTCTTTATTCAAGCACGCATACTCCACAAAAATTGAATTTGCATCAGTTGCAGTATATCTGCAGTGGATATTCTGATGTCATATTATATATAACAACTTTATTGACAACCGTTGAGTGCATGAAGTAATGAATATAATCAATCAATCAATCAATCAGTCAGTCAGTCAGTCAATCAATCAATCAATCAGTCAGTCACATAAACTTATTACTTATAGCGCCTCTTCAAGATCGCTACTCAGAGGTGCTCCCAATTCAGGCCTGCAGTCGAAAAGAAAATGGTAATTTGAGATGACGATAGACAGAGCCAGCAGAGTCGCGAGGAAGCGAGCAAAGAGCGGCAGGGAGGTCATGCATTCCAATTAGCTGGATCCATGTGCAACATGCACCGAGAATGCTCTTCGCTGCATGGTCGCGGAATATATACGTGAAAAAGTAGCAAGGTATAGTCAACACGGGTATTGCTATATACGGCCCATGGCAGAGAAACAGAGATCGCGGGTATATACCTCATGCATATAGGTGTGTATACGATTCATGGAGCTTGAGACAGGAAACAGCGCCGAGCAATGTAAACGAAATGACGTCATTATATAAATATGGTCTCATAATTATATTCATCTGGATAAAGAAGAATGGCGGTTAGGAATGAGAACATGAGATCTGAAGATTAATTATTATGTATATTACTTACCAAGTTTAGAGGATGGATGCTGGTGCTTGAGATGGCGGCGGCGGCGGTGGCAGAACTCGAAATGGTGACTGAGTTGTTGTTACCAGCGCCTCCACCACCACCACCACCACCGCCTCCTCCTCCTCCTCCTCCTCCTCCACCTACTCCATGAACCGGAGACGACGTCTGCTGATCCTCACTATCCTCAGCCAGCAGCTGACTCAGATGAGCAATGTAGCACGATGCCAGGCGAAGCGTGTCGAGCTTCGAGAGTTTCGTGTCAGCAGGGACCCATGGAAGCGACGTCTTCAGTCGAGCGAACGCCTTGCTCAGCACCCGCATCCGCGCACGCTCCCTCTCGTTCGCCGCATTTCGCTGCAGCGGAACCTTCTCCGTTCCCGCCGTCCCCGCCGGTCCCTGGTCCTGCAGGGAACTGACGTCATTTGACGCCAGTGGTGGTGCGTTGGTGTCGGCGCCTCCCTTGCATCGATCGGAACAATCGGCTGAATCAGCTGGTGGCGATTTGTCGCTTGATGGCGACACCATGTCAGTGCCTGACCCGGAATGCTTCCTCTTACGACCCATCACCATCGGAAAGATCGCGTTATATGAAGCTAAGTATATGACAGAGGTAGCAGCTGGGTCTCTGTCGCTCTTTCACAGTCTGTCTGTATCTCTTCGTGTCTGTATGTCTGTCTGTCTGTCTGTCTATATATGCGTCGTCTTCACCGTGTTGATTGCTATAGAACGTGTGTCCTGGACCGACTCCAACGGATTTGGAAATTGTTTCCGCGGTCAATAATTCTGTCGTCTAACGGTCTAAATAATCCTGCTCTGGTTCAGTCCAACATTCATCATCATCATCACTAGAAACGTCAATTGGCGCAGTTGTCTCTTCAGCCGAATCTGCAA
Source organism: Lumbricus terrestris (assembly GCA_949752735.1). Classification (NCBI taxonomy): domain Eukaryota; kingdom Metazoa; phylum Annelida; class Clitellata; order Crassiclitellata; family Lumbricidae; genus Lumbricus; species Lumbricus terrestris. The sequence goes on along the minus strand of OX457038.1, from coordinate 47,595,695 downwards.
TAATGAAATCCAACGCATGCAACGCAAATTGGCAACGAAATGGAATGAAGCGCTCAAACAACAATTGATGTCTGTTCTGCGTCGTCCACTGGCTGCAGTTGCAGTGGCTGAGAAGTCGACAGTCCTCTTTCTTCCTCCCTCCTTCTTTCTCCCTCCCTCGAAACTTCCGGACTTCGTGCATCAGCCTTTCGCGCGACCCTAGCAGCTGATGCACAGCACCAGACTCCGCCCCATCCGTTCACGAACGAACGTCGATCACAGACAGCGAACCAATAAGAACGGACATCCAGAACCAAACGTATAGATATACACACATGTACACGTGTATACCATGGAGTCTATTAGTGCTCTAATCGTAATCGTAATCGTAATCTCGGGACTTCTACAGCGCCCACAAAAGCCAAGTCGCGGGAACCAGCTTATTCACAGGCGCTCAATCAAAACAAAATCGGTAGGCAGCGGGTCAAGTCCAGAGAGTCAGGCAGGCAGATAGATGGACAGCTAAGGTGGGTGATGTTTAGAGTTGAAGTGACGGGGGATGTGAGTAGAAGAGGAAGAATCAGGATAGGATTTTTGAAAGAGCAATGTTTTCAGTTTTGAGTGAAAGACCTGTGGGGAGATAGCGAGAGGTGGAGTTTTGGTGAGTTCGTATGGTGGGTCGGAAGTTTGCCGAAGTGCTGGCGGAAGTTTGTTCCAGAGAGGTGGAACGGCAATGGCTATGGAGCGGTTTGCGAATATTCCAGACAAATTTCTGTCCATGCAGGGTAACGGCCTCTGTTGTCATAGACCCTGCAGTCAAATCGGATCCATCCATCCATGGCAGGTCCATTGGCAGCGACTGAAGAATTTCACACTGAGTGCGCACAAATGCGCACAATCCGTACATCACATAGGCCTAATACACTAAAATGCACTGCACGCGGATTCACACAGCAAAGAATCCACCCAACGGCCAACACTGCGCCTTTGGTATACGTAACATACGCGTAGCCTAATCATAGGTTACATAATTGCACCACACCATCACTTCTTCTGGTGAAGCCTTGCACCCTTCGTCACTTTTTATTTCCTTTAAGCATAGTCACAAACAATTAATAAACAATTAATGGTCACAAAGTTCTGCGTAAGCTTGAGTACGGTATATAAGCTTGAAACTTTCCATTTAGTTTGTTTTATGCCATTGTGCAACAATATTAAACTATATAGGACTATAACGCGGAAAAGAAAAAAAGAGGGTGAGAAATTGCATGGTCTATCATCACACTTGTCCTAAAATTTGTCATCTGTAACTCACTTCTTAACCTTCCCTATAAACGAAATCCACTAAAACCGCGCAAATAACACACACTCTCTCTCTCTCTCTCTCTCTCTCTCTCTCTCTCTCTCTCTCTCTCTCTCTCTCTCTCTGGAATATAGGCGGAAACGTTGTAGTCTTGGTCCTGAGTTTCGGCGGGGGGACGAACGAGCGCCAGAAGAGATCGGCAAAGAGCGCCGAGCAGATGGATGAGATTGGGGGAGGGGTTGTCCCTCTCCACTGTTTAACATTTTTTGAATGTTCGCACTGTAATTGCAGCATTTTATAACTGCAATTGCATAAGCCATGGCTTAAGCATGTTGTATAGGCTACATAATAGGTCTAACATTTTAAAGCAAGAATAAAAATTACGATACGTGACGTTTTTAAATGAATTTTCAGATCAAGGATGCATGCATGGAGTCATCGTTGATTAAAATAATAATCTCCTTTCCAATATCAGCAAAGTTTTTTCCAGTGGCGGCGCCAGGATTTCAGTTTTGGGGGGGCTGAAGCCTCGCGGCGAAAAAAAAATTTCATCCGCCAAAATTTCTGACGACCTTTTTTTTAGTCGTCAACCGAAAATTGTGGATATCTCAATGTAAAAAAATTCGGATGGCCCTTTTTTAGGAGGGGGGGGCTGAACCTCTTGTAGGGGGGGGGGGCTTAGCCCCCCTAGCGCCGCCACTGGTTTTTTCATCGTCAACCATGCATGCAATGCAGCTATTGCGGCCGCCACAGAACGGCATGCATGCATGCAAGAACGGACGACGATGCTGAAGTGCATGCATGCATGGTTGAACCGCTGCATGATGGGACTCAGTCGTCAGTGTTTAACCCAGACCCCCTGCTTTGGGGTGGGGAGATTTAGGCTTCTATTAAAAATGGCTGCTTTGGGTATAGGCGGCAACCTGTTTTTTAATCTTTCGTCAAAATTCCGAGAAAAATGCTGGATATTCCTTTTTGGTAGGCGGCCGTAGGCCTACATCTATAGCCTGGATGGTTCGCATGTTGTAATGTTGACATGCACTTTAGTGGGTGGAGGGGAATTATACGTATCAACATGACTGTGTATACGCCTATACATACAAGACCTCTCGATTTTTTCTTAACTTGGGGATTCTGATTCCTCATGGACGAATATATATAATTATTAAACATTGCTTATTCGTGAATGCATGCAGGAAGATATTCTGCAACCATGGGAGCTTAAAGTGTGCCTGGACGGTGGCGGTCATGGACGGGGTCCATTCACTTGTCCTAAAATCCGAACGCCTTCCAGCCATGGCACTAATTGGAGAGCATGCATGCACATACTATCATATAGGTGCAATCACGTCCTAAAAGTTGGGGGGGGGCATAATAAATCACGTCCTAAAAGTTGAGGGGACCATAATAATAAAGTTAGGGGACCACTCAAAAGTTGGGGGGACGCGTCCCATGGGTCCCATAGGGTGGTTGTGCCTATGCATACTATATAGAAAGGTATTAAGGGGCGTATACGTCCATGCACTTCTTTTGGAGAGGTAAGGTGCATCCATTGACACTTATTTCTCCCCTTTTTAGGCACTGTCTGCACTCTGCAACGTGGCATATATCGTATATGTATATAATGGTCAATAGACAATAATTATTGCATAGAATATTTATCATTCCACATAATATGATATTATATAAGCCACTTGCAGGGCCTTCTTCTTCTCCTTCTCCTTATCGTCCAATCCTCCTCTCCTCCTCCCCCCCCACCTCCTTCTCATCCTCCGCATCCTCCTCTTCCACCTCCTCCTCCTCTTCTTCCTCTTCTTTTTCTTCCTAAAATATTTTGATCCGTTATTTATTGGCTTCCTATATAGGTAGGCTATATAGGCTATATGGAATCTTTTCAGACACCGGAGTTATGGTCCGTTTAGCTTTCCTCTGCCCTAATGGCAGCGGAAACGAGAGCAATTCGCTGCCGCCTCCGCTTCCATCTCAAGGCAAATCATATTGATCAGGTACAGTGCATGCATATCCTGCGAATCGTTCATTTGGAAATATTCGAAAGTTTTGGGCTGTACGATGAAACGGTTGAGCTTTGAAGAATTAATTGGAGCCATCCTCTTAATCTCGGCTGTTAAAGTCCATGCCTCCCTCCCTTCCGACAGTTGCGCTCTGTAAGTGATGGCTACGCGTCTCCTCTGTTCCTGCAGTGGCAGTTGCTGCTGGTGCTGCTGCTGGTGCTGCTGCTGGTGCTGCTGCTGGTGCTATTACCACTACGGAATCTGCAGGTATAGGGCAAAATCCACTGTCAGCTGTTGCAATCAATCATCAGTATACCTGTTCGGTCATCAGTAGACCTATAGAGATAGTCTCCAATGTAAGTCTACTGTTGATGACAGCTCAACAGAAGCAGGGAATTAATCTCTTATATATCAAACATGCACGAGACCCTTCTTCACATTTAATGCGAATTAAAAGCACGCAAATGAGGTCGTTTCTATATACAGGCGCCATACAAATATTCCGACAATGCAGTCATTCCATAGACACAGAGTATAAGTTAAAGTAAAAGGGGAAGTAGGGGCAAGACGGACCCCGTAACGGATTTTTGGCTTTGAGACACCATAAACGTGCTTCACGGGCAAACAATTGTTTGCTGCTCGTATAGCTTATACAGTACCATAGCTAAGGGCAACACAAATTTAATTGCATTCTTTTTTGATAATAAGATTTTTTAAATTTAAAAATTTAGTCGTAATGGTCCGTCTTGCCCCCACTATAGGGCAAGATGGACCAATCTAATAAATCATGCCCCACGCATTAGTCTTTCATCATAGCATGTTCTGATCACATGCAGAATACTATTTTATGCATAAATGTGATCGTCTATAATGTAAAACAGTGAGAATAACGCAGAAGTTACATAGGACTAGATTTTTTCAATTTTAGGCGATTTTAGTGGTCCATCTTGCCCCCATGGTGGAACAAGATATAGCCTACCACTGCAATAATGTCTCTCGCGTTAATTGTCATTATTATTGTATCCAACAATTATTGTTATAGTAATAATAACATAATAATTTTAACATGTGAAATCGGATGAAAAAATTCGAATCGCAGGAAAAATTCACACAAACTGGACAAGATGGATCACAAGGTCCGTCTTGCTCCGTCGGTGACTGATCCAACTCACCCCTATGCGTAATGTATAAACTTTTCAGTGTTTCATGATTTTTCATCAATTAAAAATTTAATCTAGGCTACTAGCTGGGTATCCTGCCAATACTGAATTCGTTAATACGGCAGAAAAGGGTGCTTAATAATATTATAATAATAATAATAATAATAATAATAATAATAATAATAATAATAATAACAATAATAATAACAATAATAATAATAATAATATATTTTCTGTAATTAAACGTCTGCAAGACGCACTGCGCTTTACATTTACAAGTTATGCAGTAATCTTAATTAAACTTAACTACTAACTGAACAGACTGTAGGCCTACAGACAGCTTTGTTTAACCAAATATTCTTTCATCAAAAGCCTGTGACAATGTGCAATTGAATACTTCGCAAATAACTGCTTCTTGAAAATAGGATTGAACAGGTCGAAAATCAACTTTTCATCATAAAAAACGAAAAAATGTCGTTTCGGTCGTTTATTTTGGTCAAATCACCAAAGCGTCAACAGTAATACAATAATTAAAGTTCATTCGTTAGGTGGCGCCCAGACCAGAGGATAACCGACGATGCTGTTGCTCAATGGCGCCAGCGCCTCCAGGCTTGCGTGCATATAGTGTATATGTGGCAACGATGTATAAATTAGAGTGTTATTCTGAAATATGTACTCGATGTTGGATGCGTACAAGGCACCGCATATTGACTGGTAACAAAATTAAATATTTGTAAAATGTTGTGAAATGTATAGTGTATAATTATATGTCAATGATGATTGTTAATGCTTGTCAACAAACCTAAATGGAAAAAAAAAAAGGAAACCCAAAAAGAGCCAACGAAGGCCAAAAAAGATCCGAAAGAGGACAAAAAAGAGGAATTAAATAATGCCAAAAATCAATCTGAAATGGCGAAAAAAAGAGAAAAAAAGGGAAAAAAAGAAAAAAGGAGGGTGGCTCTGGAGGGAGCTGTTTTAGCGACAAATATACAAGAGAACCACAGAACCAGCGGGGGAAAACAAGGATAAGAACAAGAGTAAACACAAACAGACCGGAAAATTAAAGACAAAAGAATAAAATCAACAAAGTCGTCGACGGTCTACGTTACCACATGATGACATTAAACCTTTGGACAAGAAGAAGAAGTGCAAGCAGCAGGAGGAGGACATTTTGAGCATCTTATTTAATTCAATAATTATACTTATAATAATGATTATAATAAGATAATAAAGAATGTTTCCATTATACCTACAATGCAATGGAGACTTGAATCTCCAACGCAAATGCATAGATTCTTAGAGCCTGGTGGATTCTTACCACCTAGAAAATAAAATAATTGTAATACCAGTATTATTATTTATTGTTATTATTGTTATTTATGTGCATCAACTGCGGTATTCTCCGTCTTGTTAAGGCCACGCTATTCGCGCGACCAAATCCGGCTGAAAAGCTTAGTGGAGGACGCAACTTTAACCTTGAAATCAGCCAGTCAAGTCACTCCAAGCCATAACCGTCATCATCATCATCATCATCATCATCATCATCATCATCATCATCATCATCATCATCATCATCATCATCATCGTCATCGTCATCGTCATCGTCATCGTCGTCGTCGTCGTCGTCGTCGTCGTCGCCGCCGCCGCCGCCGTCGTCGTCGTCGTCGTCGTCGTCGTCATCGTCATCATCATCATCATCATCATCATCATCGTCGTCGTCGTTTAAAATGTATCAAAATGATTGCGCTAATTAATGAAAATAACTCTAAAAGTATTGCAGCGATGTTTACAAGTTTAGGCTTTTGTCGACGACGACCACGACGTCATATGTACGTTGCCATGGTACCGTCATTCTGTCGATACGTCATATTATGTACGTTGCCATGGTTCCGTCCTTCCTTCTTGGAGTCCTTTTTTAGAAAGCTTGGCAAGAGATAAGGTGTGTGTGGATTATTTTCGAGAGTTCGTTGGCGTGCAGGACAGTTTCTTCTATTTCTTCTTTCTTCTCGTTCCTAGTTAGTTCTCGTTCCCTTTTGTAGTTTTAAGTAGTTATTTTTGTAGTTAATGCGTTAGAGTTATTCCCGTTTTTTCATCGTATTATTCTTGTGACCGTCGCTGGATTGTTTTCGTTTTCCGTTGGATTACAACTTCTGGATTCTATCTTCAATTTAGAACTTTTTTACGATGCCTCGTCGATTGTTTCGTGTGCTTGGACGACCTTCCGCGAGCGTCGGTCTGACCGAATCGTCGGACGTTGTGACGGAGGAGGACAGCGTGTCTGAGGCTGCTCTTCCAGTTGCGGCGACGGCTGTCGTCGGAGAGAAGGGAAGCGGTGGAAAGAGATGGAAGCGACTGCGGAAGGTCCTCACTCGAAGGAACGTCACGCCGACCGAGGGTGCTGACTCCGCATCCATCCTTCGGCCAAACACAAAGACTCCTGCGGCTGCCTCTTCGTCTGCTGCTGCTGCTGTTGTTGCTGGCACAGACCCCGCCTTGGACAGCGCCACCTCAGATCCAGCGTCTTCCTTTACTGGTGGCGCTGAAGCTGCTCGAATGGACGCACTGGCTCGCGCCCGCACGTTCGCCCTCGCGAGGAGAACGTCTGCTGAGGAGACGCGTCTGCTCTTCGAAAGGACCTTCCAGGAGATGTTGGCCATGTACCGATGGGATGCGGACCTGGACGAGGAGGAGACGGTGGATGAGAAGGAGGATGAATAGATTGCTCTCGCAACGGCTTTCGCGGAAAGAAATGAGAGCGAAAGTAAGGTGGTGGCCTGGCTCGGTAACCCAGCGAACGAGGGACTCGTCAGGGATGCGACGGATCTCGCCAGGAGCAACTCGGAAGCTGTGTGCATGGTGGACTCAGTTCCAGCCGTTGAGTGCACCTGGGACTCTCCATACGACCCTGACACTCCGCCACCAACACCACCACCACCACCGCCGCCGCCGCCACAGAAAGCTGACGAAGACGACGACGACAACCGCTGCTGCTTTTGGTGCTGCTTCTAAACTTCGAAAGCAGTAAAGACATCGCTGAAAAGACGAAGCAGCAAGAACCACCGATCACTACACCACCATCACCACCACCACCACCACCACCACGCAGACTGAGAGATCCGCCCGCACCTTCTCGCCACATCCTCGCCGACTAGCAGACAGAATCACCTGCACCTCGTCAACAGAGACAGTCTTTCCACGGACTGGCCGTGAGATTCACCTGCATCTTGTCAACAGAGACAGTCTTTCCACGGACTGGCCGAGAGATTCACCTGCATCTTGTCAACAGAGACAGTCTTTCCACGGACTGGCCGAGAGATTCACCTGCATCTTGTCAACAGAGACAGTCTTTCCACGGACTGCATGGCCGAGAGATTCACCTGCATCTCGTCAACAGAGACAGTCTTTCCACGGACTGGCCGAGAGATTCACCTGCATCTTGTCAACAGAGACAGTCTTTCCACGGACTGGCCGAGAGATTCACCTGCATCTTGTCAACAGAGACAGTCTTTCCACGGACTGCATGGCCGAGAGATTCACCTGCATCTTGTCAACAGAGACAGTCTTTCCACGGACTGGCCGCGCGAGAGATTCACCTGCACCTCGTCAACAGATCCAGCCTCACACAGAGGAAGAACCGCGCATGACAGCACAATTGTATCCAAAGTTTACAGCAAGTTTACAGCGTGGCTGATTCATTGAGTGCAACTGCCAGACCAGATGCTATGAAACGAGAGACAAATAATTCGAAACGAATTCTCAAACTGGAAAACTGTCGAAATCAACCAGTAAAGAACCACAACAAGGAGAACAGCTGATTTCGGCCGGAGAAACCCACCGAACGCTTTCCTGAGGTCCAGTCTTCGCAGAGGTTTCAACATCGACCAGACGGACGTAACTGTTGACTGGAGATCGGTCTTCACAAATGCCTACAGGCACATGTATGTATTTCAATGTTTGGCCAAATCTCATAGCCATCTATTTCTTTGAAGTTCTAGATGCATTTACATGTAAGTTCATTATCGCATGATATTTGTTGCTAATAATTTGCTTCGTATTTACTTCGTGTTTTTGAGATGGAAATTATTATTCGTTGCTTCATAAATGCCAGGCGCGGATTTAGAGGGGGCGGAGCCGGCGTACGCCCCCCCTAAACCTGCAGCAAATGTTCTCAAACTAAACTGACCTAAAACTAATATAATTGCAATTTGGGAATAGGATGTTTGAAGTAGCTGGACCGGCAGAATGGAGCTCTCTTACCGGAGCTCTCTTACCTGCTTACCTGAGTTGCTAGCAGACGTTACCCACGTGACCAATGACTTTTGCCGTGACGTCAATCACAAAGTTCATGTACAGACAAAATTTACGTAAATAGAAATTGGTCAATTTAAAAATATGTCGAGTGGTCCGCCGTCAAAACGGCTTAAACAAGCAGTTTTATCATTCGCGAATATAATATATGATAAGCCGACTGCCGTTGGTAAGACATAAGCCTATCTTAGGCCTAAATCTCAAAAGATGGCACATGATTATCATTATAATTTTGAAATTCGTCGTGCTGATTATAGCCGCCGAAAGCGTTCAGCTGCCGATATTATGGACAAAAGCAAATCAAGGATATAGAACTAGGACTATAGGCCTACTCATATAATCATTCTCTTAACGCTCAGTGGCGTGCGGTCCATGGATGAGGCGCATCCCTTGCTTATTGAATCTATTTTTATACAAATACTAGTGTATTCAATTTCTATCATTACTATGTTAATTACCGTATGATAAATTGGCATCGACTATATTATTTTTATTTGGAGCAGAAAGGGGGAGTGGCAAATTCCCAGGGGCCCGGCGGTGTGAGGGGGGCCCGGAGTGCCCGGGGAAAAAAGTAAACAATGTAAGAAGTGTAACAAATACGAAGACATTCTGCATGTAGAATTGCGAGTTTGAAAATTATTATTATTATACATTTATCAATGATAGCCTATTGCAATATTTCAGCATTTGCACCAGAACATTTACCATTTCAGAACAACATAGTGTCATTAAATCCCAAAGAAGATGGCAATTGTCTGTTTTCATCAATTTCTGACCAAATGAAGCTATGTCTCTGCAAAAACATAAGTCCAGCTACAATAGCCTACAATAAGAAGGGACATCGTTCAGTATCTTTGGGACCGACGTGATAGTCTTACCCAGGGCTTAAAGTGTGGCTGGACGGTCATGGACGGCGTCCATGCACTTATTTTAAAATATGAATGCCGTCCTGCCACTTATTGGCCAGCACAGCCTGTAGGCGTAAGGGGCGTCCAGGCACTTCTTTTGGAAAGGTAAGGGGCGTCCATGCATGCACTTATTTTCCAACACTTTAAGCACTGGTCTTACCTTGTTGGATGGCACTACAGTACATCTGTCTGAAAACGTTTCACATGGTGATGTTGAGTTTTACCTTCAGGAAATGGCTCAGCCATGTACTTTTGGTGACCACATAATGATGCTAGGAGCCTGCTGCCTGTACCTTGTTCAGTTCACAATATTGTCTTCACTTGGCGACAATTAATGCCACAGCTGTTGTGGCTCCTAATGAGAGTAGCACCATCATGCCTGACTTGCCAATGTTGCTACTTGGACATATTGCAGAAGACAAAGGAGACCATTACGTGAGCCTTGTTGGTGGCACAATTCGAACTCCGCCATTGGAGCAGGAAGCATCTGCCATAAGCCAATACCACTTGCACAAGCAGCCAGTAATATGCGTCAGTCACCCAAGTCTAATGTTAACCTTCAGTGGAGACCAGTGGTTTTATATGAGAAACTATATATTTTTTTAAAGTTCCATAACACTTTCTATAAAAAGGATCATTATAGTTTTGCGTGATCTAATTTCATATATATATATATATATATATATATATATATATATATATATATATATATATATATATATATATATATATATATATATATATTTACAGGATTGGATTGGTAGTATTTACGCCCCCCCTAACCAGAAATCCTGGATCCGCCTCTGCGCTAGATTACATTATATTGCATAGGCCTACATAGAGGAAGGCCGGTCCAGAAAGGGGGGGGAGAAGATGGATTGCGCCCGGTTGCTTAGGGGGGATAGAAGCCCCTGAATTCAACCTTCCTCATGCAGGTTTATCTATCCATCACTTCTCAGGCATTCCATTCGAAACTATGACGATTCACCTCTAAACTTTTACACCGACTCACCTTGCTGTTCTTCCACCTTCCAATTCTCTACCTAAACACCATGTGCCCACCTTAACCGCTAGCCTATAGGCATAATAGGCTATAGGCCTACTTTGCCACACCTATGACCAATTGGTAACCTTCCTTGTACAACTCTTTTGGACAAACACTGATTAGACACGTCGCTCGTGAATAAGCTGGTGCCCTGCGCTTGTCGTTCGAGTGGCACTTTAGAAAGTTGGAGATATCCTATACGATTACGATGACATTCATGACAATAATTTTGCGGTATAACCAATATCTAGGCCTATTAGTCCCAATAATATTATTATTGTAGCCTTTGTCGTTAGGCTAGTATTTGGCGGTTTTCAAAAACCATGTGCGCGATGTGGGTTAATTATTTTCTGGCAACAGTTCTGAGCGCTCAAACGGTTTATAATTTTTCTTGAGGTTTGATTTTCTTGTTTATTTTCCGATGATGTTTAAAACGTGTTATTGTTTGTAAGTGATGGTCTACAAGTTCTAGTGTTTTGAGAAAAATCTGTTACGAGCAAAGTTATCTAGTTGACTGCCCTATTTGCAGGAGGCTAGGGCTCTGGACGGAATTATAGGTTCATCTGCGGTTAGTGCGGGCGAAGTCCGCAGATAAAACAGGGTTTTCAATAGCCACATAGATCTGTATTTTTGGAACTATTATTTTTCGATAATCTATCGGTTTAGCGTTCGGTAAACGTGTATTTTAGTATCTTAAATTATTTTCACGCTTATAATGGCACAAAAAGCGCAGCAAATTATTTATGCCAACGTGCTATTGCCTAACTGATGTATTATTATACTTAGAATTTGTTAAAAAGAAGGAAATCGATTAAAAAATTGTAATATTTTGTCATAACAAACCGCCGATCGAAGTTGTTATTCAATTCTGACCCTTTCCGGAAGTTGCGTGCGGCAAGCGTGCAATAACACAGCAGGCAAAAATAAATAAGTAAGTAAGTAAAAGTCCAGTTTTTTCAATTGCATCACCTGTTTTATGAATCCAACTTCTGCTTCAATAGGGATTATTTGTCATCAATCCAGCTCCAATTTAATCGGGAACATTTTCACCAATCCAGCTCCTATTTAATTAAGAAGATCCTGATCCATCCAGCTCCAATTTCATCAAGAACATTTTCATCCATCCAGCTCTAATTTAATCAACAACATTTTTATCAATCCAGCTCCAATTTAAGCTAGGTAAACGTGTATTTTAGCGTCGTAAATTATTTTCACGCTTATAATGGCACAAAAAGCGTCTTAAAATGTTTCTGCGAACGTGCTATTGCCTAACTGATGTATTATTATACTTAGAATTTGTTAAAAAGAAGGAAATCGATTGAAAAATTGTAATATTTTGTCATAGCAAACCGCCGATCGAAGTTGTTATTCAGTTCTGACCCTTTCCGGAAGTTGCGTGCGGCAAGTGTGCAATAAGACAGCAGGCAAAGATAAATAAGTAAGTAAGTAAAAGTCCAGCTTTTTCAATTGCATCAGCTGTTTTATGAATCCAACTTCTGTTTCAATAATGATTATTTTTCATCAATCTAGCTCCTATTTAATTAAGAAGATCCTGATCCATCCAGCTCCAATTTAATAAACAACATTTTCACCAATCCAGCTCCATTTTAATCGACAACATTTTCATCAATCCAGCTCCATTTTAATCAACAACATTTTCATCAATCCAGCTTCACCTTAATCAACATTTTCATCAATCCAGCTCCAATTTAAGCTATAATATTTTTATTAACCCAGCTTCTATTTCTCGCCCGTTATTTTCGTCAACCCAGCTTCTATTTCAGATATAAGAATACCATCATCCAGCTTCCATTACTTAAGCGCTTTTTCATCAATCCGACTTCTATTTCAGATCTAGAAATACCTTCATCCAGCTTCCATTTCTCATTTTCAACTTAGGCCGAAGTCTTGACGTACACGTTATTTATAGTCGCATGGACCAATATACGTCGATGGTTTGTACGTTTACCCCAACTTCCGTGCAATTGTTGTGGTTCAATGGCGATGCGAACGGTGATTTCGCATGGGAAATGTGACATTTTAAAAACACATTTTCTCTCAATATTCTTGTTCTTAACCAATTTTAAGTATGCTGTTCCATGAGTTGGTCAAATGTACGCTGTTTGGAATAATTTGCTGCGCTTTTTGAGGCATTATAAGCGTGAAAATAATTTAAGATACTAAAATACACGTTTACCTAGCGTTCTATGTAGACGTGTACATTGGCTCGGTCGCCGATATGCAATGAGTAAACAAATATGGCCACCCCAGATCGGGGCAGAATAGAGCACTCTGACCTACAGCGCAGTATTTCCGCGAAAGTAGGTAAGTGAGTGATTTAATGACCGCAAACATAGCTTGTTCAAATACAGGCACTGAATGATCTGGTGTGTAAATTTACTGGCGTCGCGAGTGTCAGTTAAGGTCATGTCAGACGTCGTGAGTGTCGTTTAGAGTCATGATTAGGCGTCGTAAGTGTAAGTGTCGGTTAGTATCAGGTCACGCGTAGTGAGGGTCGTTTATGGTCTGGATCGAGTCGAGAGGTTCGTTTAGGATCAGGTTTGGGCATCGTGAGTGTCAGTTAAGGTTAGGATTAGTGTCGTTATTAGAATCCATCCATGCAGCATACTATAAAACTATATATCCTTATGTTTTCACTTTGTTTTTTTTTTAAAAGGTATTATTTTCCGGTCGAATGCGTGTTATTTCGTGAACCCTACTCACATTCACATAAATATTAGGCTATTGAGCAGAGACACAGAACGGTCTATTCTGCCTCAATTGAGTTATGCATATACGTTTGTTCTCATTTCAGATGGAATCAGATCAATGTCATGTTTTGCCAAAACAGAAGCATATTGGATCGTAAGTTTTTTCCTTCTGGCATTTATTAAAAATTGTTTTTATCATTTTAATTTTCTTGAGACTATTACAATGAATGAAATAGAAATTTGGAGCAGGACTCCATTTTAAATGACGAAGTAAGGCAATGGAATGTTGCTTGATTAAAATTAAGCTGATACAGGGGCTGGTAGTTTACAGCAATAGCAGTCGATTTTAGCAGAGTGATTGCAGCTATTTGTATAGCCTATTGCTGATTTAAACCTTTATAATTGACTACTGCTTATCTCCTGTTTACTGGAGTTACATTTACAGTGTTTAGTTGAACATTTGAGATTAAACTAGTTTGGGTGAGCAGTAGAAACGCTGAAGAAGAGTTTTATTGGAGTGCATGTCTTACCAGGGTTCCTTCACATGGTGAGCAGTAGAAACACTGTTCCCCACTTTAATGCTGGCCAACACTAAAGCATAAATTTCAAGGCACTCTGCTAATTCCATAGCATGGGCATCAATTGCAGAATTACTTTAAGTCTTAAGCCAATGATGAATTTGCTAGTTTCACATAATGTGACTTTCTCGTTTTATGAAGTTGGCTGTACCAGCTTTGAATGTTTGATTATTTTACAGACGTACTCTTAAAGACGTTAAGGCAGGGAAGATTATTAGAATTGATGAAGATGGATTTGAAAATTTTTCTGATTATTGGACTGATCCAGGTACTCAACAAATGTTGACAGTTTTATTCGTCGCTTTCTAAGACTTTGTTTTATGATATATGAGCTCTTTCATCTGATACACGAATAAATTAATAGATAATTTCAACCTTGCTCTCTTTCCTCTCGCAGCAATGGACAGATCTATGTTTTTTAGAACCCATATGCTTTTTGTTCTTTATGAACTTTTTAGTGTGCGCAGTTGTACAAAAGGCAAATTAGAGGCCTGGTTAATCAGTTGCCATACGAAGAATAGTTCGGTGACCAGGTGTTTGAAAGCAAAAATGGCAGATAGTAAATTTTAAGGCATTTTCTTGATTGAACAGGAAGTGGTCCAGCATAAGAGAAGCATCAGCTATCTGTTCCTTTCCTTGGAGACAGTAGCATGTAATGAATTGTATTTGTGTGATGGATGGAGATAGGACTGGAATTGTTCTATATAGTATTTATTTCTGTCTTTACTTGACGACGATGATGGCGATGGCAATGGTGATGGTGATGAATAGGAAGATTTCTATAGTGTCATAATTACGATGTCTTGCTGTTTTATGTCTTTTATGTCTATTCCATATCTGACAATGATTATGGCAATCATTGTTAGATATGGAATGTGGGCGGGCAATCGGTAGAGAGAGAAAGCAGCAGTCAGCTGGTAATGAAATAGTGGAGCAGGCGTAAGCGAACGAGTAGCAGTGTCTAGTTGGCGCAGCTGATGCTAACTGAGTGTGTAAATGTGTGGAGCAAAATTGAGCGCTACTGTCTGGTTCATGAATGAATTAATGGCTTGAGTTGTTGGTTTAATGATATATTTACTGTGATGCATTTTAGATACTCCACAGTCACCTGCGTCAATGCACAAAGCCCTTCATCCTGATGAAAGGAAAAATCAGACGGAGAGTCTCCTTGCACAAGTAAGTAGGCCTACGTGTAGTACAAAAATAAATTGAAAAGCAACAACTTTGATGAATTTGGTTTAGAAGAGTCACTATTTTTAGACATTTAACAGATGATATTTGACTCTCTGTGTGATAACCTTTTTTACTTTGGCTTTGTGTGGATTATCTGTTTAGCTGAACATTCCGTTGAAGGTTGCCATGATTGGCTGGCTAAATTGTCTGTTGGGGAAAATGATATACATTTGTGAAGTGGAAATATGACTTGAAGTTTAATCAAATCAAATTAAATCGGAAGTTACAGTCATTATTTTGAATTATGTATGGATATGTGAATGTATAGTGCTATGTTCTTCACAGAAGTGCTGCTAAATTTCCTAACCTGAGTGGTTTTTAAGTTCATTAAGAACAGAAGCTTCACTTGTAAGCATAGAATACTCAGATAAATAAAAGAACTAACATCACTCGCAGATTTTAAAGTCTTCTGTTCAAACAAGATTCTATTGATAGCTTTGACATCACGTTAAAGGTTTTTGGTCTACATTTATATGGACCAGTAATAAGTGACAAGCACGAAATCAATGAGGACCAGATTCCCAAATCAGTGCCAGATATGATGGTGTCCAGAGTATGTTGCAGTAGTGACATTCTAACTTATTAAATACTCAGATAAATAAAAGAACTGTAGTTGTGTTTTGTACTTTTTTCAAATTAGGAACATGAGTCTTCAGCAACACTGTCTCCGTTCACTCCATCTCATGACGAATTTACTAATCTGGAGATGAATGGCAATTCGGGCATTTTCACAGTCTCACGTAGACAGCCAATTGATGCACAATCAGAAATTGTTCACAGCGTCGAGCGAGAAGTGGTTGAGACAGTAACAAAAGAACAGAGTTTGACTGGTGACAGCATTGATAAAATAAAGGTCAGCATCATGTCCTAAGTAACCTACATTTATTTGACTTTCTCAGATTAGGCTGTTCAGTGATTGTTTTAGTTGTTGTATTGAGGGTATATTATGTTTATCTGTATGTTTTTCTTTAAGATTTTAAGTACATCACAAAGCACTGTCTATGTTATCGTAATCATTAAGTACAAAGGTAAGGAACAAGTGCCCTGAAAACTAGAAAGCCACTGGCGATAGATTCCTGCACAATGCACATGCACAACTGATCCAAACTTCACCAACTTGTCAACAACATTCAGAGTTCTTGGACTGCTTGAGGCTATAATTAGTCATAATAACTGAAGAAGTAATCTGTGGTCTGTTTCTTATACAGTGCGGTTTTAGAACTCTGTTTCAGGTCCTTGAAACATTCAATGTAAAGAGAAATGAGTTAAAAATCCGAGTGTTTGCAGAATTGTGTGACTGGTGTTTGATGGCCCTAGTTGATGAGTAATTAGAAATTCCAAAGAGAAGCTATGGAGCTTCTCTTTGCTTATAGATCTTTATTTAGTACTATGTTTGCAGCCATGTTGGTTGTGGGCAACCTTGCTGTAACTTGTTTGTGTATTATTTGTCTAAATGCAGAATTGTTTGTTAATTTTCACAAGTTCGGACAATTGCTGTTGCCTAGTCTCTTTGTCAGTATTATTTGTGCTCTTCACCACAGATTTTCTGTGCTCCAGACGGTTTGGTTTCCATTTATGTCATAACATTTTTGTGACTGGTTAGTCAACCTGCAGCCTGAGGTTGGGCAGGTATTCAGCTAATAGTCAAGCCTCAGACCTGCTTGCACTGTCTGTGCTAGGAAACCTTGATCTCGATTTAGCAAGTGCAACAGATGACTCCTGATGCAGTTGCTCTGACTATACCAGTCATGGAAGGTCTCCACTTTATTAAACATTTAGATAAATAGATGAGGCAAGAATGGAGTTATGACAATGCAAATGTGACACTGGGAATGACCATAATATATTTGTATAGTGTATAAAAGAATTTATATGTCAATCATTTTAGTTCTATATAAATGCACGGGAAGCCAAAAGCTGCGTTGATTTATATAGTTTCAATGTTTGTGCTGTCATTGTAGACAATCGCCAGCGATGTTCGTCCGGTTGAGACAGATGACATAGCAGTCACAGTAGAACTTCCTATGATGGTGACTGAACACAATGTGTCAAAGATGTCGGTTTGGATGAAAGGAGCAAGAGCCAGAAGCGCTGAAAAAGACGTTGATGGATCTGATGCGACGACAAAGGGATTGAAATCGTCTGACGTTGTGACTACATCATCGTGTAAAAGGAGAGTGGGAATCGGTCACGATCCACTTGCAGACGAAGCGATGAAAGACAAAAGTCGGCAGCATGGTATTGAGAAATGTCCTGACCTACCGACGACTGTTGTGGGTTCAAAGGCCATGATAAATCCTGTGGTCGTTCTGCATGCCTTAAGTCCTCACTGCTCTGTTGCTCCTGGAACTACTAGTATTTCTTTTCCATTGAACATGAAGGGAGATATTGCAGGGACATTATCCCGACCTGCAGCTGGTTTACCTGCTGCAGACGTCGGCCAAACTTCACCAGAGATCGTGAAGCCAACAAGAAAACGGTTTGTTTTGATTGTTTGAAGATAACACTAGCTACCCTATTTTTGACGATGATTAAACTCAATGTTGTCTTCCTAATTATGTTTGAAACTGTGATGATAATAAATGAGTAACCCTATAATGATTACCAAAATAAAAGAATTAATTATAATTGGCAGATCAATTATTCTGAAGTCTTGCAGTGTTAAGTGCAAAAAAGAGTAAAAATTATAATTTTCTACCCACGCTGTCTTTCATCAATATAACCATTTAAACATGTTTGTTTTGCTTGTTTCTTGTTTTAAACTATATGTACTGGTACATTCCAGTTTGTGAAACCAGCCTGTCCTCATTTTTCCAAATACCATCCTTTGAAAGTGGTAGCTTGTACACTCCCTAAGCACAAATGTTCAGAGTCAAATGTTGAAATTATTATTGTAAAGCTTTTAAATTTGTGTGATCAATTTGAATAGCATTTTGCTGACAGCAAGTTGTCCTTGATGTTAACCTTCATAGTTTGGTTCATTTAAAATGTTTTAAATTTAATTTTAGATTGACATATTCAACTGAGTCTTCAGAAACCAACAACATCGATCAAGTAGCACAGCAGAGGTATGTGCAGAGAAAACTGCAGATTCAGTAATGCAATTAGATAGCACATAAATGGTGAGTATGATGATGATGATGATGACGGAAATGACAACGATGACAATAATAAAGATCAATGCAAGGAAACTAAAACATTGGTTGCTGAAAAACCAAAGAGACACTAGCAATTACATATATGAGCTATTGATGCATATATGAGCACTTGTTATATAGCGCCCTTTCAAGATATCTGCTGAGGCGCTCCCGATTACAGCGCGGACACTGAATCGGAGTTTCACGTCGAAGTGCTTGAGCAATTGTGAGTGAAGGACTAGCTCAGGGTCCCTATGTGACAGCTTGAGGTGGATTCGAACCCGCAACTTTCCGGCTCCAAGGCACCGAACACCACCCGCCCCACTGTCATGCAGTACCACTTCCAAATGTGTGGCATCAGGAACTGCGGATGATAATGATAATAGCAGAGTAATAATAATAATAATAATTGGTATTGGTATTACTTTTATTGATATTACTAATATTATTGTATTTTGTAATATATTATAGTAATTATTAAAATATTATAATTATGATGATTATTGTTATTATGATTATCAAACTGATGATAACAATTATAAAGATATTAATAAATATATTTTAATGGTTATTATTTCTAAGATATATGTGGAATTATAGAAATAGTGTTAAATATTTCTGTTACAGTTAAATATTTTAACTGTAAGCTAACTTGCGATTTTCACCGCTCTAAAGGTTGTTACTTTGTCATCGTCACTTGGTTCAGCACTTGTAGATGGTTTTGAAAATTTCAGCACAAGTTTTTGACTGAAAAATAGACTGTAGCTTATAGAACATACTGTTTATATAACGTGGAGCTAATTAATCTGGAGACAGATTTGAAGTCTTTTTTTAGTAGGCTCTGGCTATGAACTGCTCTCAGGTAAGGTAAGACAATGTTAGTCAAATAAAAAAAAACTCTAAACTTGATCATTATTAGCCTTTCTGTTTTGTATTTCTGAACAGTGTGTTGAGAATTATTTCATTTCAGTGATGTTGTTCATCTGGACGTAAACAGAACAGCAGCTTCAAGCTTATCATCTACAGACAAAGGAAGTGCAGCAGCAGCAGTAATGAGTCTGCAGAGTTTGAAGGTGACAAATGCTGCCAACACTGATCCGGAAGTGTCACAAAATCATAGAACGATATATGAGGAGTTTCCCGTGGTAACAAGAGAAAGAAAATCTCACTGTCATGCATCGAAAAAGCCGAAGGATGCTACGAGTGTCGACAGTTCGCATTGTGTCACCAATGTAGTTGCATCTGTAGGAAGAAGGTCTTTGCTTCTAGAAAGTTCAAAAGATTCGAACCAGTCAAAAGCTGCTTCAGCTGAAGTCCAGGAAGCATTTCGTAAGAACAATGAAAAGCACAGTCCTGCAGAGAAGGAGATTGAAGCTGATAATTTGCAGGACTCCGGAACAGATACAGAGACCGACAACGACGTGATTAGAAATGATGACGGTTTTGATCTTTTTGATAAGGCACCTTCGTCACGTGCACGGCCCGTGTGTAACATGGTTATAGAAGACGACGATTTAGCGACAGACGGGAACAATGGGACACTAATCTGTCTGTCTACAAGACCTAGAGAGGAGCAGGAAAAAGATGATAGTGATGCTGATGATGGAAGCGATGATGCTGACGATGATGACTTTCAAATGGTTCCACTCAGTCAGGTTAGAACAATCAAACCGAGCTATAATGCAGGAGATATTAAGGTTGGTTCTAAAAAGGTGATGAAAGCAGCGAAGCCTACTACTACATCAAGAAGCAGTCGCACAGGTGCTGCCTACAGCTGTAATTTGCCAGATACAGTAATAGATGGATCTGCAAGAATTCTGGAGAAACCAGATGGCACCAAAAACCTTACAATGCACATATCCAAGAGCAAAGCAATCAAATTGAATAAAGTACGAAAAGAAGGTTTTGCCCAAAACGTAAACAATGACAAAACATCATCTGAAGCAGCGAAGAAGCCGGATGAATCGATGTCCGTGGATGTGGCAAAGGATGTAGTCAAGGATGTAGTCAAGGATGTAGTGAAGACTAGACCAAGGGCAAGAAAAGGTTGCAAAGGTACGAAAGAGAGTCAACACCCGGACGTTTTAAGGAAGAGACGGAAGAGAACACGGAGCAACAACAACTGTTATGTCAGTGAGCAAGAAGAAAATGAAGCTTTGTCAGTTGAGAAGGGGAATCAGCGTTACAGCAGGAGGAGGACTGCATCTCAACTTCAGCCAGTTGCTGAGACAGAGGTGGAGGAAGATGAGGATGTGCTGGATGCTCTCATTGTTGGCAAAAAGAGCAGAAAGGCAGTTATACTTTCGGAATGTGAAGGAAGCCCAGGCGAAGAAACAAAAGAAAAGAAAGAAAAGGGCAAAAAAACACCAGAGCACACGACGAACACTGTCAAAAAAGTAGTAGGCGCAGATCAGGAGAGAGAGGGTCTTCCATCTGGCAAGAAAACTATAGTAAAGAGTTTAACTGATGCTTCTAAGAAAAATAAGCATACTATAGGTAAAAATAAGCGAATTGCTCAACCACGTATAGTCCCAGAGAGAACAAAGAAACAGAACAAGGGAAAGCACAATGGACCCACGATGGCTTTATATCCAATATCTATCAATGAACGTGTCACAAGCAGCAATCATAATTCAGGAAAGAAGGATAAAACTGTATCAAAAGAAACACAGGCCACAGACTCGGAACATTTAACGATTACCTGTAGTCAGACGAGCGTGGAGGCGACTGATAGAACAATGGTTTCTGATCCACGGCAGAGCAGTGCTTTGGAGAATGTTTCCAATATTGAACCAGCAAGGACACATTTGGGCAGGAAGTTGAATCAGTACATCTCAACACCGAAAACTATGAGGAGGTCCAGCAGATGTGCAGCTACTGTGGCTAAGCGAAAGAGTAGCCCTCTTCTTCACAATGGGAAGCAAAAGAAGTTAAGCCCAGTTTCAAGGCAGTCTGCAGGTGGCAAGAAAACTGAGAGGCAACTGGTTACACACACAGAGGACAACACGCCAGGTAGTAGTGAAGATTTTATGTTTGATCATTTATATTATGTAGTAAGTATTTTTTACTTATCCAACTGCATAGCCGCACCTTGGTTTACGTTGAATGAAACGTCATGAAGAATTCTTATTATTAAAATATTTTCCTTATTAAGTTGCTGCCTGATTAGCACTTCATGTTTGTCAGTTTTATGTACAACATGGCACTGTATACGTTATTCATTTTTGAATTTATATAGCACCTTATCAAGGGGACTTATCGGAGGCACTCTCAAATTTATAGCATTATATTATGAAAATAGTTCCGTTTTTCCCTTACAGTGTCGTATGTCAATCAAGTTCAATGATTTTAAATGATTATAGGCAATGATCTGACGCTCATAGATGCTCAGAATTCATCTGATTTGCCCACTGATAATTCAGCGGGAAAAAGAAAGCAGAGAAAGAAGAGCGAAGTTCTTCAAAAGAAGTCACTCGTTACAATTCCTAATGGTAATTAATAATTGTATTCGACCCTTTCATGAAGAAATGATGGCATTTCTAGGTTATCGCAATATATTCTGGAAAAGTTCAGGAAATGTATTTAAGGAATTAGACTTGAGAATTATTATTCTTTCCTTACTGCAAATGCTTGCATCGTGTGGTTTCTACATTTCTCATTCACAAGTTTATGTATCATCTATCGATCAGAATTTAGATAGCACCCTTTGAATATCGATGCTCCAAGGTGCTTCTGGCCCACGCCAAGAAAAAATGGCAGTCTTCAACAGTTGGTAAAACTGAGAACAGTTTGGGAGGTATCATATAGTTAAGGGAAGTCCATTACAGATTGTTTCACCACTCACAGAGAAGGAACGACGAGCTGCATTGTCACAGAGCGGGCAGAAGAGTCTATTAAATCACTGTAAGATGTTGCAATTCCTTGCTCAGCTCCATAGTAGCACCTTGGAGAGTAGGTGGTGTAATGTAACAGAGCACTTCTAAAGAACCTCTCAGAGGCTGTAGTCTAAATACTGTGGATAGATGTCTTTCAAATCTCCTGACCGAGTCATGTAGCATGCCGCAGCCCGCAAGCACAGAGTAACATGAGTCAAGCAGCTTTTTCAGTCTATCTTAAAGCACGCTTGTTTAGATAGCCACATTTTGCTGCACATAACCTTGTCACATTCTTAACACTCATAGGCCATGAGTTGCTGATCCCATAAGCTACAGTAGGAGTTTAATTAATGAACCAGGAAGTCCATGATATTGACACAAGTCCTTTGCAGTTTGACTTATCTCAAGTACTTGTGATATTCGATTATACAGTACATTGTGCAGTAGTATTAATTGTTGGTGATTGACTTTTTGGGTCAAATGAATAAGAGTGATAACAGAAACAGATGTAGGTTGCTTTTAAAATGATTAATTGTTTGCACACTGTGTTAGCTGTACTTTTTTCTACATGGTTTTGCATTTTGCTGAAAATGCAGAGATTGTGGTTGATTGAGCGGATGTTTGCAATTTAAACGGCATGAATGAATGAGTGGTGCTGAGTATAAGTGCTTTTTGACAAAGGTTTCTATCAAGATTTTATAATTTGACTCACTGATTGTTTTAATGCAGGTGTTGAAAAGAAAGAAATGCCCAGAATAAATCAACTGAATGCGACCAAAACACCTCAGATCAGACGATCAGTGGCTAGTCGACAGCATTACTTTGATTTTACTATCAGTCACAAGAAGACCGAAAAACAAAAGCTGCGCAAAATTTGTGAGTAATTTATAATACTGCCTAAAACACTTTATATAGTTTTTATTTATTATTTCAATTTTTCATCAATATTACTTTAGCAATAGGGGTCTCGTGAAAAAGATTAAGTTTCCATCTTCCTCCTTTGTTAGCCCTATAGACCAGTATCTGACCTATAGAGGATATCTATTTGGAAGTGGGGGAACGCAGACAAAGTTTTCCATGTAGTCCAGACATACCCAAACAAGAATCAAGCGAGTCTGTAAGCATTATAGGTTGGAATAAAAAGTTAACGCACTTTCAAGATGGCGGCCAATATGGCTTCCAAAATACTAAAAATATGTATATATCTGCTCATAGGTATGCTAAAATAACAAATGAAGTGCCAAATTTAATATTCTCAAGGCCAAGGAATCTATTTCTCACATTAGCAATAGCGTGGTAATGTTGAAATCCAAAATGGCGGCCAATATGGCCGCCAGAAGTACAACAAAATATGTATACATATATCAGCTCATAGGTAAACTAAAATAACAAATAAAGTATCGAAATCAGCAATTTCAAGGCCAAATAATCGATTTGTCGTAGTACCAATAGTGTAGTAATGTTGCTATCCAAGATGGCGGCCAATATGGCCGCCAAAACACAAATTTATGCATATGTCAGCTCACAAGTAAGCTAAAATGACAAATTTAGAGTCAAATATAATGTTCTCAAGGCCACATAATCGATTTATCATATTGAAAGCAATGTAGTAATGTCACAATCCAAGATGGCGGCCAATATGGCCGCCAAAACACAAAAATATGTATATGTAAGCTCATAAGTAAGCTGAAATAACAAATTTAGTGTCAAATTTAATACTCTCAAGGCCATGGAAATGATTTATCATAGTGGCAGTAATGTGGTATTGTCACATTCCAAGATGGCGGCCAATATGGCCACCAAAACACAAAAAATGCATATGTCAGCTTATAAGTAAGCTAAAATAACAAATTTAGTGTCTAATTTAATATTCGCAAGGCCAACTCAACTGGCCAAGGTAGTGCTTTCTCACTGTGACAATCGTGTGGTTAATTTTATAACTCAAGATAGCGGCCAATATGGCTGCCAAAACATAAATGCATAGACCAGTTGGATAGTCTGCAGAGCACTTTCAATCACTCATTCACGGTCCCAGACTGGAAGTATGCTAAAATAGCAAATGAAAATCCAATTTAATAATCTCAAGGCCAAGAAGAAAGTAATTTCTCACAGAGGCAATAGAGTGACTGATCATGCTACTATCCAAAATGGCCGCCAAAACACAAAAAATGTATATCTTATCACGCAGGTAAACTATAATAACCTTCAAAAGATGTTCTCAGAGACTAATGGAGTAATGGATAGTCTGCAGAGGCACTTTCGTAAATTCTTAGATTGGTTATATTGCTCCCATACTGCTTCCAGTCCAAGTCCGCAATTAGATGATTGCTGATGGTGCAGCAGCACCCGGGCCAGTAGTTTCAAGGGACCCACAGTTATGAACATGTGCGTGGTGGACCGGTGGGCTGTGAGAGCTTTTGGAGGGTAATCAGCATCCTGGCCCGCACTAGCTTTAATGCGGCCTTAACCCCGTCCGCCAAAGACAATGCTAAAGTTCAGCAATGTTTAGTGACTTCCATGGCAACAACTACCACAAATGATCAAATAATTACATAAAAATTTGGATCTGGCAGCTGCCAAAAGAGCCCACGACAAAATAGAACAATGCTGCCCAATATTAAAAAGTTGTAACACACCTGAGGACCTTCCCCGTCATTATATGGGTGCCATTGGCATAATGATGATCGAGGGTGGTTTGAGGCATATCATAACAGAATTGGGTCTACACATTGTCATCACCAAGGTCATCATCACAAAGCATTTTAAACAGGCGATGAGAGTGCACCAGCATTATTGATACAGTAAAAGAAAGATCCATGAGATAGTCCTAGACCAGGGGTCTCAAACTCAAGTCATCATGTGGGCCACATTTGGTAACTTACAATGGCTGGCGGGCCGCAGCATACAAATATGTCATGCACGTGAAACTATTTATATAGAAATTAGCCCATAGTGTATCATTTAAAATTTAAATAATATTATATTTTCAGTGTAGCTATAATTGTAGTGCTACATGCCAGAGCCACAATGATATGAAGTGCATCAAAAGCACATTATTTTAGTAAGAGTTTACGGCATACCAAAGTATTATAATAAGTATAGTCTCCGAGGTATTGCACAAGTGTCATTAACGCTACTCGTCTGACGTTTTTCAAATACGAGAGCATTAATGTTTGGCCTTCTGATATGCGACCAATCGGAGTAGGCCTATAGGCCCTTACAGCTTACAAATATTCGCGTGTCGGCTACCTGTAAGGCGTGCCTTTCTTTGAAATTTACAATTCTTCATTAATGAAAAACTGCTCACATGACTGTGCATGTGTATATATGCAGGCCAACTGCCAAACATTGTCACTATGCCTGCGCGCAGATTTGAGAATTCGTCTTGTGGTAGAAATGCGCGGAATTCCGGAATAACAACTGTAGGCCTACAGTTACTTCGTTGTAGCCTATAAGCCACTTCTTGTGCAACATGATATCCATGCATTGAAGGTCCACTAACTTCCTCTCAATATCTGCTGTTGCAGATTCAATGTCTACAGCAAAAGAAGTAGAAACTAGTTTGAACTCTGGTTCAAATCGCATTAGAACTGCAAATTCGGTTTTTAACCGAATTCTTTCCTTACAAGACCAACATCCAGGTGGCTGTCGCGGGCCGCATTAATCTGGTCCACGGGCCGCATGCGGCCCACGTGTTTGAGACACCTGTCCTAGACAGTCAATCGTATGCTGCAGATATCAGCAGCAATATAGCAAGTTTTGAGAAGCTAGACAAAATTTCAAATCTAACTTCAGAGAGCATGCACCATGTTGATGCAGAAAACAGAAAGAAAAGTAAAGATCTCATCGATGAATTTGAAATACTTTAAAGGGTAAAGGTTGTGATGACTCCGTGAAATTTTGGTTTTCGGGACTTTTTACCCCCCCAAATCCGCCCCCCAACCTGGCCCCATAGCTGGGGTAGTTTGGTTTCCGTTCTTAGAGGGGCTAAATTTGTTGGGGCTGAGACTCGGTCCAGGAAACACGAGAAATACTTTCCTGGCACAAAAAGTTGATGACCATCCACTTCTATTTAAGTATATGTTCTTTTCAGCAATCCGACTTCTATTTAGTAAGAATTCTTTTCGTCAATCCATTGCAACTTGTATGCCATCACCGCTAAATCCCATGCAATTGCAAATAATTTATTCCGCTAAGACAACAAATGGTAATCCTGAAGACTGAGTGCCTATCCATATAAACAGTATGGCCGCCCAAGTAATCGCTAAAACAGAGCGCTGCGCTCTTAGCTTCAAATTTTACATTTACTCATATTTACTGCATATTTTCCCTCATTTATAACTTTACTAACTTGACCTTTTACTTAGATCTCGCGTTGATTACTTACTTACTGAGCGCATTGTATAATGGATGTGGCTGATAGGTCGCAGCGCTCTATTTTAGCTAAGTCGTTGGCATACATACTGTTTTGTATACAGGCGCGCGGTCTTCGGGATTACCCAATAAATTATCTAGAGTTTAATTAGGAAAAGAGTGAACTTTGTTTATCTCATCTATCGCATTGCAGTCGTCATTTTCAGTGGACTATTATTATGAATTACCGCAGTGATTCCCAACCTGTGTGCCGCGGCACACTAGTGTGCCGCGAGAACTTTGCAAGTGTGCCGCGGGAAAAATTCGAATATGCTCTTAATTAATGATGATTCCAAACAAAACATCCGAAAACATCATCACTGTAGCATCAAAACCTAAGTCAGTTGGTCTTAATCTCTCAGACTGGAGCAGATTAAGGTCTCCAAATGAAGTCTTGATTGTTTTCCCACGGTCAATGAATCTCAGTTAAAAAATAACATTGCACTTGAAATAGTAAACACATTGATAGACCTAAAATAAGCAGTACAGCATTACTTTCCTTTGCTTGCAATCGACAATTTTGACTTGGTAACCAGTCCTAACGTAATTGGCGAAGCAACAAATCTTAGCCTACAACCAAGGATGAAGAACAGCTCATTGCATTTACGAAATGACAAATATTATCAGTCAACATTAATTTTTCCGAAAAGAGTATGGAAGAGTTTTCTCTTTCCATTCAGAAGTCATAAATTTCGATCAGTTCAAGAGCAGCCAGAACTCTTCTGTCATTTGCATCTTCGTGGTTTTGTGAATAATATTTAGATTTTCAGCCTAAACTGAATCAAGTGCAAAAAAGAGGGGAGACTTCTTAGAATCGATGATAAATACGAATATGATTGTCGTTTCTCGAGCCTCGTTTCAATTTGATCTGCTGACTCATTAGACTCACTAGAGTAGCCTATTATTAGACAAAATAATAGTGCAAATAGATTTTTTTAAATGGTAATTATTATTAAGTGTGCCGCGAAATTGTTCATTCTTTCTTAGCATGCCGCAAGCCAAAAAAGGTTGGGAATCACTGAATTACCGTATACGCGAAGCGATTACCATGTGCTTATTTACCGGCGTCGTTCTGGGTTATAGATGGAGCAATCACTTTAAACTGCATCACTATTTAAAGTCATAATATATAGCAAAAATGTAATTCCACTGTAATAATGGTTTACGTTATAAAATATAAGTTATAAGTAAAATAAGTTATTGTTTACTAATACCGGAAGTCTTCGGGTTGCATACAAAGATCATGAAGATATTTCTTTAGCGCTGGATTTGGGATAGATTTTTGTACAATTTGATTCTCAAAATTCTTATTTATCCAACCTTATTTTTACGCAGACTCACTGGATACGTGTTATAAACATGAAAAGCTATATAAAAATACAAATATGCATTCCCCCGCATTTCCATAAAGTAAAACGCATTGTTAGGTTATGGACTACTACTCAAAAATTGGGCAATTTGTGCGTTAAAAATGTGCTGAGACTGGTTTCATGGCTACCAACTGCCAGTTGTAGAAAGAAATGGGCTGATTCTAGTTTCACAAATTGTGTGATATTAAATTTTATAACTTCACGCTATTCAAGATTATCACATTGATTTGGTGTTAATCTTGCAATCGTAACTGTTATTTTTAGTTCTTTTGAACCTTAGGCCATGTTCTTTGGGAAACCATTCTACTTCTCTCTTGCTGAGCAATTGGTGTTTTGTGGCCGGTACCATGCGCTTTTCAACAATGTTCATTTATCACATTGACGACACGAGTGTACTAAGATTGACTTGGAAACCAAGGCAGCTCATCATTAAAGAGTTGACTAGATGTTGACTCAACAATAATATTTAAAACGCAGATGCAGAGTCGAGTTACCAAATCTGCTGAGTAAAAATTTTGTTGGTCAAGCAAGCATGTCTCTTTTCCCGTAAATCTATGGATACTTAGCAAAATTTTAAAAAAGCATGTTTGCATATTGTGATTTTACAGGCTAAGCAAGACTAAGAGCACACAGGTTCACATTCGGAATTTTTGGACTCTTGTTTAACAACTGCGGGAGAAACTTTACCTGAGAAATGTTGTTTTAGTTATGTAGTCTTTTAGTCTTTTTAGCATGTAGTCTTTATTTCAGGATGCAGTTTTATGAATTGGTTGAAGTTTTTTGCAAATCTTTGCAACTGATGCCTTGCAATAAGCAAACCATGGCATCTCATATTAGAATCACTTCCATATATTCATTGTTTTTAATCATCTCTTTGAAAATATACAAGCCAGTAGGGTCATTTGTGATTTGCCAATGAACTAACTGATTTTTGGCACAAAAGTATAGGCAATGTTCATAGATTTTTAAATTTATGCCAAATTTGTCACTTGGTACGATAGGCATGTAGCAGGTTCGACTCACTTTTGCTATTCTAGATGGGTACCGTACCTAAATGGGCATCTAGTTTCCACAATTAACTCGCTTTAAAAAATATTTTTACTTAGCTCACCTCTTCAACACTGCATTTTCAATGGCCACTTATGGCTATAGTGGCAAATGACATACTACCGGTACTTAATCAGCTGTTACGTAAACATCTTATGCCATCATTGGACACTCCAGTGTCAGTTATTTCCTACTGGACAACAGATAAGGAATTCTAGGCAGCCAGACTTAGTTTGTAGCAGCTTTTCTCAACAGGAGATTTCTTTTACAGACCCACCAGAGGGCAGCAATGGTGAGGGTGTGCGTAGATCTCGAAGAACACGTGTGAAGGCTTTGGACTGGTTTCGCAATGAAAGAATTCACTACGAACGTCGAGAATCAGGTTTGTTCATACAATCATTTCATCGATTAAAATGTTGTTTTGGTTTTAAGCAAGGTTGTGTTTGCTCTTATTTGCTTTGTTGTTTAATTTGTGAACATGTTATTATAAACACATTGAAGCTGACTTGTCTGTCTGTTTGAGCACTCGCTTAATACTTTTGTAATCCAGAAAAATGCTTGTTTCTAGCAAAGATACATCAACAGGAGTTTCTAAATCTTCCCAACGCTGGCACTCCTACAAGATCTATCCAAAGCAGACATCTTTAGCACATGTTACAGTTAGCACAATCCCTGGATTGTGCTAACTGTTGATGTACCTTTGCTAGAAACAATCATTTTTCTGGATTACACAAGTATTAAGAGAGTGCTCAAACAGACAGATGAAAGAGAAAAGTTAGAAGAAAAGGAGAGTCCTTTCGCACAAAAAATGTTTATTAATGTTTTTGGGGAAAAATACTGGACGATCTTTTAAAAAATAATACACGATGATCAAACAATATTCGTTTATTCATAGAAATGGATTGACACAGATGCGACTTGCTGCACATGAATTCATATATGTATCTAGTTGCGTCTGTGTCAACCTGTCTATGAAAACAAAATATTGTATTATCGAGGTTGGTCTCCACAACCGTTCATGTTAGTGGAGTCCAGCCTCAATTTCCACCAACTATGCCGTCAACTGTAAGAATCAATGTTGACGTTCTCCGTAATTAAATAAAAATCCACTCTATATATATCAAGGTCGAAACTGACATGTGAGGCAGCCTGTTAGGCACTTGGTGTAGTGACTGTGTTATGTTCGAAGAATCGCGAGTTCATATTTGTAGCTGGTGACGCAGAGTCTATAAGACTACATCCTCGTTATTCCTGTCGGCAAGTGTTGTGTTGCTGCAATCGTTACGCGTACCGTTAGTGGCCGTGCAGTCAAACTGCGCTTGCATGTAGTCTCAGCTGCAGTGCCTCACGCAGAACAATACAGTTCGGCTGACAACATGTTCTGATGATCCATGTTGTTTTGGACCATATTTCAACTTCATCCAATGAATTTGTGAGCGAGTCGTGTGTCATCAGCTGTGGATCGTTACCTTAATCTTGTTTAGCTTCTTTTCAAGGAAAATTCTTCAGATGCATTCCTGACCTGACCTGACCTGACACCATAAGATCATGAGCAGACAGAATGACTTTCAGATACTGATAGACGACAAAGAAAGGTTAAGAGCCTTCTATAGCCGGTAAGTAGGCAACGTGTTCGAGAATGGTGGACAGCCATGGAAACTTTTTTGTTGAATTGATTAAGTTGTGATCTGAATGATAATCTTGTGCTGCTTCTTGAAAAGATCTGTGGCGTTGCATGAGATGACACGTTGAACTGCAGATTTTGTGGACATGAGATGTCGGCAGCCTGCAAGAGAGTTGCAGATTTATACTGATACTAGCTGTACTCGGCCACGCGTTGCTGTGGCTGAAAAGATCCTCCACCCTACCTCCCTTTCCCTGCCTCCTCCCTCCGCTCTCCCTCCCTACCTAAATTCCCCTGCCCTCCCTCTCTTCCTCCCCCTCCCCTCTACCTCCCTTTCCCTGCCTCCCTCTCTCCTTCCCTACCTCCATTCCCCTCCCTCCCATCCCTCTACCTCCCTACCCTCCCTCTCTCCCTTCCCTACATCACCCTCTCCCTCCCCTCTACTTCCCTTCCCCTCCTTACCTCTATTCCCTCTCCCTTCCCTCTTTCTACCCTCTACCTCCCTTCCCCTGCCTCTCCCTCTCCATTCCCTCTACCTCCATTCCCCTGCCTCTCTCCCTCCCTACCTCTATTCTCCCTCCCTCCTCCACCATCCATTCTCCCTCCCTCCTCCACCATCCATTCCCCCTCCATCCCTCCCCTCATTATCCCCCGAGATTCTTGATTTTGTACAAACCGCGCATATTCGATGCGCTATAAAAACACGCGCGCATTCGAAAGCAACGTTATGTGGAAATTGAAATCGAAATCGCTGGATTCGAATGGAAAGTTGTGGCAAAATTCGTCGAATTTTGCGCTTTTTCCAAAAAAGCATATACAAACCCGCTCGTATTGTTATGTGAAAATTTGAAAGCAATAGATGAAGAAGTTTCCGAGATTGTTGATTTTGTAGAAAGATATAAATGCGCTATAAAAGCACGCGTGTATATGCGCTATAAATAGACCTTGCATTCGAAAGCAACGTCGGTGAAAATTGAAATCGAAGTCGCTCGAATTGATCGCATAGTTGTGTTTTTTGGGTCGTAAAGATTGCGCTTTTTCTCAAAATGCATTATACAAACCCACTCATGTTCGAATGGAACGTTTTGCGAAAATTTTCAAAACAATCGGTCAAGAACTTTTCGAGAACCTTGATTACGCTCGGTAACGTTTTACATTTTTATTTATATAGATTTTTATATAAGACCGTCAACTCATCGTGTCTTTATGTGTTTGAGATGGCAACCAGCTTGTCCTGCACAAGTGATGCTACCGGTAGAAACATGCCTGCTTATAGGGTGGGCTACAGCCGTGCCTAAAACAGTCTGCAGGTGGTTTATGCTCAAGGGAGCAAGCGAGGCATATGATGATGGTATTTACTACGGCTGTACCGAATAGGTGATTGATTATCATTATTCGGTAGAATATGAATATTTGAACCAACTCTTCAGCCAAATACGAATTTGTTTACAAAGTAGGTCTGCCGATGACATTCAGTCACTGTACACAAATATTAATGTGACTGCTGACACTGCCATACCGTGGTCCAGGCAATTGGCAAAGCCCTGCTGTAACCACAACATGTATTATGTAATTTATGTTAATGAGAGAGTTACACACAATTAGAGAAAGACAAAGAAAATGGATCGGACACACATTCAGAGGAGACTCGATGCTACGAACAGTCATAGAGGGGAAAATGGATGTAAAAAGAACGAGAGGCAGACCAAGACAAAGACTGTTGGACTGGATGATGAAAGATGGTTATCAGAAGCTGAAAAAGAAAGCACAGAACAGAGAAGAATGGAGACGTCAAACATTCGAACCTGCCTAAGGGCCGAGAACGAAAAGAAGAAGAGAAAGTTACTTAAGTCTGCTCGCTATAGCAGCCGCATACGCAGAAACCGATGTCATGTGGGCACTATTCGTATTCAATCCAACCGCTACTATTCGGCCAAATACCGAATAGCCATTTGGCCCGCTATTCAGCCCCAAAGCGAATACGAAGTAAAAGTTCGGTACAGCCCTAGTATTTACTTAGTCAGCCCTGCTGCATGTGAATCTGTATCAGGCTTATATTGGAACATGTTTTGCCCATCTAACAAAGTAGGTTGTTTTCACGTTTTTGGAGGTTGACTCTTGGTTGCGTTCTGGTAACTTTTCCAAGTTGAAGAGATGTACACAAAGTAAACAAAACTTGATGTTAGCGTTTTTGAATTTGCCTTTGAGTACTATGGCAGAAGAATTGCACAAAAAGGGCTTGTATTATTATAAAAGTATATCTGACAAAGTTAATTATTCTGCAAGGTTTTCTTCCCTGAACTGGATGTATTTCGAAAGTGTTGGCAGGGACATGACATGCCGCTAACATTACTTCTACAGTCACTCAGTATTATAGCAAAACTCTGCTAAATTTACCATTTGAAAAGTTCCACTTAAGTATGATTTATACATAGATATAATGAACAGGATTCGTTAATACCATAAATTCCTTTATAATCACTCATATAAATGTAAAAGTTTATGCATGAATTTTAAGCAATGGGGACGTGACAGTTTTGTTAGGATGTGGCATTGTGCACATCGCATATGATGCATTTTCTAGATAATTGCTTCATGTTTATAATGGTAGACATCGTGTGAAGTGTATTAGTTTAATGTATTACAATACATAATTTTCTTTTCTGTATATTGTATATTCAGTAACTTAGTAAAATATTGTTGGTCCACTTTAAGCTGGTGTCAGACCTTGATCTTTCCATAATCAAAACTTAACAGCATCCATTAGTGCAGTTCTGTTCAACCGTTTTTGACACCATGGCCGACAGAAGCAATAATTATTGATGCCGAGGGCCGCAAAGTTCAGTAAACTCAGAAGCAGCCGCTAAAATTTATCGAGAATTTGTAACTTTATTGAAATTTATTGTGGAATGATTATATTGTAAAATGATTATTATTATTATTATTATTATTAACGAATAATATCATATATACTTATGCCATGTTTGGCATGCCATATTATGGTACTGTGACAAAAAGTGAACGTCTGCGAGGGATGATCCCGCGAGAGGATCAAAGGACAGCGGAAGAGGCGAGACTATAAGGTCCTCGTTCGTCAACTTGTAGCCCGTGCGCTTAATTGCCAAGCCGCTTCCGATGACTCTTCGAGCGGGTCCTCCACGAAGGAATGCCCCTCGTCTGAACTGGAATGGGGGGTTATCACTGTAGCAGGTGAGACCCTACTGCAGCTCCAGGGAGAGCAGGGCAGGAATCCACTTGCAGATACGCTCCTTGAAGCCTTTGAGAGAGTGCAGGAGGAAAGCGAAGACGCATTTGCCGCAGCAAGGACACTGTTTGACCGAAGTGCAGAGCTACTAACCACATTCCTCAAGTCAGTACCTGCGAGGACCAAGAGCAAACCTCGTAAAGGTTCCAAAGGGGGCAGGCCACCTGGCCCTGGCAGGTCGCAAGGCAGGCCGGGAACCAGGCGGAGGCTGAATCCCAAGTGTCTGGCCAGAATGATGGCCTATGCGAGGATTCAGCGAGCCTTCCAGAGTGTCCGAAAGAGGTGCGCCAAGATGGTCCTCGAGGAGAAATGGGAACAGGAGGAAGCGACATTGGCCTTGGAAGATCATGAACCCTTTTGGAGACGGATCTTCTCCACCGAATCCGAGGCCGATGAAAGACCGGTTCACAAGGCTCATGTGGATTGGTCGATCGTGAATCCTGTTACCCGCGAGGATGTGGCGAAAGCTATCGCAGATTCTGAGGAAAGTGCGCCGGGTCCTGAATAACCCTTGGTGAGTTAAAGTTGGTCTCGCCCGATCTGCTTGTCGGAGATTACAATCTCTGGCTTCTGCTAGGCCACGTGCCTACGCAATTCGCGGAAGGGGAGACTATACTGATTCCCAAGGGCGGAGATCTGCGGGATCCAGCAAACTTTAGACCTATCACAATGACCTTACATGTGACAAGGATCTTTCACAAGATCTTAGCTCATCGTCTAACTGTGAAGATCCCACTCGATCCGAGACAGAAAGTGTTCGTGTCGGTTGAAGGTTGTGCCGACAATGTTTTCCCCTGGATAACATCATAAGGGGGCCCAGCGGCAGAGACAACTGGTATGCCTGGCTTTCTTAGACATGGCCAAAGCATTTGATTGCGTGTCTCACGCGACATTGGCTATGTCACTGAGGAGGTTGGGTGTGCCATTGCCGCTGGTGCAGTATGTATCATGAATGTACGCCAACACATCGACCGTCCTCAAAGTAGGCAGACGAAGAAGCGGTCCGATTAGATGTGGCCGCGGCGTGCGTCAAGGCGATCTGAACCAGGAAATCAAGAATTGCTATTTAAACAACTTTTCACATTTGTTTGTTTGTATGTGCACTTGTTATAGCCATGGGCGCCCGCAGAAATTTTTGCAGGAGGGGGCAAAACACGATGGTCAAGGTTAAAAACATTTGTAGCAAGAGGTCAAAAAATGCAAAGCAGGGAGTTGAGAACATGCATGGGTGTTTTTCACAGAGGTTTCTTGATGTAAATTTCTGAGTTTCACTTTTTAAAATTTCTAATATGAATTGTTTCTTTTGCAAAGAAATTTAAAAAATCAAAAAATATTAGTTAAAAGTTTGTTTTTTAATTCTCTAATGTGAAGAAATTTGTTGTAAACTCCAAAAGTAGTAGCACTTGAGAAAGTAGGTTTCAATTTTCCAGGGAGGGCAAGTGCCCCCTCTTGCCCGTATGTGCGGGCGCCCATGGTTATAGCGCCCCTTCAAGCTCTCCCTACTCAGAGGCGCTCCCGAATGCAGAGCGGACACTGCATCGGAGTTTCACGCCGAAGCGCTGAGCAATTGTGAGTGAAGGACTTGCCCAAGGTCCTTATGCGGCGGTGTGAGGTGGATTCGAACCTCGAACCTTCCGGCTTCAAGGCAATGATGCCACCACTACACCACCGCGCCCCTCATGTGAACTACAAACATCTTGCAACTAAAACATGAAGGCAATCAATGTTTATACTTTTTATTTTGGAGATATGTGTCAATTAACTGTCGACTTCGGCTTTAAAAGTTGAAACATTGAGTGGCTTCTAAGGTTTGTAACCAAGAAAAGAGTGTTTGAAGAGTGATTCGTGACAGAAGGAAATATGTGATCAGCATCAACAAGTTCAACCAAATGTTTCATGTTTAATGACCCATGCTGTTCCACACAATATCGGAAATGGCTAGTTTAGTATTTTGACTGATGTCTCACAAAAGTATGTCAAAAGGAGCTAAGAAAAACCATTTAAAAGCTTGACCTTACTATGCAGTCATTACATCTCACCTGATGGTTTCTATTAAGGTTTTGTGGCACAATGTGACATCTTTATGTAAGTAAATGTAAAAGCATAATGCAGATGGAATTCTGATTTTATTATTTTTCCTTTAGGATTTGTTGTTGCTGGAATATACAGTCCAGATGCGGAATCACATCAGGAAGTTGCTGAGAAGTTTGGTATGGCATATTTTCCTTTTCGTCCAATACGCTAAGCTGTTCATTTCTTAGATATTCATTTAGTCTATGGATTTATATAGCGCCATTTAAGAAATCGACTCAGAGCCACTCTCAGCCTAGTAAATGAAGCTTTGAAGGAAGGTAATTCCAGATTGATGGCCCTACAACCGAGAAAGCTCGATGTTGTCTGGCAGAGCTAGGCGAGCCCGTGGAACTAGGAGTTGTCCATTCATAGCAGAGCGAAGAGCGTGACTCGCTTCAACCTCTGATATCTCATTCACCACAAGATCATGTTGGTTGCCTCACACTTTTCATCACTGTTCTCAACTCGGGATTTTGATCCCTTATGCACATTTCTATAACGTTCTTTAATCTCAATCGGCCCTGCTCTTGCTGAGTAAAATATTTTTTGTCTTTCAATTTACATAAAGAAACACGCCAAAGACTTAATTAAAAGAATTGGCTACACTTTTAGTCAAATCAAACAGAACAAAAACGGGTGTAAATTCTGTGATTGACTTGGCTATTGTTGATGGGGTTTTAACTTTAATGCACTTTTATGTCTTTCGTCATATAAAATCTTAAGTGTATGTGTGGCATCTTAATAAAAAAATTTATATTAATATTATTATTGTTTCTGTTACCAATTTGTTATTGTTTTCATTTTACCAACTGGTACTTTATGGTCTGGATAATGAGAAATTCATACGAAATGAAGAATTCTGTTATTCATATTTGTATTTCTGCTAGTTAAGAAGATGAATTGTAAAGAGAAACCTACGAGAAAGAAGAGGCATGCCGAGCGAATGAATCTATCCATTCATGCGGATCTTTCACATTCGCTTCTATCAAAGACCCAGACAGAAATCAAGGTGGTTAATCCACAAACTCAGGAAGAAGTTTTCATGGGTGAGATTTGTTATTTCACATACCTGCATTTTAGGTTCTTACTTCGAAATACTTGTTGTGCCAACTTCTTTAATATGTGATACACTGTTACTATATTGCTATGGCATGGACTCTAATATAAGTGATTGACTATAGCATGGACTATAATATAAGTGATTGACTATATAGCATGGACTATAGCCTAACTAGTATAAGTGATTGACTA
The DNA here is from genome assembly GCA_949752735.1 of Lumbricus terrestris. Classification (NCBI taxonomy): domain Eukaryota; kingdom Metazoa; phylum Annelida; class Clitellata; order Crassiclitellata; family Lumbricidae; genus Lumbricus; species Lumbricus terrestris. Next base: position 47,558,403 of record OX457038.1, on the reverse strand, counting down.
ATCGAAAGTGTTCTATCATCATTGCAATCCACTAAACTAAAATTGTTGTTACTCTGAATGAAACTACATTTAATTCCTTGCACGTGAGGCAAATGTACTTCTGATGGAATACACATTTAGTTAATGAAAAGGTTCTCGGTGTAGCTGCTTATAAAGCCCTCAACAGACATCTGGAGGCCTGGGTCCAAAGGCAAATAGCCAGTATTCAAATACAAAGCCTGATGCCCATCTTTTTTATAGAAATTACTTGTTGCCTCTGTCTGTTCAGAAACTGAGGCTGAAGCTACCACAGACCCACCAGTGGCAGCTGCAGCAGGCAACGGATGCTGTTACCATCGTTTATCTTAACAATAACAGTGAATGTATGTGTGGTCCCATCAACTTGTCTATGGGCAATGGGCATATGTGACTGTGAGAAATATTCAGGCTTGGAGCAGTTCTGCTTGATTCATGATATCAAAAGATTATATATATATTTATAAAATTTATATATTTATTTATATTATTTATATATATGATGCAATCTGGCAATCAGGCTTATGTCATAAAAAGTCGAAAATGACATTTTGATACAATGCTAAACAGTAGAAATTCCCCTTTAAAACAAGTATTATTCTGATCAAATATCTTGATATTTGACAGAGTTGAATATTTCAGTGTCCAAAACTGCGATATTGCAGTCTTCGGGAAACGCAAGGTAAAAGTGATCACCCTAGTTTCGTTTGTTTACTAATGCTGCCTCTAGATTCTGCTTGTTATCGTGGGCTGAAAATAATTAGCATCATTTATGTGACCGCCATTTGTCATTAGCCCACAGTCTCAGCTTTCAGAGGATGCCAAGTTCAATAGGGGTGAAAGGTTATATGACTGATGGCCCAATGATTTTAAAATGCACTACAAAGTCCGATTTTGACACTTTGAAAAGATACAACATTCACAAATGAAATTAATTAAAAATATTTCCAGACGAAGCTTAACTTTGATACTTGGTAAATAATTAGATAATACAGTGTACTATATGAAAATGCAAAAAAGTAAAAGTCAACCTTTGCTATTCAGTTGATTGAGCAATAGTTGTTTTAGTTTTATGCATGTTGCAGGATGAGTTCTAAGCATCTTCTAATGACTAACCTTCGAGATGTTGACCTGATTATGGCCTGGTCTCGTATACAATCAGTTGATAAAGATAAGATAAGAATATTCTTTAATGAACCAATTGCTATCCGGATTTTGGTGTACAGGCATGTTATAACAAACAAACATACATCATTTCTATATCCATTCAATGTCAAATGTTTTAAAACAGCACAAAATCCAAAAATCAATATAAATATGTTCTTTTACTGACAAACAATCTATGGGGGTCATTGCATAATTACGTAACGCTCGAGGGTGGGTGGGTGGGGTCATTGAAAACATTACGAAACGTTACGTGGGTGGGTGGGTGGGGAAAGCTGAACGTTACGTAACGCCATGAAAAAATATTAATGAATATTAAATTACCATTGAGAGATTCGAATGATACTTCAGACATGACGTGATCGAAGTTTAAACTTCGTGACATTGGTTGTTTTTAACCGAAGTAGGTCTATAGACTACTATATAGGCTATCTGAATAAAATCCGGCAGCAGACACTGGTCAGTTACATGCCAGGTCAATTCTAGAGCTGTTCTCTCAAACCAGAAACCGCTGTTCGAATTGTTTGGATCTGCGATAGTTTTACCAACGGAACAACGTGGTAGGCCTAATTGCCCTTGGATTCCTATCTGACACCGATCGATCGAGGAACCCTTTTGAAGCATATTTTACTTAGTGGACACGATCTCATTGCAAGCATTTAAAATTAATGCTCAACAAAACTCGGCAATATTTCTCAAAGTGCACAGACTAGGCCTAAGCAAATAATTTGGCTAGTTCATCTTAATTTTGATTAATTTTTAATAAGCCATTTAGTCCGTAAAGCTTTTCAGTAGTGTAAAAAATTTCTTGCGGTATAATTTAAGGAAATTACAGTACACCCATGTCTGTCCTTTATATGAATAAAACATTGTGTATATTTTAAGCCTAGTCTACTGTTAAATTAGTCTATAATTCACATACTAGGCTATATTAATTTCACTATGAAAATATGAACTATAATTAGGCCTACGCGCTCACTTAAGCCAATAGGCTAATAGACTTAAATCTCAACTGACTTTTTGGTGACAATCGTTATGTAACGCCGAGGAGGGTGGGTGGGTGGGTCAAGGGCAACGTTACGAAGCGTTACAGGGTGGGTGGGTGGGTCGAAAACGGTCATTTTCGGCGTTACGTAATTATGCAATGACCCCATGCTGCTCTTTGATTTATATTGACTTATATATGATGCCTTTTGCATTAGATCCTGACAATAAAAGTTAATAATAACAACACCCTAATTGGTCAGATGGATGCACATTTTGTAGGTTTAAAAATAAATTGACCGTATAAATATACAGTATGTGATTGTTTTTATTTTTAAATATCAGAGTGTGTGAAAACAGTGGATCAAGCCAAAATGGTTGGTGTTTCGGGTAAGCCGCCGAGCGACGATGAGCCGCTGTTGCTATGCAAGCCAATTCGTCAGAAGACATTTGCAAGTGGTACTCTAATCATTCGACCTTTGCAAATCAAGAAGATGCAGTTTGTCCAAAATGACACCATGGTAAGTTGTTGTACTACTTTGTAGTTTGTTTTTTTAGTGCTGGACACCCAACATTTTGACTGAAGTTGCTGTTGAAGTTTTTAATTCTAATGCACATCATTTCTACCGTTGAAACATGTGGGGTGAGGATATGGTGGCAATAACGAGGAGAATAATGATGATTGAGGAGCTGGTGTTATGAAGAGCTGGAAAATTCTGTAGTTTGTCATAATGCACCAATTGATAGTTCATTCTAAGCAGAATTGTATTCTGAAATATAATGAGTTGATTAGACAGTACTGTAGTGATTGCAGAGCCTCAGAACCTGAGCGGTGAGCTAAGACTTCCAGTTTAAGATAGTAACCAGTTTGAGAAGCAGTTAGGTACATTAGAACAGAACGATGCAGGTCAGCCAGCCATTTTCTTGTTTGGGGTTCTGTATGGACTGCAACTGATCTGTGCAGTCATCTTGTTGCATGACCAGATTGAAACATCCACCATCAGTGTGTTAGGGAATTTATAGGGTATCAGGTGCATTGCTGTCTCAACTGTTTTATCTAAACATATGTTGAATCCTTTATGTGGTTATTAATATGATGATGGATATTATGAGTATATTAGGTCATGCCAAGAAATAGGGTCACCACCAGGGTCTTCTGTCATGACAAATGACAGGAGAACTTCTTTAAAAGACATTTATCGATAATAAATAATAATAATAAAATAATCTTTTCTTTAATTCAACGCCTGCAAACGCACTGCGCTTTACATTTGCAAGTTATGCAGTAATCTTAATTAAACTTAACTACTAACAGAACAGACAGCTTTGCAATAATACATTTTAAAATTAAGAATTGAAAAGCTTCAATTGTTGGCATTTTTTATTATTCAGCTCTTCCATGTAATCCACGGAAAAGTGGAAGTGACCATTCATCAAACCAATTTCATTGTTGAATCAAGGGACAAGTTTTTTGTTCCTGTTGGTAAGCATTTCAGATCTTAGATTAGGCACAGCTCTTTATCGGTTTCTGCTACAGACTCTCCTAACTTAAATGGAAAATAATTGTCTGTTTGTCTGCTAACATGATTCTTGTGAACTCATTGGTCTCCATCTGCCTAGATTACTGTAACTCATTTCTCAATGATATTACAGTTTTAGTCGAATTTCTAGAAGATCCAGATTATTCAGAATTTTGCGGTTAGACAGTTTACTAATACATCTAAACATGAGGATAAATGGTACAATGGGATATAAGTCCTTGCACTTTCTTCTGGTTGAGCAAAGAATCTCATTAAGATTATCTCGGCTTTGCTGTACAAAATGAACTGTAACCCAACCACAGTATATATAAAATCCGTCTTTATTCCTTAATGTTGCCACTATTCAACAGAGTCATCTCATTACCTTTTCTGATCATAACTAACACTAGAACTATTTATGGCAAATGAGATTTTCAGATGATAGACCTGTCTAGATTTTGTAATTCCCTCTCTGTATCTAGCTGCTGACTCATTAATAATACTGAGTAATTTTAAATGTCTTCCTTTTTTCAGGTAATTCGTACAGCATACGAAATCTTCGCAACGAAGATGCAGAACTTGACTTTACGCAAATCAAAAGCTGAATTGAAATGATTTGAACTGTATTAATCTTTACGTTTGTTTTATGTTCATAAATTATATTATCTTCACTAGAACTCTACCAAGGTTTGTTGTCTTATTTTGCTCAATTGTAGCCTGTCCTACCATGTATGTATATATATGTGTTTGTCAATTTCATATACACAGGTCTTAATCAACACTACCGTACATGTTGGAAATTTACAGGATGAAGAGTTATGCACCTGTTTCAAACTCGGTGTTCCTGATTAATGATTTGAGTTGAGATCATCTTGAGCATTGATTATTTAACTCGCTACTAATGGCATTGTACAATCTTACTCGATGAAAGTTCAACGTTTAAGTCATTTTTGCCAAAGGTATCACCAAATGTGCGAGCTGAGTGGTTAAATTTGTTTTTGCTTTCTTGGCAGTTGTGTCTTCCCTCTGCCATGACTGCCAAGGCATGTTCATGTGCTTTTCAACCAGATTATTTCCAATTGTCCTAGACATTAGGCTTATCATCATATGTGTGTGTGTTCAGCAGAGTTGATGCTTGTATGATGTGATGAGTTAATCATAACAAAAACCTGACTTTTGCAGTTCATGTTTCTTAAAATATTTATAGGCTCTGTGAACAGGTTGCTGTACTGTATTTTATTGAAAACTAGTACGCGAGATATGAAACCTTAATCAGAAGCCACTACAGTCTGCCTAACTGGCATCTTAACTTTCGACTGAACCAATAATTGAACATGTCATTGTAAGTTCTCTGACCTCATTAGGGCTTTTATCGTCAGCCATTGGTGGATGCCTTTGATTGCACACTGGCGCAATGTAGATTAACATTCTACCTCGCTTTATTGATGGTCTCCCATGCAAATTTGCCAATTGTCTCTTCCTCTGCCCCTCCTGTCACCCACTACATTATCAGTTGCATCAGACACCTCTATCATTATTAATATTTCCAACAACTCTTCAGCATGATTTGATGCAGCGCTTGTGAATGAGAAAGCTGGTGTCCCACGATGTTTTTTTTAAAATAGGTATTGTCATTATGGTTCAAAAGCAGATTCCAAGGTATTTCACCCGTGAAATTTAATGAAACGAAGTTATCCTTGCAGTGTGCTTAATAATAGAAATGAGAGATTATCCGTCAGATGGGAAATTATTTTGCTTACTTGTTGATTTTGCTTTGCTGCAAGTCCTGTGAAGCACATGCCATTGGCATTTATGCGATGAAGTCGTAAATGTTCTCACGTCACGTTACAGTAGCTGTAGTCTCACTTAAAAACTGTAGCCATTTTTAACAGTGTTTTGTTTAGCTCAGTGTTCACTCTGTTGAGTCTATTCGTACCCTTAACATATTTAGGAAGAAGTTTGCTATTTAATTCTTGTTCTTGTAAAGTCTTTTTGAATTCTGACCAGGACAAATGCACCATGTACGAGAATCTAACCAGTAGCTCACAATTTGTGGAGACGGCAGTTATGAGAGGTTTTCTAACTTATTTCTTCACCAAAGTTACTTGGTAGATGTTGATTATTACAGTAATTTATGTAAAATCTTTGAGAGCACGTGACACGCTAAGTTATTGCCACTGAAATGAGGGATTTTGAACTGCAATGTCTGAAATCCAAAAACTCAATTTGAAGACGTATTCAATTTCATAAGAATGTTTCATTTTCTGTCTGTTTACACTGATCAGTGTTTTTCTCAATATATAGCATTTCTTGCCTTCGTTTCTATTTTGTGTTTTCTTTATACAACAAATGTTTTTGCAGAGTTGTATTCTCATGCAGGCCACTCGCTATAAAACTTCTATTGTTCTAACCTCAACCTAGAAATCCTTCATTGTAGGCCTAACTGTCAACAGTGTTACTTCTTTTGTGACGTAACTGTTTGTAGATTACTATTGTTACTTTTTCATTTCCAGTAACTGGTTACTGTAACATCACCCAAAAATCCAGCTGCAGGAACTGGCTTATTCACAGTCACTCAGTCAAACTAAGGTTGCTCTGATGGCTTCAGTGGATATTGCTTAGAATTAAAACTGAGTGGGAGATGGATGAGGATGCAATTTGTGAAAGAGCAGCAGGTTTCAGTTTTGAGTGAAAGACCTGTGCAGAGATTGCAAGAGATGGGATTACGTTGGTGAGTTGTTGATAGGATGGAAACGATGTATTATGGTTGCACCAAGAAAGCGGAACAGCTATGGAAGAATTTGCATATTTTAGTGTTGAGATGACGGGAGAGTGGAACACGCGGTTGGATTTTGTATGATGAGCGAAGATGGGACGGCTTGAAGGTTTGAAGTGTGTTGTATGAATGTATGTGAGCGGTAAATTTTTTTATGCTATTCGATGAGGTATTTTAAACCAGTGAAGTGATTTAAGGTCAGAGGTGGCAATATTGTGGAATATTTTAGTTTCGACAGGAGCATGAGCATTGGGGGTAATTTGAATGTGGTCAATTTTGGATGGTGCCTATATTCAGAAGGAGCGTATTGCAGCAGTCTAGTTCAATAGTTCATAGACACTAATCGGGAATATGAATGAAACAAGAACGGGGAACTGGGGAAGGTGAGTGATATGTTTGGAGAAGAAAATTAGACTACACCTAAGTAATGGACAGGAGAATATTATTGACAGGATGCATAATCTAGGTTGAGGGAAATGAATGGATTTGGAATTTTCTGGAGCTGATTACGAATAATAATAATAATAATGGATCAAATCGTGCTTTAAATAGTCACTCAGCGATTCAACGCCGTTGCTTACCAGTTGAAACGTGACCGTTTCAGATGCCCCTAGGCTTAACTGTCTCCGGACAATGTTTGCCCCGAGGGCTTGTTGCCTACTTCTAAAATTATGCCTTGGGGGGGGATAATATCCAGCGCTATAATGCCATAACATTTGTGCGGCAGACTAATTTTCCCAATAGGCCTATATATGCTACGGATCCTAACGTAATTAGGCCTAAGGTGATTAAGATAGCATTTCGGTACCTCAGGTCAATAAAAACAATGATAATTTCAATTGTTAATATTAGACATGTTTCATAATTGAAGTGACGTAGCAAATTTAAAAGAGTAAGTGGACTTTGTATTTAGAGCAGAGAGCCATATCGCTTAGATAGGCCTAGTTTCGAAAATTAGGAGAGGGATTGTTCTTGGACTTGGGAAGAAATGCGTTCAAGTCTGGAGACTGTTAAGCGTAATGAACGCGAGTCAAAGACCAGAAAACTAACATAAGCATCATACTTTCCAGAACGCGGTTGTATACATAGGCCTATTCCATTTACGCAAGCCAACAGAAAATTCTCTTGAACTTGAGAAGAACTGCCGGACTGCGTACGATTTTGCCCAACTGGCAGATTTTTCCCATTCGTACCATGGTCATAAGATTGTTTACTGGCTAATTAACGACGATAAGTAATGACGTATTTGTACTAAACACGTCACCTTTATTCGTAACAAATACGTCGACTTTATTTTTAATAGCTAGATACGTCACTCTTCAATTGTCGCTCGGATGACGTCATATTTGAATTTGCTTGATTGCTTTTGGAAACGGCAGAGTTTGTATTTGGAAATCGTCTTTGAACAGATGAGTGGATTGCATTTCGAATGGAAAAGTCATCGAAATTAGTCGATAAGAAGAAATATAAATCGTAATTCGAGGATATAATCGATTAATTAGAAGACAAATCGACAAAATGCAATCAAATGAGCAACATGGGCTTGTCGTTTCGAGCAGGAAATCATCGAAAATTTAAGGTAAGAAATTTTTTTTAGAACAAGAACTTTGTCCCCCCCGGCCCCCCCCCAAACTGTCGGGCTGTCGACACAATATTAATTGACCAGTAATCAAATAATCGACACAAAAAGAAATCGAAATGCGATGAAAGAAAGAATCAACGGGGTATGCCTATATTATCAATTATAGGTAGACCTCACCTGCATAATTAGATGCTAATTAGGTGTAGCATTCAAAAGCAATTGCTTAATATAATATTATGGTAGGCCTAGGAGGATGAACAAACTGGCGGAGGTCTTTTTGGCTGTCCGTCCCAAATAGCCGGTGCAGCATAGACCCAGTTGCTAGTTAGGCCTACGCCTACGTCCGTCTCTTCTATTATGAAGAGTTCATTGTCAATAGTTTAACAATAAGGGCCTATAATATGTCAAGTCACCTTATAATCTTCTTTGCTCTCTTCCGTCAGTCGTATACTGACGACGAAATCGTCGACGATGAGGCTCCTACATGACTTCTCCAGACTTCTATACTTCTGATGAGGTCCTTTGCAGCTTTGCTCTTTTCATGCTAGCAGCTAATATCCATCTCCTTCAGGCCTTCTCTGACGTAGGCTTACGATGTCCATCCAAATTTTTTTTTTCTTCCTCTACTTCTCTCTCTTAAGTCTTAATTCATAATATAGGCCTACCCAGACTTCCTCACTAAATAAATTAATACTAAATAAATAATTGTCTGGTCGGACAACCGGCCATTTTAACTTTTATTTTATTCTGTACAAATTAGGCTAATATTATGCTACACTGACAATGCTAAAAAGAATACAGGCCCTATAATTTAGCAATAGCCTATAGGCTATGTATAATAAGGAAAAAATTAATCACTGATAGGTTAACTGTTAATTTCATAATTTAAACATATCAATAATAAATTAATTAATTTATAACAAGCATATAATATCTAAGAATAGACAAATGGTAGCCGCAATTTAATAATTGAACTTAATAGTAGCCTAGGCCTATAGATAGTTTGCATATATAGCCTACTTTTACATACATAAATACATACATAGGCTACATACATACAGGGGCGGATTCAGAGGGGCCAAAATGGCCATGGCCCCCCATTTAGAAATTTCTTTATTTTTTACCAGCTATACTGGCCCGAAAAGTTGACGTGGCCCCCCTCCCGTGAGTAGTTCCGTAGTCCGTCTCCCAAACCCGCGAGGAAGGTCATCATTTTCTTTGGACGGATGGAGTATCTTTTTGGGAAATTCCAGGCTGATGACTAAAAAAAAGGTTGTCAGATTTTTGGCGACCCAGACGAAATTTTTTCTCTGCTTCCTGGATCAAGACCAAGATCAAATTTTTGGCCCCCCCATCGAAAATTTCTGTATCCGCCCTTGCATACATACATACATACATACATACATACATACATACATACATACATACATACATACATACATACATACATACATACATACATACATACATACATACATACATACATACATACATACATGCATATATACATACATACATACAGTCATACATGTATAGATACGTACATACACATAGGGCCTACATACACTATGAAATCGTTTGACAAAATTATTGCAGTTTACACGTGAAATAATAGGCTACACTGAAACGCAGTGAAGCGAGTCTACGACTCACACAGTCGCACACTGAGCCCCGTAGGCCTATTTGGAATTTGTGAATCTCCTAAGTTTTGGTAGGCTTATGATATTCCCCATACACAAATATCTTAGACTTCACACAAAAGTTTGCCAAAAAAATAAGTCAAAATCAGCCATAATATTAACGTTGACAGTGTTTCGTGTGTGTGTGTGTGTGTGTGTGTGTGTGTGTGTGTGTGTGTGTGTGTGTGTGTGTGTGTGTGCGTGCGTGTCTATAGGCTATGTATGTATGTAAGAGATGAATCCAATGATTGGCTTAAAGCCAAGCTATGTATAGTCAGATGTGTGTTTGTCTAAGGGGAGAAGTGGATCTTAATCCGGTCCTGGCACTTATTGCTTTGGCTTTATCCTATGAATACAGTCATGCCTGTGTCTCCCCAGTTCATCGCCCACCGATTCCGCTTAATTATGGCTGACATGGTGCATGCGCAGCGACTAACTGGCTATCTGTCTTTATCTGCAATAGTTTATCGTTGTATTTAAGCGATGTATCTGTATACATTTATACGGGGTTTATGTACACACACATATGTTTCGATTGTGTTCTGCCTGTATAACGCTGTCTGTGTCTTCATACAGTAGCTCGTATAACACAGGAGATGTTTTCTTCTGCCAGATTTAACTCCGTTTGACGCCCCTCGTTTGTTCGCGTGTTGGTTCGTTTCGTCGACGACCGACCTCTGCCTTCAATCGCCATTAGCACAGAATCTATTTTCACAATGATCAGTCCGTTGCGTTCCTATGTTCGCATTGACGGCGCTGCTTTTGTTGCGTCTGCATTTGCGATGTCTTATGTAAATATTTGATCAGCTAGACTCAATTACCAACAGCTTCAAACATCGTCGACGTTGTTGTCGTCGATTCGAAGTCTCTCCGTTCGCCTTCTTCTAATTCGCTCGTCGCTGGGGCTTTTCACGTATACAAGACTCGGCTGAGAACGGACGACGTCACCCCCTCTCTCTTGAGACCAATTGCTTTGGCTGGGCACCTCTCCTCCTCCTCCTTCTTCGCCTGTTTTCATAGGCGGCGGTTGTAACCGCGATTGATTATATCGCCCGATAAACATGTGTATGGCTAAACAATTCGACCACTTCACCGTCATCGTGTCTACACGCACACGTACGTTGTAGCGACGACGACGACAGTGCTGCAGCTGTTTGCCCTAAATAAACACGTCGACGTTTACACTCTGCTTAGCGAGTACATTTCACGCACCTCATCGTCGGCGTCACACCCGCTGCTTCGTTGCTAATTATCCACATCTATAATCTCTAGCAATGCGACCAATAAAATTCCATGTCGTTGTACTTATATATAAAGTGGCATATAGTGGCATGTGTATGTGTAGGACACACGATTATATAGGCTAGGTCTATGATTTATACATTATACAGTCGAAATTCTGAGTAGTTTTATGTATAAGCCTATTCGTTTAAAGTGAAGAACGCCTTGTTATCTGCTGGTAGTGCATGGGATTCGAGTGTATACTGGGCAGAGTGATGTCGGGTAGCCTAACTAACTGCATCCTTAGGCAAATGTTGTGGTACCCTAGGGCAGTCAGCTTGAGAGCGAGGCAACGACAGGTCTTATTGGGACCTCGATGGCTTCTGGATTCACCCTTTCTTCTGCATGGTTAAAGAGACTCACAGATTACACGCACCTATTCAATAACTATTCTGCCTTTTCCTTCCTAAAGATCAGAGCGTGTTCTTAAAAAGAGACAAGAATCTCATGTGATCATTTTCAATGATCTGAATTCTTAAAAAGAGACAAGAATCTCATGTGATCATTTTCAATGATCCGAATTCTTAAAAAGAGACAAGAATCTCATGTGATCATTTTCAATGATCCGAATTCTTAAAAAGAGACCAGAATCTCATGTGATCATTTTCAATGATCCGAATTCTTAAAAAGAGACAAGAATCTCATGTGATCATTTTCAATGATCCGAATTATTAAAAAGAGACAAGAATCTCATGTGATCATTTTCAATGATCCGAATTATTAAAAAGAGACAAGAATCTCATGTGATCATTTTCAATTATCCGAATTCTTAAAAAGAGACAAGAATCTCATGTGATCATTTTCAATGATCCGAATTCTTGAAAAGATACCAGAATCTCATGTGATCATTTTCAATGATCCTAGTTATTAAAAAGATTCCAGAATCTCATGTGATCATTTTCAATGATCCGAATTATTAAAAAGATACCAGAATCTCATGTGATCGTTTTCAATTATCCGAATTCTTAAAAAGAGACAAGAATCTCCTGTGATCATTTTCAATGATCCGAATTCTTGAAAAGATACCAGAATCTCATGTGATCATTTTCAATGTACCGAAGTTTTAAAAAGATACCCGAATCTCATGTGATCATTTTCAATTATCCGAATTCTTAAAAAGAGACAAGAATCTCATGTGATCGTTTTCAATGATCCGAAGTTTTAAAAAGATACCAGAATCGCATGTGATCATTTTCAATTATCCGAATTCTTAAAAAGAGACAAGAATCTCATGTGATCGTTTTCAATGATCCGAAGTTTTAAAAAGATACCAGAATCGCATGTGATCATTTTCAATTATCCGAATTCTTAAAAAGAGACAAGAATCTCATGTGATCGTTTTCAATGATCCGAATTCTTAAAAAGAGACGAGAATCTCATGTGATCATTTTCAATGATCCGAATTCTTAAAAAGAGACGAGAATCTCATGTGATCATTTTCAATGATGGTCAGTAGGCCTATGTTTTCTGAATCAATCCCGAATAATATAAGGCCATATATATAGGAGGTGGCCAGATGGGTGCTATAGCTGCTTAGGAGCTGCATGGGGCACTCGGGCCCGCAGTTTTGAGAGGCATGCGTGCATGCAGTTATAAATAGGCCTATGTGTGTGGTGGACCGGTGGGCTGCATGGCTATCAGAGGGGATTGTAGGGTAATCACAACACCCGGGAACCACACCTGCAGCTTTAATGCGCGGCCCTGCATGCATGTCCTGAATGATGGAACAATAAAAGACGAGACACAATTAGCAACACCCTTCTACAAGTTTTGCGTTGTTAATTAGACGAAGCGATATAGGCTATCTTATTCTCAATGATCCGTTAATTTAAACTGTTAAAGTGATAATTTTGAACTATAACCGCTAGGCGCATCGATAGAGCTTACGCAAAATGGTGGCGGCATAAATTGTGACACTGCCGGATATATTTATATATATATATTATATATATATAATATATATATACAGGCCAAATAATATGGGTATAAAAATACTACATAAAGTAATTTTCAAATAATAATGCTCGGGAAGACTAAAATTATGCATTTTTCAAAAAATCTCAGCATCTATTGATCTCGGCCCCTCTGATCTCCTTGCCCCGCGGACATCAGTCAAAGGGGGCTCCATGCAAGCAAGCTCGTTGGCTATACATGTGTATGCCCTATATATATAGGCTTGTGCTCCGCCCTTGACGTATATTCGCTCCTGCCCATGCAGCTAAAATTCCAGGACGCTCTAACAGTTCTAAGAGGAACAGTTCTATACAGTCGGAAAGCTGACCGTGTAATTAATTCACTTGGCTCTCTGATCAAGAGACGACCAGTCCGTCTCTGATCGTCTGCTATACAGCCATGGCCAGTTCCCCCTTCCCCCAAATTATTGGCAGTCGGAGGTTTTACTTTGATTGCATAATAGGAACAAATCGAATGCTTCCGAAAGGAATCTTTTTCTGCCCCAAGAGAAACAAATAGGATATAGTATACGGTGCATGTCATGTGTGCATAATATACACAAAGCGATCTCTTCCAAATATGCTGCTGCAATGTTTTATACAAGTGATGAACCGATCTTCCATCGACAAAGCTTGATTGCATTATATGCCTATCTATAGGGTCCATGTCCTTTGTGTTCAAACGCCGTCGACGCTTATATATATAATATATATTATACAATATATATATATATATATATATATATATATATATATTATATATATATATATAAATGTATATTCGCCTGGTTTTGTTCTTCGTCGTCACCGAACCCGATTCTTCCGCTTAAGGCTGGATTTATCTTTCCAGCAAACAGTTCTCACTGGATTAATTCAGTTATGGATTTCGATGGCTGAATGCATTCATCAGCGAGATACATACATGCATACATATACATACATATATATATAATTTTTATATATATATATATAAGCATGTTGCACGCGCCAATTTCTTTTCATGCGACAGAGAAAGTATAGAAGCACGATATATGTGCCTTGCATTTGCAACTGCAATGTCGACTGCAGAGCCAAGTGTCTGATAACTCGATTTGTCACGGTCCATGTGCTGCAGCTGCTGCTGCTGCGAGGACTCGGCTGAAGAACACTTTGACCCGCATGGTTGCAAGGCGTCGATGGTCGAATGTTGTGAGGGGCGACATTGTAGGCCTATATGGACGGTGCCTGCATGCATGCATGCATATTAGGGTGGTCGTATCTGTAATGGCAAATTTTCAACTTCAGTTTCATTCTTTCTCCAACCCACCATTTGGTGCCACTTGGTAAAAGACTGATGTAACCCAAAAATTATCCCGATTGAAAAATATTTAGGACTAGCACAACGTGTTTGAAGTTTTGCATTTTACGAAATATCATCGTCTTTTTGAGTATAAGGATAATTTAGTCGCATTTTTTTACCTATGACTACTTTTAACAGAAAGACTACATTCTCAAGCGTGGGGCGCGGTGGTGTAGTGGTGGCGTCGTTACCTTGAAGCCGGAAGGTTCGAGGTTCGAATCCACCTCGCCGCGTAAGGACCTTGGGCAAGTCCTTCACTCACAATTACTCAGCGCTTCGGCGTGAAACTCCGATGCAGTGTCCGCTCTGCATTCGGGAGCGCCTCTGAGTAGAGAGAGCTTGAAGGGGCGCTATAACAAGTGCACATACAAACAAACAAACAAACAAACATTCGCTTACTCAAGTTTAACTGACAAGTATGCCTGACTTCTATAGTATACAATGATGATAATGATTTATTATATATTTTTATGAACAATTGACCATCGCAATAGTATTTGACGCGTGAGCCCCTGAGATCGATGACCATAAATCTATACTAGTTAGCCAACACATTGCTATGTTCTTTTTGATAGGCCTGATTTCTATCTACAGCAATCCTTTTTTACACTAGAAACTCTTTATTACATGCTTGACTTTAACACAAATTCTGATATAACACGGGCAAGGACCCCAATAGTAGTTGAACTAGAGTAAAATACTGCTGATATTTTCGTTTATTATGGCAATCAGAGCAGAATGACACAGCGCATCACAGATAAAATTTATCAAGAGCTGCTGTAAAACAAATTAATTAAAATAGATGTTGAAATTATTGAGGTCATATTTTTTTATAGATCTATGAATTATTACTTATTACCACATGGGAGTCAAAGAGCAGCTTTTAAACAACTACTAAAGAGAGCATCGTAATTGAGTGCTTTGTGAAACCTACTCACATTGTTGTCTATTTCATAATATGACATTTATCCCATTAAAAGAATACTTTTAGAGTTGAAAGAATGAACACAGAGTCAAGCAATTGACACAGAAAGTGCTGTCAAGAGTGGACACAAATTACACTGCCTTTATTAACTATTGTAAATTAACTACTAACTACCTATACTACCTATTATAAATTAGTATGAAAGGCGATGGTGTCAAACAGGTAAGCTATGAGCAACTCAAAATCTCTATATCATGCTCAGCAATGGATCCAGCTGAAATTACAGTGGCCACCAGAACATCTCAGACGACCAACCAATCCAAGAGAATAGGTATCGGTATAGCACCCTCAGGACAACATCCATTGCTACACTCTTTGTGGCAGATGAACACCTTCTTTGGGCAACATGCCAGAGATTTCACTTTGAGGGAAGTGTATTGTGAAAACTACACCATACCTCAAACCCGTGCAAAGACCAAATGCAATTTGATTGTGAGATAGGGTAATAATGCCTCAGGTTGAAAATATATTAGCTTAAATCTTAGATAAAAATTCGCATCTAAAATGGGTTGCTACTTTTCAATATTACACCATTTCCTTGTGCCCAGTAACCCCATGAACAATGACGGTAGAAAAATAAATATTTCTGAGAAATCAGACCTCATTAAGAATATTGGTGATTTTGCAGAATAAATTAATTACGTAGGACACAGATGAAACCATAAAACTTGTATATTTATCTCTATTATATACCATTACTGTTCCCTTACAGTCTAAGAAAAATAACCTATTATTACCAATCAAGACAACAAGGTAAAACAAGTAGTATTTGTAAAGACATAAGATAAGATAGATGTTGTCTGTGATGCGGTGTGTTATACAGGTTTTCTTGCCTTTGAGGAATTTATCTTGAAGTGGCGCTATATAAATGGATGATTATGATTACGATTACAGTATCACCATTATGTTTAAGTATGGACCAACTACAAGTAGTTCAATTGATTCCTGGTTTGAAGATTCCAGGTTGATTACAACCATGTAGCTACTTTTGAGCAGTAGAAGACTTGCTATTATAAGGGTAAAACTTTGATGGCGTTGTGCTAGTCCTAAATATTAATATTTTCTCTTACAACTTTTTGTGTGATGTTTCTGAGGAGAATGGCACCAAATGGCGCCTTGGAGAACATTCAATTCCAACTTTCATTTTTAACAACCACCCTAATGCATATACAATTATACATGTATACAGAGAACGATAAGAAGAAGTGCGACGCAAACATTTACTCCTCAACTATATACACCGTGATTCAAAAAAAAGTAAGCCAAAATGTTTTTCAAATATCTCCAATGCCTGATGACATATCACGCTAAATTTTTCCAAATATTTAGAGAATTGGACCAAGAATATGATTCCAAAATTTCATGAGATAAAGTTGAACGGATAAAAAGATATGTATCTTTCAACTTCATATGCCGAAATTTCAGTTTACAAGCAATTTTCTGTTAGATTCAATAAAATGTAAGTCAAACTGTTTTTCTTGTATCTCTAATGCCTGCTGACTAATCATGCTAAAATTGTCCAGATATGTAGGGAATTGAATAACAACATGATTCCCACAGTTTGATTTGATTATTTAATTAAATAAGATGCTCAAAATGTCCTCCTCCTGCTTGCACGCAAGCCTGGAGGCGCTGGCGCCATTTGCAACAGCATCGTCGATTATCCGCTGGTCCAGGTCATCTCACATTTCCATCAAGCGCTACTTCAGATCGTTTATACCATGGTTGTTGTCTACTCGGTCTTGCATCAAGCTCCACACTTTATGGTCGACAGGATTCAAATCTGGGCTGTTCGGAGGCCATAATGTGGGAGAAATGAAGTCTGGCGTCTCTCTCGTCAGCATTTCAATGGTTTCCTTGGCTCTGTGGGCTGGGGCACTGTCCTGTTGAAAAAAAACCCAGCCTTCTCGGGGCTAGATTTCTGATTACAGATAGAGGATGTTGTGACAGCAGAACGTCGCGATAATAGGATCCATTAATTTTTACTCCAGGGTCACTGAAGACCAAAATTGGGAACTATCAAGCGTCGAAACCGCAAAGAACACCATAACAGACTTGCTGAAAACTGTAGTTTCGGGAGATGAAGTTAAAATATTCATATCTTTCTATCCGTTCAAATTTATGACTTGATATTTTGGAATCCCATTCTTGATTCAATTCTCTAAATATTGGGAAAATTTTACTATGATTAATTATCAGGCTATAAAGATACTGAAAAAGTTTGACTCACATTTTATTGAATCTAACAGAAAATTGCTTGTAAACTGAAATTTCGGCATATGAAGTTGAAAGATACATATCTTTTTATCCGTTCAACTTTATCTCATGAAATTTTGGAATCATATTCTTGGTCCAATTCTCTAAATATTTGGAAAATTTTAGCGTGATATGCTATCACGCATTGGAGATATATGAAAAATAATTTGGCTTACTTTTTTTTGAATCACGGTGTATATTGCAATTGATCCAATGCAGATGCGTCGCCGACTTACAGCTGACAAAAAGACCACAAGTGCTGCTGCTGCTGCTGCTGCTGCTGCATATATATATAGCCGCTCGAATGACATTGCCGTGATGAGATGTGAGGGAGGAGTTGTCCGCCGTTGTATTTGGAAAGGTGACCATTACCGGAAAAGACACAATGTATATATGCACAGACGCATTTAGCAGAACTTATGCGGCATGTATAGAAGAACCTCGCCTGCATGCATTCACTTCGCTTTATGTTCCGCGACATTATACGTAATCGTCCAAATATGTGATTATACGTTTAGAGACATGCAGAGATGTAAGCTGCCGTGAATAAGTGAGTGGGAAACAGACAGATAAAGAGGCAGACAGACAGACGGACGAAGAGACACAGAAACAGCAAGGCCGCCCGATGATGAATGTGTACAGACGAGGTCTGAAGCTGTCGTGACGACCGATTAAAGCTGAACGGGGAACCAGCGTCTGCGGCATTAAACCGCAGAGCTAGAGAAGAGATCATGATACTAATGGACACGGACAAACGGATAAAGCGACATCTTTAACCTTCGCATATATATATATATATATATATATATACTGCAGAGGGCGAACAATGGAACAGCGTGCGTGCTTCGGTTGAGCAGATTTACTCCATGTGCCCAGGAAACCGGAAGTCTCAATTGTGCGCATGACTCGACCGACTTGGTTGAGAAGATCATCACAGGACGAGGATGATGACGACGACGACGAGACGACGACGACGACGACGACGACGACGAAGTGTTCAATCAGCAGGAAAGCGTGAAAAGGGATAAGCCGTGCCGTGGATTTATTCTTCAAGTGTGGTCTGCTCTGCTTATATATATATATATATATATATATATATATATATATATATATATGTATATATATATACATACAGGGTGTGCCAAAAAAGACCCCTACGGGTTTTTGCCAATATCTTGACCAAAGGTAGGAATTTCGCAATGAAATTTTACAGGCTTATAGACAATTCATAGTTACACATGATGGCCAGATTTCACCAAAATATTTCATACAGAACCAAAGTTATATCACTTTTAATGAGGCAACCCACGATTCAAAAACGTAACGCAACCAAAATTAACAAAAAGCGACTTTGGTAAGTCACATCTCAAATAATTGTTATCAAATATAGCCTTATATGAATTGTCTATATATAAGCCCGTAAAATTTCGTTTCGAAATTTTTAATTTTGGTCAAGTTATTGGCAAAAAACCTAGGGTTCCTTTTTTGGCGCACCCTGTACATATGCAAGACGTTTATAGTATTTTATGCATGCGTAGGGTAAACCGGGGCACATTTTCTTGTTATTGCATTATGTTTTTGAATCGTCAAAAAGCAGTGGGTGCATGGACTCACTAAAAGTGATATAACTTTTGTTCTATATACATGTCTGAAATATTTCGGTGAAATCTGGCCATTACATGTACTGTACGTTTATATGAATTGACTTTAAGATATAGTAACATTAGAAATTCTTACTTCATTGCCAATCAAAAAATTTCATGGAGTCTTTTTATGGTCCACCCTGTATAATGAGTAGGCGTTTTAAAACTGACCATATAATATATATATATATATATATATATATATATATATATATATATATACTGTTGGTTTGAAGATGAGACGGTGAAGAGCAGAACTTGCAATGTATGCCCGCTCTCATTGCGTATGCCGAGACCAAGAAAATGAAGGTGCTGTGGCATTTTATTCCTATATTGCCCATTGCTGCCTCTTATGCGATATATATAGCCTGCAGGGCTTAAAGTGTGCCTGGACGGTCATGGACGGCGTCCATGCGCTTGTTTTAAAATCTGAACGCCGTCCATGCAGCCACTTATATGGCGAGCACAGACTATCATCACCATCATCGTCGTCGTCGTCATCGTCGTCGTCGTCATCTTTTTCCTCGTATACACAATTATTCTCTTCTTCCTCACATTCTTCGTATTCGTATTCGTGTTCTGTAGCTTATATACTTCTTCTTCGTCTTCTTCTTCTTCTTCTTCTTCTTCTTCTTCTTCTTCTTCTTCTTCTTCTTCTTCTTCTTCTTCTTCTTCTTCTTCTTCTTCTTCGTCTTCGTCTTCTTCGTCTTCTTCTTCTTCTTCTTCTTCTTCTTCTTTTTCCTCTTCCTCTTCCTCTTCCTTCTCCTTCTCCTCCTCCTCTTCCTCCTCTTCCTCCTCTTCCTCCTCTTCCTCCTCCTCCTCTTCCTCCTCTTCCTCCTCTTCACCCTTTTCCTCCTCCTCCTTTTCCTCTTCCTCCTCTTCCTCCTCTACCTCCTCTTTCTCCTCTACCTCCTCTTCCTCCTCTTCCTCTTTTTCTTTCTCCTCTTCCTCCTCTTCCTCTTTTTCTTCCTCCTCTTCCTCCTCTTCTTCCTTTTCTTCCTCTTCCTCCTCTTCCTCCTCTACCTCCTCTTCCTCCTCTTCCTCCTATACCTCCTCTTCCTCCTCTTCCTCTTTTTCTTTCTCCTCTTCCTCTTTTTCTTCATCCTCTTCCTCCTCTTCTTCCTTTTCTTCCTCTTCCTCCTCTACCTCCTCTTCCTCCTCTTCCTCCTCCTCCTCCTCCTCTTCCTCTTCCTCCTCTTCCTCCTCTTCCTCCTCTTCTTCCTCCTCCTCTTCCTCCTCTTCCTCCTCTACCTCCTCTTCCTCCGGTACCTCTTTTTCTTCCTCCTCTTCCTCCTCTTCCTCTTTTTCTTCCTCTTCCTCCTCTTCCTCTTTTTCTTTCTCCTCTTCCTCCTCTTCCTCCTCTTCCTCCTCTACCTCCTCTTCCTCCTCTTCCTCCTCTTCCTTTTCTTCCTCTTCTTCCTCTTCTTGTTCTTCGTCTTTTCTTCTTCTTCTTCTTCTTCTTCTTCTTCTTCTTCTTCTCCTCCTCCTCCTTCTTCTTCATCTTCTTTAAGCAATCGTTTCGATGCGGATATATTATGAGATATACATTATGATACTTACATCTATATAAATAAAGAGAAGATTCTGTGTGTCTGTCTGTCTGTTTGTTCGGGATGCATTTCCACAGTTTTTGAGCTTTTCACTCCAAACCTTCAATACTGTGTAGGTCTCGACAGGAGACACAAAGTCGAGGGGTTGGCGATTCTCTACCACCATGGGGGTCAGGGTGGGGGCGAAACCCCCCAAATGTTTTTCAAAAAAACGCAGCCATTGATACAATTTTTTTTACCTAGATAGAGGGCCATCAGAACCACCCGGATCAGTGGTTGGCGAATCTCTACCACCAAGAGGGCCAGGGTGGGGGCCGAAAACACTGAGACGGCAGTTTCTTAAACACCTTTTTAAACGCTTGCATGGTCATTATATAAATTGCGAGCACAAATGATGTATTTTTCATGAAAATCATAATTTCACGGGTGGCGTACGGGTGCAGGTCGGTGTGGTGGGATGAGGGGGGGGAGAGGGTGGGGGAGAGGGTGGGGGAGGGGTGGGGGTGGGGGAGGAGTTAGGTAGGGAGGAATTTGTACCAAAACCCAAATTTCACGGGTGGCGAACCTGTGGAGGTCGGAGTGCGGCGGGGCGTTGTGGGGTGGGGGCTGAAGGGGTGGGGCGTGGTGTGGTGGGGTTGAGGCCGGGAGCGGGTCGAATCCTAAATTTCCCGGGCAACGCCGGGTACCCCAGCTAGTAGACTATATATGTGCATGCACAATTGCACATATTGGTATACACAGTGCGCGAATATACTTTCATGCGTATACATAACATGAATCACGTATGCATGCCTGTATACATGATGAATTGATAATGAGTGCATACATGTATATTGTATATCTAATCGAACATAAGACACCTTCAGAAAAATCTGAGTCGTTGTCGGCGAATTTGTCCACAGTCTTAGAACTGCATGCATGTCGGCGCGTTTCTTTGAAGAGATCTAAGGAGCGCTGCAGGTAAATCCGAAGTCTCCTGTTACCTTGAGATGAATAATAGATGCCAACAACAGAAATAAGACGACATCATTCTGCCTCTGCAGTCATATATAGGCGTGTATACGGGACATTTCAGCAGTGGGGTGGGGGGAATTTTACTTTTGCCAGAAAAAATAAAGACGAAATTATTGACGTTGTGCACTTATAATTATAGGTCTATGCATATATACAGGGTGGGCAAAAAACCTAGTTTTTTTGCCCACCCTGTATATATGCAATTATGCATAGCCCTATGTAAGTGCACAACGTCAATAATTTCGTCTTTATTTAACCTAGGTTTTTTGCCAATATCCTGACCAAAAGTAAGAATATTTTTCACGCTTATAGACAATTCATACATATAGATGATAGCCAGATTTCATCAAAATATTTTAAACAGAACAAAAGTTATATCACTTTTAGTGAGGTTACCCACCGCTTTTTGACGATTCAAAAACGTAACGCAGCAAAAAGTAAAAAACCGTGCTTTTATCTTGTCAAATCTCAAATAATTGTTTGAAAATGAACTTATATAGTGATTCACAACTTGTGTTCAATGTGCCCACCACCGGTATCAGCACTTCTTTTGAGTATATATATCTTAAATTTGCAAAGTTCTTGATGGCCATGTTGACGCGTTCCAAAGGCAAATCTTCCCATGCATATCAACTCCAATGCGCCCATCAATTCTCTTACTGCTCTTGATTTTGGCTGCAGGTTGTGATATTTCTCCAGCATAGCTCTTCGCTATTGATTATCAATCCATCGGGTTCAAATCCGGAAATTTGGGGCCATTGGCATTCTCAATAAAACCAGAACTATCGACATTGAGCCCATAGTAAACGTTGCTCATAATTATTGTATTGTATTGTATTGTATTGTATTGTATTGTATTTAAACATTTATAAAGCGCCTCTAGTATATAGGGTGAACCGTTCAGAGGCGCTCCCAGTGCGCAAGGCCCCGCGAGAAGAAGCAGGTTTTGAGAAGAGACAGAGCAGAGGAGAGATTGGCAGACAGAAGTGTAGACTCTGTAGAGCAAACAGAAGGCGAAAGAGCATTCCAGAGAGAAGGACCAATTGAGACAAAAGATCGAGACTGAGCCATGCATAGCAGTTCTAGACCGAGGAACGAATGGGTCAAGTCTGTTGGATGAACGAAGTGGACCATGGGAGGAAGCTGAGTGAGGACGAAGTAAAGCATTAGTCAGATATTTTGGAACAAGACCCCGTTAGGGATAGGGTTAGGGTTTTATCTCCAGGATCTTGTTCAAGAGGTGTCTGAATATACATTTTGTCTGTCATTGACACCTTGGCCATTTTCATTTTTTATAAATCTGAATTTCATAGCTTTAATAGCAAAATTATGAATATGACAGATAATCAGATTCCTTATTTACCAACTTGATTGTCATCTTGCTAAGTGACTTCACAGTGACAGCTACGCTGGTACCCTGCTTCTTTTTAAAATAGTAGTAATAATGATCATCTATGATGCATATCAAAGCTATTTGATGACAATTATTTGAGATATGACTTGATAAAATCACGTTTTTGTTACTTTTTGTTGCATGCGTTGCGTTTTTGAATCGTCAAAAAAAAACGGTGGGTGACATCACTAAAAGTGGTATAACTTTTGTTCTGTTTGAAATATATTGATGCATGAATTCTGGCCATGATGTGTAAATATGAATTGTCTATAAGCATGTAAAATTTCATTTCGAAATTCTTTGGTCAAGATATTGGCAAAAAAACATATATACGGGGATATTTTTTTGCTCACCCTGTACACACGTATATATATATATATATATATATATATATATATATATATATATATATATATATATACAGTGTGGCGCATAAAAAGTGAGACCGCCTAGTAAAAGCGCGCCGGTGTCATGAAACGGAGTATCCCCCTTGAAAGCTATCCGGGGGGGATGAATTAATCTATCCCTCCGGATGGAATTAACCGGTCTATACTATCCGGGGGATAAACCATTCTATCCCCTTTTTTGAAAAATGCGCATAATAAAAATATTTATGCTGTAATCAAAATTTAAAGTGACTCTAATTGTTTTAAGTGTCCTAGGCAATGCTCAGATTCATTCATTCATTCATTTCAAACACTTATATAGCGCTTCTTCAAGAGTATCTACTCAGAAGCGCTCCCGACCCAACCACGGTTAAAAAGAATAGTTTTAAGAGCAGAGTGGAACGTAGTCTCAAAGGCTCTAGGCACAAGACGTAGTTCCACAGGAAGCCCATTCCAGGTTATAGGGCCAACGACAGAAAAGGCACGGTGCTGTGGGGTCTACTGCATAAGGCAGAAAATCAAAAGGCAGAAAATCAAAAGGCAGAAAATCAAAAGGCAGAAAATCAAAAGGCAGAAAAATAATAAGGCAGAAAAATCAAAAGGCAGAAAAATCAAAAGGCAGAAAAATCAAAAGGCAGAAAATCAAAAGGCAGAAAATCAAAAGGCAGAAAATCAAATGGCAGAAAAATAATAAGGCAGAAAAATCAAAAGGCAGAAAATTCAAAAGGCAGAAAAATCAAAAGGCAGAAAATCAAACGGCAGTTATTTGCATTAAACAAACAATAATCTGACCGCAGAAAATGAAAAGGCAGAAACTGAAAAGGCGGAAAATAAGAAGGCATTGATTGAGAATTGAAACAGTGGACACCACCCTTACTTTTGCAAATGGATGCCTGGATGCCTTGAACCGGCTGCTTTGAAGTAATTTGTATGAAATCAACAATCAAAATAGAGGGTCAGTTACTTGCAATACATAAACAGTAATCGTACCAGACTTTGTCAAAACAGATGCTTTGAAGTAATTGTCAGTAAATAAACGTTTCGAACGTTCTGGAGGCCACCCGAGAGCAAACAGACTATACGAATGGGGCCCGTAGGCAGAGGCAGGGGGTAGCGTATTGAAAAAAATCAACAATCAAAATACAGGGTCAGTTACTTGCAATACATAAACAGTAATCGTACCAGACTTTGTCAAAACAGATGCTTTGAAGTGATTGTCAGTAAATAAACGTTTCGAACGTTCTGGAGGCAACCCGAGAGCAAACAGACTATACGAATGGGGCCCGTATAGGCAGAGGCAGGGGGTAGCGTATTGATCGTGTGATTGGTTGTATGGTTGATTGGCCTTGAAAGTTAGTACACGTTGTGCAATCCGTCATTATATAAAGCAGCACATAGGCCTACCTTGAGAACTTGAGAATCGTTTACGATTAATTGTCAAACGAATGTAGGATATAAAATGGCTGCTAACGTAGAGAGTGTGGAAATCGGAGTCTTTGTGCATTCTCAGAAAGGTAAACGTTTGCTGGCAGTACGTGATTACTTGTTTCAATTAACTAAGACATACACGCCAAAGAACGGTGGTGGAAGTGCTGTATTGTATTGGAAGTGTGAGAGATGGCGTGAGTTAGGTTGTTCGATCACCGCGAACACAGACATAGATGGAAAAATTCTGAAGGGGCCGTCAGCAGATCACTGTCACGATGTCAGTCGGGGACGTGTTGATGCACTCCTCGTCCGTCATAACCTCCTTCAAGAGTCCGCGCGGCGTCCAGAGGCAGCGCCAGCAACGCTCCTCAACGAGTTCGTCACCCCAGCCGTGGCGCTAAATCTCAGCAGTGAACAATCGCTAAAACAAGCCGTCGTCTTGCGTCGGTGACGGCCGACCGCTACCCTGCAGAACTTAGACGTCTCCGAGATTTGCCAGTCCGCAGAGCGACAGCAGCTACCGCCTCTCTCGCTGCAACCAATGCGTCGACCACGGTGGCCCCAGCATCAAGCTCGTCTCCCGCCGCACTTCGGGCACGGTGTCCGGTATGCCTGGAATCGGAGGCCGACACTGTTCTCATCCCGTGCGGTCACTGTGCCTGCGTCGCTTGCGTCAATCGGCTGATGGCTGTGCCTGTGACACGTGGCACAAACCACGTCTGCCCTGTGTGTCGTAGTGTTTATCGTGACATATGTAAGCTACACTTTGCCGCCTAAATATAAATGCACAATTACTTTAAACCTGCTGAAACTGATTAATCGGTTTACCATCGAACATCGAACATTATAATATTACAGGCCGATTTTTGTATGTTTTGAAATAGTTGGTGAATCAAGACATTTATAACGCTAATGGCGCTTTATATTTTTACACTACGGAATAAATATTGAGTTGGTTGTGCAACATCTTCATGAGTTTCTGCCTTTTGATTTTTCTGCCTTTTGATTTTTCTGCCTTATTATTTTTCTGCCTTTTGATTTTCTGCCTTTTGATTTTCTGCCTTTTGATTTTCTGCCTTTTGATTTTTCTGCCTTTTGATTTTCTGCCTTTTCATTTTCTGCCTTTTGACTTTTCTGCCTTATTATTTTTCTGCCTTTTGATTTTCTGCCTTTTGATTTTCTGCCTTTTGATTTTCTGCCTTTTGATTTTCTGCCTTATGCAGTGCTCCCGTGCTGTGTAATAGAAGTGCGTGACCAGGGGACAAGAAGCTGAGCCTGTTTAGAAGAGCGGAGAGAGCCACGGCGCTGGACGTTCAGGGTGGAGCAACAGAGCTCCTGCAAATAGACAGGGGCCACACCCGCGAGACAGCGCCAAACCAATGAAGGGTGAAGGCAACTCGAATTTATTTAGTGACTCTGAGTGTTCTTTAGTGTTTTAACCCTCAGGCTACCAAGCTTTTTTTGTAACACTGACTACCAAGGGGGGGGGGTGGTTACCACCCCCCTGGATTTTGGGTTTGGTTTGAGATATCATAACTTGTAATACACCATTTGATTCAGCATTCATTTCTGCACAAAATGGTATATTTAGGTTTAGAAAATATGAATGTCCCTCGAAATTATGAATTTTTTACCATGGGTACCCGTCGATTCCACAAAATGTACACTTACGAATAGGGAATATATTAGATTCTGTGTGTTTTATACATGATTTATATATAAAATGTAGTTTATATATAATAAAGTCCAATATTCAACTATAAAAACTAGTAATAAGTCTGTTTTATGTTCAATCAAAGCAAAAAAACATGTTTTAGCCGCTGAAAAACGTTTACGCACACATATCGGCTTGCGTTGTAAAAAAACCAACATTTTCACACATTTTAATTTATTTTGAGCACTTCCGGTCATCAAAAGACAAATTATTTAGTATCATAAAATAGCCCTAAATGCCCTCTACAGAATGGCATAATTTATTTCTATTAAAAAATAAATTATGGATAAGTTATAATAGAAAAAACATGACAATTTTATGAAAATAAAACACCTTTATATATATTTTAATTTATTTGGAGCACTTCCGGTTGTCGAAAGACAACTCAGTGAGCATGGAAATGTAACCCCACATTCCCTCTATAGAAAAAACATGACAATTTTATGAAAATAAAACACCTTTATATATATTTTAATTTATTTGGAGCACTTCCGGTTGTCGAAAGACAACTCAGTGAGCATGGAAATGTAACCCCACATTCCCTCTATAGAATGGTATAATTTGTGTCTCTTAATATTAAAGGGCGGAAAAGTTACAGACGATATTCTAGGGGGGGTGGTATCCACCCCCCTGGTACCTTGGGTATATCGGGTGTAACTTTTGAACGGTAGGGGGGGCATCATAAAAACTTTTACCTCAAAATGTGTCCCAATGAACCCTCTACAGCTACCAATTTTTTCAAAATTTTATTTCAGACGGAACGCGTTTGATTTGCGAAAAACCTAGGGGGGGTGGCAACCACTCCCCCTTGGTAGCCCGAGGGTTAAATGTTTTAAGTGCTCTAAAAACAGGGCAAAACAAATTATCTAGTCGGAAAAAACATACCTGTTAGTGCCATTGTTCAAAACAAAGCAGATGAAAATTAATTTTCAAAAAAAACTACACGCGGAAGCGGTTTTTTCGACTTTTTTAATTTTGGGGGGATACAATTAATACGGGGGATACTCGATTTCGTGACACCGGCAAAAGCGCGCCGACAAAAGCGCGCCGACATAAGCGCGACCCGTCAAAAGCGCGCTGGACAAATGCGCGCCGACATGCATAAGCGCGTAGTCAAGAAGCTATAGACTAAAGTACACATGCAGACAAAAAAGGAAAAAAGTCAAAAACAGACTCATGTGTAATTGTCTGGCAAATAAGCAACCAGTATGTACTATGTATATAGCGAACCTCCTTGAATCTTTCTTTTTCCATTGAAGTCTCGTCAATCGGCAATTAAAACTAAAAAGCAGTGGTTAATTTAATTTCTTATTTGTGGACAAACAACCTTCATCAAAATGGTGCATAGTTGAATCATTTTCTTGATGAAAGGCTTTGAATATTGGCCACATGTAGGTGAGAAGTTTAGGTGGGTATTGCTTTAATTTATGTTAGGCGAAGTGAAAGTAAAGCCTTTGGTTCACGCCGCGCGCTTATGTCGGCGCGCATTTGACCCGTGCGCGCTTTTTGTCGGCGCGCTTTTGTCGGCGCGCTTATGTCGGCGCGCTTTTGTCCTGCGCGCTTTTGACGGGACACCTAAATCTTTTGCATTGCGATATTAAATTATGTTTTTTGCGGTTTTTAAACTGTAAAATTATCCACTACACACACAAACTGCATAATATATGGTTAGACTGCGCATTAAACCAGAGGAAACAGATATGATAAAGTAAGATAGGGCTTATACTAAACAAAAACTCTTTGAAATCTCACAAATTTAGTGTCATGATAAATCAGGATAATATAAATTATATATGTATATATTATAAATACCTTGCAAATAGCATATTGTTGCACGTGCACATGTGACCCCTGCGGGCCTGCATGCATGCATGCCCCCATGAGATGTCCGCTATATCTGGTTTGGAGTTTGGAGTGCCATGCCTATGGTATGTAGGCAGTGCTATATAACGTATACTATATAATATTTGTATTTACATGAAAAGTATACAAAATAATTTGTGTTTACATGAAAATTATACGCCCCTCAGATTCACACTTTGGTGTGACCTTGGGCGCGTAAGAAATTTATGTAATAATAATAATACGATATATATACACGTTTGCCAGATCTTGCGCTATATATATATATATAATATATATATATATATATATATATATATAGCGCATGTCATATATATGCATGGGCCTACATGTAACAATGCAGCACTGCAGCACTGCTCATATAATTCTGCATCATATTCAGAGGCGTAGCGACCGCCCTCCGTACCCTCCGACCGAAGGGGGCCCCCGTAAGAAAGGGGGCCCCTAAATGTGTAAAATGTGTAAGGCATAACTGAGTATAAGTGACATTTATTGACGGTATTGCACAATCCATATTGGTTTTACTGACAATGCCGTGAAGTATAAATACGGAATACATGCATACTGCAGGCATATATATGTATGCATAATATTACATGAGCCCTGCAAATTTGTATAAAATAAATACTGCTTCCAGTTTCTTCAATGTAAGGGGTCCCGCCGCCCCGGACATAATAATTATGTTTGGAGGGGGCCATGTTCTTTGTTGCTACGGCCCTGATCATATTCCTGATGTTGGAGTGAGAAGATAATTTTTCGCAGATATATATAATATTATAATTATATATATGTACATTAATATTGTATCACCTATAACGTGCATGGTATATCTATAGTTGTATACATGAATACCTCTATATAGAAATGCTAACCAAATCATAATCTGCTAAATTTCTATAACGTCATATTAATTATATATATATATATATATATATGAGTATAATTTTATATCAGAAAGGTGTGCCGCAACTGCATGCGCTTTGCCGATGTCAAGGATAATCATCATGACGTCTTTACATATATATATATATATATATATATATATATATATATATATATATATATATATATATATATATATCGTATCTCACGACATCCGCGTGAGCCAAACAACTTTTCCATCATATATATATATTTTAAAGTTCAAAATCATGGGACCTCCACTGTTATTCAACACAAAACACAATAACATATAATATTTAACATATATTTACTAGTGTAATCATGTATACATAAATATATTTATACATATATCTGTATAGTGTATATGCATGTATATTGTATACCCTTCGTCTGGTTATATATATATATATATATATATGCTGATATTAGTATATATACATAATATATACTTCGTCTTATGCATGGTTCAGGGATATATGAGTAAACATGCATATATGCTATATTTACACGTATACATATACATAATACATATATATATATATTGTTATTATTTTTATTGTTTTGGCCTGAGGTACATGATTATGATTCCTAAGGGACTTCAAAAGTTATTAAAAAGAGAATAAAAACGTCTGGAACGGCAAGCACATATATGATTATTATAATTATTATTACTATATTATTATTATTATTTATTATTATCATCGTAATCATCGTCATCATTGTCATTATAATGATCATCATCATGAACTCCGCCACTGGTTGCACTCTGCCAGTGCCAGTCCCAAGCCTGGATGAAGGAGGAGGGCGACACAGATCATCTTTGATATGGCAGCGTCGTTAAACATGTAACAAGCCATCATCATGACCAGGGCTTAAAGTGTGCCTGGACGGTCATGGACGGCGTCCATGCACTTATTTTAAAATCTGAATGCCGTCCAGCCACTTATTGGTGAGCACAGATTGGAAAGGTAAGGGGCGTCCAGGCACTTCTTTTGGAGAAGTAAGGGGCGTCCAGGCGCTTATTTTTCCACACTTTATAGGCACTGATCATGACCTTTATCATAATCATCATAATCATCATCATCAGCAGCAGCAGCACATCATCGTCATCAATAATGCTGTGCAACAACTGCATGCACGAGTATAATAAAAAATTTATTAATGAGGAGATAATTATATCACATGTAACTCATGTGCACCTCAGAAAGCTTATTTAAAATGTTTTTTTAATTCATATCTGAAGTTCAGCAGGCCTAAAGCCTATAATATTATGACTATAAAATTATATTATATATAAGGCCTATTGTCTCGTGTATGTGTTTTCTTCTGTTGAAATTGGGAAAGATTGCAATAATATATAGCATGCAGTTGCGCTAGCTGCAGAATATACCGTATATATAATATATGCAGAGACCATGACAAACTATTATATATATACGGTATATATATATATTATTCACACGTATATAATACTTATATAATATATCCTAACGGCAATATGGATATCATATATAATATATCTGTTAGCTGAGCGTCCTGCAGTGACTGCCCCTCCCGGGTGCACGTGTCCACCGTTCTCTGATGCTGCAGCTCTTGACCTTCACTTTAACAGATGTTGACCTTCGATGCTTAATTCTTCCCATCATCATCTCCTTCGAGTTGTTTCATCGTCCTTAGCGGATGCAATGCCAGTTGGTCGACTGATGGAGAAGAACGGAGGATGCGGATGCAGATGATGGCGAAGCATTCGGTTGCTGCCGCAGAGGAATTAATCCGGTTGATTGCAGCGACTGTTGATGAAGATGCTGAAGATGATGATGATGCTGATGTCGGTGTTTGAAGACGGCGTTGTCCTGCTGTTGTTGGTGGTGGTGGCTGCTGAAGGAGGTAATCGGAGGAGGAGGCATAGGATGAGGAGTAGGAGGAGGAGGAGGAGGAATCGATACATGTGATGAACTGCACGAGACAGTAGCACCAGGATCGAACGACAGACCTGCACCAGAAGACATGACCACTGATGCTGCTGCTGCTGATGATGATGATGTTGCTTGTGAGACGTTAAAAGAACCGCTTCGAACGGAGTCATGATGATGCAGATGGTGATGATAGCCAGACGACTGCAGAGAAGGAGAGGAGGCGGAAGGAAGAGTAGGATGAGGATGGATTCGTGTCTCTGCTCCAGTCTCCCCGAATGTCATGGTCTGCAGTCGCGTTTCATGCATGTATCGGTGTTTCGTTGAATCGAAAACTGAATAATTGTCTTTGTCTGCAGAGCCTGGATCTGCAGAGCAGAATTTCACGTAGGAAGACGCAGAAGGAAGAGGAGGAGGAGGTGGTGGATGAGAGTGACTGGACTCCTGGAGTGGATGACCTGGAGAAGACGAGTTGGAGACAGAGGTCGTCGTCTTTGTTTGCATGCAACTTCCTATCAGACTGTCAATGGAGAACTTGTGTTGCTGAGGAGGAAGAACAGGATTTCCATCTCCAGCTGTTGAGCGACCGACGGTAGAAGACGTGGAAGAGGAAGTGGATGTAGATGATGCTGAATGGATGATGTCTGGATGAGGAACAGACATTGGACCATCACCGGATCCTGTTCTGCAGTCATCGTGCACAATACGAGATCCAAACGATGATGACGACGACGACGATGATGATGATGGCCGTGATGATGATGGTGGTGGTGGTAGCGGTGGTGGTGCATTGACTGGAAACGTCGTCGTCATGGTGTCATAGTGTTGCATTTGCTGCTGATGCTGCTGATGTTGGTGATGGTGGTGATACAGAGGATGCTGATGAGGAAAGAGCGCATCCTGCAGCGCCATCGAGTCTGGTGTCACCGTCGCAGCATCCCGAGGTCCAGCAGCAGAGCATCCGTTGTTCGAGTTCATCATCATCATCCTCATCATCGTCGTCGTCATCATCGCTGACGAACCATCTCCTCTCTCTCGGTTCACCTGGTACTGCAGCTGCGGATCCGACTGAAGATGATGATGAGGATGAGGAGGAGGAGGAGCTGCGTGCATTGGACGATGAGGTGATGACGCCGCAAAGCCGGGACCGAGCAAATGATGGTGATGGCCGATTGCTGATCTGTTGGACACAACTGGAGCAGGAGGAGGAGGGGGCGGTGGTGGAGGAGGAGGGTAGTAGGTCCTGAAGCAGTTGGATGGTGGATGGATGACCCCAGCTGCTGCTGCTGCCGCTGCTACGTACGCAGCCATTGAAGATGAATGACGTTGACTGGTGCCACTGTAGAGACCCATGGCTGCTGCAGCTGCTGCCGCTGCTGCGCTGGAATTTCCTGCTGCAGCAGCTGCCTGCTGGAGCATGAGGACCGCGGCTGCAGCCTGCTGAAGGACGTCTCCCCCGGGACATGGACCTCCGCCGCCGCCGGCGCCACCAGCGGTCCCTGGTACATGGTGCATGATCCCTCCCGGACCACTTCCACCACCACCCACACCGAGCATACAACTGAGGCGCTTGAAGCGCTTGCGACGACGCAGGAAGCTTCCGTTGTCGAACATGTCCTCCGAGGCAGGGTCGAGGGTCCAGTAGTTGCCCTTGCCCGGGTTGCCTGGCTCCCGTGGGATCTTGACGAAGCAGTCGTTGAGGGAGAGGTTGTGTCGGATGCTGTTCTGCCACGCAGGGAACCGTTCTCTGTAGTACGGAAAGCGGTTCATGATGAACTCGCAGATTCCACTCAACGTGAGGCGCTTGTGCGGCGACTGCAGAATCGCCATCGTTATGAGGGCGATGTACGAGTATGGCGGCTTGACGAGACTGCGCTGCTGCTGCTGCTTGCCACTTGAATCGCCTCCGCCTTTCGATGACGATGATGACCCAGTCGTCGCTGCGTCATTGCCTGGTGACTCCGTGACGTCATCAATGACGCTGCAGTCCATGTCGTCATCATCGTCGTCGCTGGAGCAGAACAGATGCGTCGTCGTCGTCGTCGTTGGCTGCGCTTCACTGGCGTTGCCTTCCACTGGAGCGGAACAGTTGGGCGAGAGGAGACGAGATGAAGATAGGGTCGTTGGTGGTGATGATGAAGATGATGAAGATGACATGACGTCATGAGGTGCATCGTCAGGCATCGCAGCGTTCACTGGAGTTGGTTCACGATGATGATGCTGAAGAGGATGAGGAGGAGGAGGAGGAGGAGATGGAAGAGGAGGAAGGAAGAAAGATGGGGAGATGGAGTGATCGGAGGAATCGTGAGCGGAAGAGCTGCAGCTGGTGCGCTTCAAGGTCGTCCTCTGCTGCAGTCGATTGAGTCCATCTTTGTCTTCTTCTCTTTTGTCTTTCAGTTCATTGTCTCCATCCATCGTTCCACACTGTTGGTCGTTTGTCGTCACATTGTCTCTCTCAGCGTGTCTGTCTGACGACGTCTTCGTCTCACCTACCATCAACCTCCGCCTCTTCTCCATCTCGGCATTCTCCTCCTCCTCCTCATCCTCCTCTTCCGACAATGAAGATGAATTGTACACTCTGGTCCTCTGCAGTGGGAAATGCTGTATCTGCTGCTGACGCTGTTTCTGCTGCTGCTGCTGGTGGTGATGATAATGATGCTGGAGAGATCTTTCGTAGGATGATGATGATGATGACGGCGATGCATGATGGCACAGCGAATCGAAATTTCGGAATGCAGATGGAGTTGATGAGAAAGGAAGATGCAGCGACTGACCAACCCGCTCCCTTGTCGTCTCCATGGCAACGGAAGACGACGCTGTATACGTACAGGTGAGACAATCACCACTGCAGGTAGGCTGCAGGCAACAGCACCGTCCACCCGGAAACCTGATTGTCTCTGCGATCAGAGTCTCACTCTTTTCGTCCACGTATATTCCAAGTAGGACATAATATTATTATTCGAAGTAGTTCGGTTACGGTTGGTTTACTGCCGAAGATGGATGATACATCCAAGCACTTACTTTGTCCGTTAAGCCTCAGCTTCCAATCGATTCCATAGAAGTCGGTCGGATGATGTAACCGCACGTTGGCCGATTGGATCTTTAGAAAGACCGCCGAACAATTCCACTATAAGTTACTGTGACATTATTCCTTCTTTAGATGACAACGCATAGGATGGCGCTGGACACACTGGACACACTGGACACACGGACGGACATCTCACTAAGCAACATCGTCATCGGTCTAAGCGTGTTTAAGTCCGAACTATCGTGTCAACAAATCAACCTCACATTTCGATCTTCACCGTTGATAGCATCCTCTCGACTCCCGTATAGGCTGCAGGCAACGCTTCACGGCTGTCTCCCATTCGTCACAGCGCCCTGTCAATCATCGACGGCACCGTCAAGTTTTTGCACCGTGCTGCACATTGAGCCAAACAATGGGCGGAGCCAATCAGAGCGAGCAGCCGTGTATACAGTTGTAGCGATCCGCTGTCTTTTGATAGACTCCGCCCACCACTCGCCAGGTACGAAGAACTTCGTTTTGCTCTCAAGGACTAAGCGGCGAGGAGCGTTGATAAGAAGATAAGGACTAAGGACGGTTTGTATCCGGACAAGAGGCGAACATTAATTCTTCTCACTTCAAGATAAGTTTAAGACGATGGTTGCAGCGTCTACGCTTAAACAAATACATCTATATCCAAACATACGACTGGTGATAATTAGAGAGGACATCTACGGCGTCTACCGCTCCCTCCTCCTCCGTCCCTTCCTCCCTCCCTGTGTCCCTCTCTCACTCCCTCACTCCGTCCCTCCTTCTGTCTGTCCGTCCTTCCATCCTTCATGCTGTCATTCGAAGTGTAATCATTCGATAGTAAGCGTTGTATATATTAATTCTATTTATGGAATGCTGCTTATCTGTCGAGACCACTTCGCGTTTAGATATATAATATATGGCAATAATTGCCAGGAGAGGCGATTAGGAGGGCGCCACATCATCGCCGTCCGTCGTCGGTCGATGCATGCAGGCAGGAGGAAACGAGTATGTCTATCTGTCTGTCTGTCTGTGTGGGAGTGTCTGTCTCTGTTTCTCTCTGTGTCTCTCTCTGTCTCTCTCTCTCCGTCTATTCGTCCATCTGCATGTCTGTTTGTCCGTGTGTCTGTCTTTCTGTCTGTGTCCTATTCCGTTGCCGTCTGCGTGTATATATACAGTATATATATATATATCTGTATCTCTGTCTCTCTCTGTCTCTCTCTTTCTCTGTCTCTCTCTGTCTTTCTCTCTGCCTGTCTGTCTGTCTCTCTATCTCTATCTCTCTGCGTCTCCGTCCTCGTTTTTTGCTTCTCATGCGCATATATACGAAGTCTGCATGCGCAGGACATAGCATATACTGCAGGTCGCTATTGGTTGTGCAGTTGCGCACATGCCATCCTTTATATAGTGCGTCATGCACACAAATGCGATCTTAAGGGTCGTTATATACTGTTATGCCATATATCTGTTTGTTTATCTCTTTGTATGTATACATAGCGCACTTTTTAAAATGCCTTTCTCCCTTCCTCTGCCCCTAACTTATTCCCTCCCTCCTTCCCTTCTTTCTTTCCTTCTTCCTTTCCTCCCGTCACCTTCCCTCCCCCTTTTAAGCCGACGGCGATGCCTCCAGTGTTAGTCTCTATACATGTATGTATTGTATATATATACAATTATACACGATGTCGATAATCGTATACGAACAATAAAAAAAGTCTGCATTCCTTTTCCACCCTTATTCACCCTCTTTCCGCCTCTATTATTCTTCCCCTAATGAACCCCTCGTTCCTTCCACTGCATCATCCATCTCCCACTCCTCTTCCCTCCTCCTCCGTTCTCCTTTAATCCATTCCCTTCCCATGCATCGATGTATATTCCGCCGTCGGAGATTTGAAACATATGTGTTGCACATTTGGCGCGACCGATGTAAACTATATAAGCAGCGGACGATGTGTGTATGTGTGTGTATACGTGTGAATCCAACATCCCAGTGGCATAATTATTCATGGGGAACTTTATTTGTATACACGGTTCATTTATATTTATTTTCCGCGTCTTCAAACAATCGACGCGGCCGTCTAATAAGGAAGGCGAAGCGTGGAGGAGGAGTTAGTGGAGGAGGAGGTGGAGGAAGAGGAGGAGGAGGTGGAGGAGGAGGAGGAGGAGGAGGAAGAGAAGGAGGAGGAGCAGGAGGAGGAGCAGGAGGAGGCGGAGGAGAAGGCAGAAAAGAGGAAGAGGAGCAGAAGAAGGGGTATAGGAGTAGGAGAGGAGAGATTGCAATTGATTCAGTCAGTCTGTTGGGAATTGTCCGATCAATCCTCTTCCTTCTTCTCCTACTCCTCGTCGTCGTCCAACTCCTCCTCCTCCTCGGCCTGTACGCGTCTTCGTCATGAGGATGCTGCTGCTGCTGTTGCTCACCCACCCCTTAATTCTTTCCACGCATCTGTAGTTTAGGCTGATCTGTAAACACTTCACTTGCCTGCCGCCATGCATGACACGGATGAACGTGTATAGTATACCGTGTCAAACGCTGTCTCCACCGTCAAAGCCGGTCTTGCTGCTCCTCATGACTATATATGTCGGCCTACCACTTCCTCTGCCTCCTATATTTACTCCTCCTTCATCGGACCCTCCGTCCCTCCCTTTCCCCCTCGGTCTGTCGGCAACTCGGCATGGACCGGGGACGGTGGGGAGGGGTTGGAGCTGCAGCAAAGGCAGGTGAGGGCGAAGGGTGGATCATGAAAGACATTCCGTCATGAGCATCACCTTCATCTTCATCATCGTCCTCTTTGTTCAGATGCAGCTGCAGAGATAGTTACGCTGGATGCTCTTCATCTCCCAACCCATCACGACTCAGATCCTCTGCAGTGTGTGTACTGTGTATACGATTGCATGCAGACAAATAATTATCTTTCAATTAACCCGACCTCTCTGCACTGCCCTGCACTATCCTATAGCTACTATTCGTATACGTATATCCTGTATGCATCGACAACACAGCCTTCAGTACATTGCATAATTGAATTAACGCATTCTTGTTTGAAGATACTTTATGCAGCGCCTGTATACAGAAGCTTCAACTTAGTGCTGCTATATATATATATATATATATATATATATATATATATATATATATATATATATATATATATATAATTATATTTACAGTACAGAAGTGAGGTGCATGGATGAGGTGAATTGTGATTGGCTGATATTTAACGACACTATATATAATTATACGCCATGCATGTATGAAAAAAGATTATTAGCGTGTATCCCTCCTCAGCTCATCAGGTTTGGGACTGGCACTGCATGCAGAGCACGAGCCGTGACGGAGTTTTGAATTTTTGCGAATCATGCGAAGAGAATAAATTGCATGCGGTAGTGCACGGTGGAAAAGGGAAGAGGGCGAGGTGGATGAGAGAAGTAACAGGAAGACGCGAGAAGAAAATGAAGAGAAGAAAGAGAAGAAGGAGGACGACGACGAGAAGGAGGAGGAGGGCGAGAAGGGAGAGAAGGAGGCAAAGGATGAGGAGGAGGAAGATGAGGGGAGGAGAAGGAGGAGGAGAGGAAAAGGAGGAGGAGAGGAAAAGGACGAGAGGGAGGAGAGAGAAAAAGAAAGAGATGGAGCAAAGGATGAGGAGGAGGAGGAAGAAGACGAGAAGGAGGAGAGAGAGCACGAGAAGGAAGAGAAGGAGGAAAAGGATGAGGAGGAAGAAGAGGAGAGGAGAAGGAAGAGAATGCGCATTCCACAAGCAATTGACGTTAGCGATTATGTATACAATTAAGTATATAATATAGTTGGTATCGTGTGATTATATTATGTTATATAGATCACACCCAAACTCCCCATATATACGGCCTCAGAAGTCGATCGTCTGCGAATTACGACCGTTCCTTCCATTCTTAATCTACCCTGCATTCCCCGCTCCCCCTATCGTCGCCCCTCTTATATCACTCTACCATACTCGCTGCAGCCTTCACCACGTCTTTTATAGACCGTCTTATATTTCGTCTCAGGCGATAGATGATGTAAACAGAGCTTCAAGTATATCTATAGGCCGCTCCATGCATGCAGCATGGACTATTCATCAGTCAAATGAAGAGAGCCCTCCGCCTCCTTCTGCTCTGCAGCGCCTCTGTTGACGGCCAGCTACACTTCCCACACGCATGCGTCGGCACTTTCTATATTATAGTCTATGCATTTATAGTCTATGCATTTATAGTCTATGCATCGGATCGGTTAAACGCGTCGTCGCCTTGTTTGTTAAAGTCATTAGGAGTTCGACGACGACTGATCTTAGGTTGCAACCGACGGAGATATGCTTGGCGGCGGCGGTAGGGGCATTGGTGGCTACCCGCCTGCAGGAGCACACCCCCTCCAAATGCAGAGGACGGGGGAGTGGGGGGGGGGGGGTAAATTTGCAGCCGCATCCACTCGTGCCCTCCTCAGCATCAACCACAGGTCAGGCGCTGCAGGGAGACGTCGTCAGAGGTCGACTGCAGTAAAATAATTCCACCGACACAATAATAATTTGTACTCAGTGGCAGAAATCTAAGGACTGAAAAATTATCAGAGATGATGTGTAGCTCTTTGGTTTATATACGAAGACAAATCTTAAGGCGTTCATTGGTGGTGACTCATGAGATGGTTTATAGTATGTGTACAGTGCAGAAAGAGTATGCATGCCACATCTGTATAGCCGAATCCCTGTCGCACAATGCAGTAAATATATCCATCCATTTAATCCATTATATAATGCATGCATGGCTGCATCATTACCGGTTTGTTTATATAATTATGTCATCAATGTGTATGCATGTAAACTATGCCTATATTATGCTTGATTGTCACTCTGTCTTTATGTCTCTCTGTAAATCTGTCTGCGTGTACACGTCTATCATTTTGTCTGTCCATTTGTCTGACTCTCAGTCTGTATGTTTCTCTGTTTCTCTGTTTCGCCCGGCATACCGCAGTGGATGACACACTGACATGCAGATAAGCGGAGTTGAGTTCGATTCACGAAGCCTTCGCAGGATAAACCTGCTTTTTAGGCTGCTATAATTATTAGCGCCGTGTATTGCAGGCTGCATGTATTGCAGGCTGCATGTCATGCAGTTCTGATAATTAAGTTTTATGTTAATTAAGATTAGAGCCCAATGCATAACTTGTACATGTATACAGCGCTGCGCGTTTGTATACACGTTTCATTACAAAGAAAAAATATCTGATTATTATTATTAATAATTTATTGAATTTATTATAATATGTATGTCTGCAGCACACATGTATATGCCCATCCTATATCCGTAAGTATATATACGTCTGTGCGGCCGTCTCTCTCTCTCTCTCTCTCTCTCTCTCTCTGTCCGTCTATTCGTCCATATATATATATATATATATATCTGTTTGTCCGTATGTCTGTCTTGTTTGTCCGTCTATTCGTCCATATATATATATATATATATATATATATATATATCTGTTTGTCCGTATGTCTGTCTTGTTTGTCCGTCTATTCGTCCGTCTATCTGCTTGTCCGATTGCCTGTCTGTCTTTCTCTCTGTGTCATATATTCTTGTGCCCTCTGCGTGTATATATCGCTGGAGGGATCAGAGAAAGTTTTCGCTTTTTTCAATTAAGGCGTTGAATCCCTACGATTCCGCTTTAGTTTATTTGAGTGGAAGAGCAGCTGGAAAAACAATTTGCCAAGTCCCCGGCGGTCTCTTCTTCGGCTCAACGATCGCTCCCTCCTCCACCTCCACCTCTCATGCATCTCCATCTCCATCTCTTCCTCACTAACGGTCGACCGACAGGGAAGACATTTCATCTGCGGCCTCATATCCGCCTTTGATGTCGTTTAAACATGAACTGTTGTTCAGACCAGATCCGATATCGTTTATCCGCTGCAGCGTTCGCTTCTCAACTCTTCACTTCCCGTTTATATATGGCGTTTATATAACGAACTCGTGCATCCTTTCTATGTCTGTCTGTGTCTCTGTGTCTGTCTTTCTCTGTCTTTGTCTCTGTCTCTGTCTCTATCGATGTCTCTGTCTCTTTCTGTGCGTCTGTGTGCCTGTCTGTTTCTCTCTGTTTTTCTCTCTCTCCTCTGTCTGTCTGTCTCTGTCTGTCTGTCTGTCTCTCTTTCTCTCCCTATCTTCTCAGAGAGAGAGAGAGAGAGAGAGAGAGAGAGAGAGAGAGAGAGAGAGAGACAGACAGACAGACAGACAGACAGACAGACAGACAGACAGACAGAGACAGACAGACAGACAGACAGACAGAGACACAGACACAGACACAGACAGACAGAGAGAGAGAGAGCGTGCGCTGCTGCAGGATCGACTTAAAATTTCTGATTAGCGAACATAAACAGATCGCTTTATGGACATGTCTATGTCTTTGCTTTGCCACTCATTCTATATACATACATAATATTCTCCCCTGCACATGTCTCTGTATATGCATGCGTGTGTCCTTGCTTCCATTTAGTTTCTGCCATCCATCGTTACATGTATGATGGTCGTCCCTGGCTTTGTCCGCACGCCCATCTTTCTCTGCCTCTGCTTATTTATACAACGTTCTCTGTGTGTCTGCTTGTTTGTCTTCGTCTGTATACATCACCCTGCATGGCTCTGCATTCGTCTCAGTATCAGTTTCCGTATATATAATCTATATCTTCTGCATGTGTCGGAATCTCCCCTTTCCGTTGCAAGTCCTTTCTGCAGCCATCCCTGCGGCAGCCACGCGATCTGGGGGGACGGTGATGGTGGTGGCCCTCTTCAAAGTCGACCGATTGCCTAATTAGTCTCCTAATTAACGATGCTGTCTGATTACGTTCATCGCAAGTTCAGAGGAAAATAATCAGCACATCAGCTGCTGCTGCTGATGCTGCTGTCGATGAGACAACACCCACAGGAGGAGGAGAAACATGCAGGAGATGTTCTCCATCACTATACATAGCTCTCGGTTAATTCATGAGATTAGCTTATCTCTAACTTCCTCAAAAGTCAAA
>OX457038.1:47182019-47512019 GCA_949752735.1 Lumbricus terrestris | reverse complement strand
TTCATTCATACAACTATATCGTCCTTCCAACTATTCGTTCTTATCGAGTTTTTACTTTTCCACATTCGCTTCTACATGCATAGAATCATATAATTATATCAGACGAGCTCGGAACCTGGTTACTTAGGACTTGAGTTGACACTGCGACGACTGCGTTCGTGGAATAAGCTCTGTTTGGTTCTTCATGGCATGGCCTTTCTGAGTGTTAGTTGTCTATCTAACTCGTTCATTGTTATCAAATGCCTTGCTTCATAATCTTACTGCAGCCCTATAAAATAATTATGAAGAATTTCTTAATTGTTGTTTCAAACATACGTGCGAAGCTATATCAATCAGTATAAGGCTATAAGCGAAACGTTGAGCTATGAGGGGCATCCTTTAATGTTGCCTGTTGCTAATTCTAAGATGCCTATAAAAGTTATAAACAGCTTTTTTAACCGATGCATCCGTAGTTTTATACTTAGTTGTGCGCATGTGAATTTATAATCAGCTTCTGCTATAGCTTATTTAAAATGTTTGCAGTCGTTTTACTACATTGTAATGTATGTGCGATTGTCAGATGCCAAGAAGTACCACGTGCTTACTTACTTATTATTACCTTGCGAGGTCTGCAGCTGCAGCCGCAGCCGGCCAGGCTACTACGTGCGAGGCGCCCGAGCCAAGAGCTCATCACCGCGTCCAATCATAGGGAAGGAAATCGAAATTCAAAATGAACGGGGGTAGTTTGAAGATTTTGACAACAATAGTTAAACAGATGGCTTAAGTATTATACATTATTAAGCGACTTTAAACCGTTTATGTTTGAAACTCCGTCACGTCTGCAAGGAATGTGGGATTTAATCCATCGGGTAAGTGCAATGTTAGCCTACTCTTTCCTCAAGTTTCCGAACTTTGCATTGCGTGCCTCCGAGACTAATCCCAGCGTTTGTTAGCATGACTTGTGCACTTGTTATAGCGCTCCTTCAGCAGGTTACTCACAGGCGCTCCCGACTACAGCGCGGACACTGCATCGGAGTTTCACGCCGAAGTGCAATTAGCAATTGCGAGTGAAGGACTTGC
Source organism: Lumbricus terrestris (assembly GCA_949752735.1). Classification (NCBI taxonomy): domain Eukaryota; kingdom Metazoa; phylum Annelida; class Clitellata; order Crassiclitellata; family Lumbricidae; genus Lumbricus; species Lumbricus terrestris. The sequence goes on along the minus strand of OX457038.1, from coordinate 47,510,960 downwards.
CCAAGGTTACTACGCGGCGACTTGAGGTGGAATCGAACCTGCGACCCCTCGGCTGCAAGGCGACGAACATACCGAGTACAACCACCATGCATTTCATTGCATAGTTGTCAACTATGCAATGAAATTCAAATTCAAAATCCAAGTTGTTGCTTTTAAGTTATGTGAAGCAATTTCTAGTAAAATAACGAAAATGATAACCTCGGTATACTCGCTGCCTATCGATTTTGTTTGGACTAAGCACCTGTGAATAAGCTGGTTCCCGCGAATTGGTTTTTGTGGGCGCTGTACGGCTGTAGAAGTCTCGAGATTACGAATACGATTACCCAACAGCAGGAAAACCGTTCCGTAAATATTTCCATTTCGCATATATTTTCCGTCTTATCCATGTCTAATCAACCAGCAAAGTAACAATTTTCCATCACACCCTTTGGATTTTTCTGGGTGTTTGCATAAACGACATGCAATATAACAGTGAAACATTGAGCAGAGTATCTAAAAGTCTTACCGAGATATTAATTTTTGAAGTTGATGAAAAAACATGCCACGAGAAAACGGCATGATCCACCAAGTTTGGACTGTTATATCTTGGCCATGAAACGAGCTAGAGGGTTGAAATGTTTTTTGAAAAATATGTGTTTTTTTGCTCTTTCCAAATATGCAAAAACTTAGATGGTGTTATTTTTGGTTTTTTAAAAAAAATTGTAAATTATAGCACAGACGCCAATTCTCACTAAAGCTTTGGACATCATGTCACTAGGCAGGAATGAGATATAATAATACTAGTACTGGTTTTATATTGAGGCACATTGGTGCTCATCAGACATAATTTATAGTCATTGTGGCCGACTTCCAGCGGGCCCGACGCCCAAGCGCTCGCCACCCGGGATCAACTCCCTACTACCAGGACGCTGGGATCCACCCAGCCAGCATGGAAAAATGGGTCCTATCTGGGCAACTTTGTGTGCCCAAATGGCCGCATAGATTGGCTCGATACCAATTTGACCACGGGCTCCATGTCCGCCCCAAATGGACAGCCCATGTATCAGCCTACATTGACTAAAGTGGGCCCCATTTGGGCAGCCAATATGGGCCACCTGAATGGGCCCACATGGGCCGCCCAGATGGGCTCGATACCAATTTGGCCATGGGCTCCATGCCCACCCCAAATGGGCAGCACATGCATTGGCTTACATGGTCTCAAAGTTGGCCCCATCTGGGCAGCCTATATGGGCTGCCTGTATGGGTCCCAAAAGTCAATTTTAGATGGGCTTCATGTAGGCAGCCCATGTAGACAAGGCTTGGAATTCTCTGTTAGAAGCAAATCATGTAACAAATTGCTTACCGGTGTTTCCAGACTAATTTGACCCTCCTGAAAACGAAAATCGCGGTTAGCAAGCTGATTTCTAGCGATTCCATGGGAAAACAAGATGGCGGACAAAATGGGTGCCAATTGCTTCAAATGACTAAAAGTAAAATATTGCATAGGATAGGAACACGGTTTTAGACTATAAATCAAGATTATAGGGTTCAAGGAATGCAATGTAATCAAAGACATATATGTTGCACTGCAAGAAAAAATCAAAATGGCGGGCAAAATGGCGGCCAGAATCTCAAATAGCTGTAAATGAAGTTATGTATGCAACAGAAACATGATTTCAGAGTCTAAATCAACATTTTCGAGGTCAAGGAATGCGCTGGAACCAAGGTCACACATGTAGCATTGCAAGAAAACCAAAATGGCGGACAAAATGGCGGCAAGAATATTAAAATGGCTACAGGTGAAGTCAAGTATGCAGTGGAATCATGGGTCTAAGTCAACATTTTCTAGGTAAAATAATGCAATGGAACCAAGATCACATATGTAGCACTGCACGAAAACCAAACTCTTATAATGTGACTGTGGCGCAGGACCAATGTCAGGCTACACTAGTAAAGATTACTTCCTTCCACCGCACTCGTCTTGATGAGGATGGTGTCTGAGCGTCAATATATGGAAGATAGGTCTTTTCCAACTTACAATTTGGAGATGAGCTGTTGCCAATGTAAAAGGCAAGTAAGAAGTTTACAAGTAGGCTATTCATGCGTTCTTTCAGTTGATTCCTGCTAAATATGTCACATCACATCCAGTTATGGCACGAAAAGCCATTATATTTCTTCATAGTTGCGTGAATTGGATGAACTTACGCTTTGCTCATACATTTCCGCCATCACCAAAACATCGTTAAATATAGGTTTGGGTCCACTATTCCGAGAGCCACTATTCCGAAGGTTCACTATTCCGAACGCTAGCCTTAAACCTAGCCCTAAACCTAACCATAACCCTAACTCACCCCAACCCTAACCATAGCCCTAAACCTAATCCAACCATAAACCTAACCATAACCCACCCGAACTCTAACCCTAAACCTAACCCACCCCAACCCTAAACCTAACCCGCCCTTACCCCAACCCTAACCCACCATAACCCTAACCCACCATAACCACCAAGGATAACGAACAAAATATAGCGAATATTCGGAATAGTGGACCTTAGGAATAGTGGACCCTCGGAATAGCGGATCGTTACCTACATAACAAGAATATTCAGACAATTTTCCGACAACTGAGTACCGCTATTTCAAGACTCAATACAATGACGAAGTTGTGGTCATAGTCACCATTTCTGTATGGTTCCACTTTTTTATAAGCAAAGTCCAGGTCCAGTACCTATCCAATCAATATTTATTGACCCTCTTGCAGCCAATCGATAAGTACCTTTACACGGGCAACCAGTGGCGTAGCAAGATCTTGAGGGGCCTGTAAATGTAAATGCATATTTATATAGCGGCTGTGTTTTGGCTTCGACCCTGAGGGTGAGCTCCTTCACCACCGCTACTCCACGTTTATATTGCGACCGAGCCACCCGCAGTAAAGATCCGAGAAATTAATCTCTGACCGACCGGGAATCGAACCCGGGCCGCCGGCGCAGCGAGCGGGCTACCAACCCACTCGACCACCGTGCAGAGCTTAGGCGGTGGGCCCTTAACTGCTTGAAACCCCATTCGATTGCAAACAACAAAGCTGTGCAAAACGCCTGGTTCCTTTACGAAATTTGCATATTTAACACCAAAGATAAATGAAAATAAACTAGCAGCGTTTTTATTATTTTAACAAATTTATCTAATGAAACATATTCTTCTCCATATCAGCAGAGAAAACTTGAACTGGAATACCATACACAAGTAATCACAAAATTTGCTTCATCTCCTGAAGTATTAATCGTCAATCATCCATAGGCCCTACTTAAATTCGCCAAGCTGTTGGGTTTGTTTATTAAAGGATCGGAAAAATGTAGCGAATTTGGGAAGTGTGAAATTGCTCAATCAAGTCTACGGCTAACCTACTACGGGGGGGGGGTCTAAATCGTAAATCCGAAATGCTAAAATGCTCGTTTGCGCACCTTCTCTTGTGCAAAAATATCCACCACTTTTGAGGTGTCAAGCCTGAATCCATTGGTGATGTAACTGCTACCGTAGCTATTGACAATCAATTGCAGAGAGCTAATCTGGACAAATGCCACAATCTGCAACCAACACCAAGAGCGGTACGAGAATTGATGCATTGGAGTTGATATGGGAAGATTTACCTCTGTAAGACATCAACAAGGCCATCTAAGACTTTGCAAAGAGACTCATTACAAGTTTGTGCATTGGTGGTGGACACACTGAACACAAGTGATGATGCCCTATCAAGTTCATTTGATAACATTTGATTTGTTTGAGAGGTGGCTTAATTAAATCGGTTTTTTGCTACTTTTTGATGCGTTACGTTTTTGAATTGTCAAAAACCATTGGGTGGTTTCGCTAAAAGTGATATAACGTTTGTTCTGTTTGAAATTTTATGTTGAAATCTGACCATCATGTGCTAATATGAATTTATTTTAGCCTGTAAAATTTCATTTCTAAATTCTTACTTCTAGCCAAGATATCAGCAGAAACCATAGAGAATACTTTTTAATGGCCCACCTTGTATACGAGGGGCAGTGAGGAGTTTATATGCAGCCAACAAGGGGGTGTGACGGTTATGGTGAGAACATGGCTTTTTCTGTTTTTAGACTCACATTTGACTCACTTCCACTTATGATGAAAACAGTTTAAGATTATTTTCTTATATCCTAGGTGAATAACTCGTCTAACGCAACAACAAGAATCCCAGACGTATGAGGCTCGTTGATCTCTGAGGCTTGTTGGCAGGACATTTCGTTCCACGGAATCACCTGCATTGACTGCAAGTGAACTTCCTGAGGCACTGACAACAAAGATTGACTGCCTTCGTGTTTTAACTGCTTGACGCACCTCCAACGTTTACTTCAACGTCGACTGTCTTCGATGATTTTGGACCTGTCACTGAGTTGGACCTTTGGCTAGTTTGTGCAAATGCTAACTTAAACTCATATGAACTTGATCCAATGCCTCCATTTGTTATTAATGATATTTTGGATGACTTTAGACCTTTTTGATTTATCTGCATAATACGTCCATCTCTGAAGGTTGCATCCCTCTCTCACAGAAACGGACCATTGTTTTTCTTTCCCTCAAAAGCTTAACCTTGACACCAACCTTTGCCAAAATTGTCGGCCTGTCTCAAATCACTGAGCCTTGAGGAATCTGGTCTCCTTGCTGCAAATCAGTCGGGTTTTTGGGCCATCATTCCCTTGCGACTGTTCTTCTTTCTCTACTATCTGAAATCTATTCTGCTGTTGATAGGTCTGAGTTGTATTGGCACTCTATGATGTCTCTTCAGCTTTTGATGTGGTTGATCATGATATTCTTCTCAAGTGTCTAGAAATCTCCTATTGTGTAGCAGTTTCTCTTCTGCACTACCTCTTCTCAAACCCTGCTTCTTCTCACGGGGCCTTGCACACTGGGAGCACCTCTGAACGGTTCACCCTATATGGGGCGCTTTATAAATGTTTAAACACAATACAAATACAATACATAAGAAGAATTAAACTTATAAGAAAAACAAGCGATGTGACACATACTGAGCACTTTGTGAAATTTACCTTCCCCTTGTTTAGTCCACATAATTTGGCCCTGTTGCTGCTTCCAGTAATCCGGTAGGTACTTGGCCCTTTAACGCACTATAGCCTTGTAATGACATAATGCATTGGACTTGATGGTTCCGTGTATTTTGAATTTTGTATTTCTCGGACTTGGACAACAGTCCGAGTCCATCATACACCCTTAAACAATACTTAGTCACTCGGGCTGGAGCACTTTCAAGCTCGGACTCGAATGATTTAGAACTCAGCTTAGGTTGACTTGACTCCATTACTGCTAAGAACCAACTGACCTGTAGTGATGCCAGTTCTATGAATAATATACTCAGTTTTGATTTGTGTTTTAATTCAGGATCTTATGACTGCGTTTGAGGTCTTCCTGTGCATCGATGGAATTGTAGAATGTAGATTATGCTGGACCATATCCAAAGGTGAAGTTACATTTTGGTTATTTCTCAGTGTAGCTCAGGGTATTCGTTGCTGCTATAGTTTGATATGAAATGCAGGGGGGATCAGAAATCTGTCCCGCCTGCTAGGATTGCTTGTCGAGTCCAAGTGACATATTTCCAACGTGCACAGACCTTTCAGTCAATCACAAGTAAGGATACATGTTTGCTACAAGCACCCTGCAGCCAACTTTTGAGAATTGCTGTTGCTCATCGGAAATTGATTCATTTTTACTATTATATGATGGATTTTTGCCATTTTTTCGCTACATTTCATATAAGATTTGTATGCCTAATGCTTATAGCGATAGCAAAACTTGATTGTCGATTAATAAATCAACCAAGGATTTCCAAGTCAAATTTCATGTCAATTTATATAAATCTCTTTTACTCCCATGCAATCTAACACAACTAAGGGTGAACCTGCATTTTTGTGTATTTTATTATTGAATTGAACCGATCCTGTATTTTAGCACAGTTCTATGTTATTATTAATTATTTCTCTTATCTGACTGAACTATTAAACTGTCATCATCATCATCATCATCAATATCCGTAGGCTCAAAGCCCGTAGGAGTCCAAGGCCACTCTCTGTCTGAGTCTGTCTCGCGTCATGTTGCCCAGCTTCAACCGATCCGGTCAGCTGGTCTGCTCCATACCATTAACATCTTGGAGCAGCTAGACCACCCTGTCTGACTGAAGAGAATATTGGGAAAGAGGCATGAAGGACAACCTGGGTTATTAAACTGTATCATTGCATAAATAGAAGTTGGAGTGATGAAAATAATTCTTGTGCAAGTAAAAGTTGGATTAATGAAGGCAGCTTTGTGAAACTTGCAGGTGGATTGATGTAAATAACACTTGCACAAATAGAAGTAGGAATGATGACAGTCGTCATGAAAAATATAATTAAATATGCTAAAATGTTAAATATATTCGATAACATATTTAAATAAGCTTAAATGTTGCTGTTTTTGGCATGAAACTACACTTTAATTTTCTATCTTAAATATCAATTTCATAGCTCCACTGGAACACTTTTTAGCAAGAAATTGCTGTTAAAAGCATTGGCCTCTCTCTCTCTCTCTCTCTCTCTCTATATATATATATATATATATATATATATATATATATATATTGAAATTATATATTTTACTGTGTATATTTGATGACTGTACACCAAAGTGTGATTAGCAATTGCTTTATAAAGACTGTACTTACTTCATGACAGGTCTACGAGGTAGCTGAATGGACAGAATTCTAAGTCTGTCACACTATGGAGCACGTGTTCAAAACTTCACTCGAGTAGCCAGTGAGTATGGACCTTGTTCATGTCCTTCATCAGTAATAGTTTAGTGACATTATGTTCTCTTTTGCAATCAATGTGCTGAATGCTGTTTGCTCACTGACATTTACCTGGTTTTATTAGTATCCTCTCTTCTTGGTGTACTAGCTGTTTCTTATCTGATATTTATGTTTTATTATTATAATTATGGGAAATGTTGAGATTGAAGTTCCATATTTTTAGTAACCCTCATGCTACCAAGCTTTTTGTGACATGGACTACCAAGAAGGTTTTTACCACCAACCCTGGATTTTGATTTTGGTTTGTGATAGCTAATCGTGTACTACAGCAATAGATTCAGCATTCATTTCTGAACAGAATTGTTTATTTAGGTTTAAATCTATGAATGCACCTCGAAATTATGCAATTTTAACATGGGAAACCGTCCATTCCACAAAACGTGTGCTTGTTGCCTAAACAAATATAAGATTCTGTGGTTTATAAATTATGTGTGCAAGAATAGTTTAGATGTTTAAAAGCCTAGTGTGCTTTCCATATACGTTAGCCATTTCTTTCCTTTGTAGATTCTGTTACACAGCATATGCAATAAATTCTACTATTAAAGCATTTCTCTCGTGCTTGTGTAATCTGTGACGTGATATTATCTTCTCCAGGTGTCGTCCCTGCTTTCATGCTCCCTTATGGGTTCTCTGTAATTTGTGTCTGAATGCATCCTCTAGCCATTGTTACTTGCTGGCATCTCAGTTGGCACTGTACTATCCAACAGATTGTTTTCATTTTACAGCTCTTCGTAGCACAGTTCCCAGCTCTTGCCAGACAAGTACCTTGGTGATTTTTCATGTCCAGGGACCAACTGACTGATTGGAAATGAGAAACTCCCTAACACCATTTTGTATACGGAACCTCATTGCACATAATGAACTAACTTCTCTACGTTTCTCCTTCAGTCATTCCTCTTTACATAATATTATGTGTGACTACTTATTTTATGTGCTTTTTTGCTCTCGTGTCTCTGGTCACTCACATCCAGCTCTTGCCATGGTTTCTTCTTCGGTTTTTCCTGTATCCCCGGACTTGTTGTGCCGTCTTTATACGTGTCTCAAACTTCGATGTTTAGAATACACGCTCTACTGAGGATCAGGATGCCTTGATACTCTTCGTCAGTTTCATGCACCAGAGCTACTGGGAGATAGTGTGTGAATACTTGGAGCGGCTGATTACTTCCGATGCTGAGAACTCTCGACGACTATGGGCCACCTTGATCTATGTAGCAGCTTGTAGCTGATGGCCGACCACGTGGCTGATCTCTGCACAGCCTTCCTGGTGCTTGCGCTACGGGCCATCCTAAATTTTTATCGCCACACGTTTAATTCTTTTGAAAGCTCGTCCACAACACTCCGGCTTGCCTCAGATCTACTCACAGTTTTAATTAATTACCATCCTCCTACCTTGTCTGCCTATTCCTACAAACCATCAGTAATTTGCCTAACGCCTCTCACTGTCTTCCACTACTCCACATGAATTCTTGCTCACTGGCGATTTCAATATTCATATATCGATATCGCTTTAACCCTCTTGCATCTGAACTTCTGAACCTTCTCTCATAAGCAATCCGTTTCAATAGGTCGACTTCTCGACTCATCAAGAATCTCATCCTGGACCTTGAAATTACTTCCGTCACCTCCTTTTTCTCTTCCAATCTATCATACTGTGTTCTAAATATAAATGGTCAATACCTTCTCATGGTTGACCTTGAAATTAGACCATTTTTCTCGTGCACCTTCCACTCATTCTTTCCGTTGCACCGAGTCCATTGACCACCAGCCCTTCCACAAACACATTCTCAACTGGCAACTTGTTCTTAATCATTCCTCTTCTTTGATGATTTTCTTTATGGCTACTATTCCGCTTTTCCGACCTTGACACACTTGCACAACTCATCATCAAGCACAGCTTCTTCTACCTCCAGGCTTTCAAAACATTCTGTAGGCGCCTTGCTCTGCTATAAACTCATTGCTTTGCCATGAAGTGTCGCGACCCTACCTGCTTTACCATAAACTCTTTTGCTTCCGAAGAAACACTACTAACTCATCCACTCCAGCTCCTCCCACCCCGGGCTCCCCACATCATGATTGCTCTAAGACGATTCCACTCTTACTTGTCGTCCAGACCCGTGTCTGTTAAATCAGAGGTCCTTAACCGGTGTGTTTCGCGAATTGACCGGCTGTGTGTTGCATAAAAATGATGTGTCGCGAATTCTCACGACGTATGTTCGTTCAGTGACATACTTTTATAGTGTCGCACTTTAGTAGGGGAAACTGACATTATCCCCTGAACAATGAACATTATCCCACAGACATTAATCCCCCGGACATTATCCCCGCGGAAATTATCCCCAGAACAAAACCCCGAACATTTTCTCCCGGGGTAGGACATTATCCCCCGGTGTACGATACCATCACCTAAAAATGTTGCAACAAATATAAGAATAGGCCTATGTTCAGGTGAATATCCATACATTAAGACATCGAAGTTAAAAATGTTTAGAATAAATAAGGCTTCGATTTGTATACTATACATATAAATGATACATAAAAATCTAACAAATATGTTAGGGTAGCTCTATATATTAGCATAGGCCTATAGACATTAAGACTGTAGGTCGAAATATACCCTTAAGAATATAGTATTAATTTATTACGCAAGTTGTCAAATGTTCCTGACAGATGTAGTTCATGGGAATGTTCATTGGATGTTAAGAACATTTGCAAATCTCTAACTTAAGTTGCAAGCAGTATTAAAAGGTCGTAATTGTGTATCTAACTGACACTAACAATTTCTTGAGTTAGAAATGAATAACTAAATAACGCTAACAAGCCTTTAGTTTGCGTTGAATGACAGTACCAGTAGTCTAAATCTTATCGGCGACGGCATTAATAAGTTGACACATTGATAAAAACCAGGGCAATCAAACTTTATAAACTACATGAAGAAAGAGACTAATTGCTCAGCGGGAGGCTATTGTCAGGGGGTCAATGCCCTATCTCAGGTGAGTCCAGAAACAAATGGATCCATGTTAAGCTGGGGGTTCCTCAAGGCTCTGTCTTGGGTCTTCTGCTCTTTATTCTATATACGGCCGACATACCCTTTCTTTTTCCACTCTCTGGAACAGCCGGTCATCTCTTTGCAAATGATGTTCAAGCACAAATGTATGTCATGGGTCTCCTTTATCCCAGCTACTCTTAGTTGAACGCATTCAGCCTCTCTCATTCCCTACACTCCTGGATTTCATCAAATCGCCTCTCTCTTAATGCCTCCAAAACACAGTTTATTTGGTTTGGCACACCTCAGCAGCTTCTGAAAATTGATTTTGTTCTCTAAATTATTTCCTCACTACACTTTTCCTAGACTGTTTGTGATCTTGGTGTTACACTAGATAGTTCCCTTTCATTTAAAGACCATATATCTAATCTTACACGCTCTTCATATTTTCATTTAAGGCGTCTAAGGGCAGTTCAGCGTTCTGTTTCGTCTTCTGTTTTTACCACTTTGGTCCATGCTTTCATTTGCTCTAGAATTGACTACTGTAATTCACTTCTAATTGGTCTACCCAAGGTTAGACTTTCACCTTTGCAGTCGGTTCTTAACGCTGCCGCCAGATTAATTGCACGCCTTCCACGCTACTCTCATATCTCTACTTTCATGTTTGAGCAGCTCCATTGACTGCCTCTAACTGCGCGCATTAAGTTCAAAATCCTTACCTTGGTCTCTAAAGCACAATTGGGTCTTGCCCGAAAATATCTAGCCAATGGAATTCACAGGCCAGTTTCAGCCTCCTCGCATCGTCCACACCGCTCTTTAAACAGATTTGATCTTCTGGTACCTCCTACTAGAACGACTATGGCTCCGTCCCGTTCCTTTACATCAATTGGCCCCTCTCTTTGGAATACGCTGTCTCCTTCTACTCGATCTTAACTTCTGACTAGTAATCCCTCCTCCTCATTTTCTTTTCTCAAAATTTATTTCTTCTCTTGTGGCCTTGCGCACTGGGAGCGCCTCTGAATGGTTCACTCTAGTACATGCGCTTTATAAATGTTTTTTACAATACAATACAATGCTCAAAATCGAGGGATTTGTCCGGGAAACTTTTGTCCGGGGGAGATAATGTACGGGGGGGGGGGGTGAATAATGTCCTACAATCCTTTGGCGGACGTAGGCTAGATTGCGAGACATCGTAGCACATTATTTACTATGATGTAAGAGATATCTCTTACATTATGCCATTTTCTTATATTCTTATTCGTGGCTGTAATGATGTTTGACTTGTTTACATATAATTATGGCCTGCGTATGCCGACATGTTATACACAGACAGCCCTTTTTGATTAAACGCAGCGCTTGTGAATAAGCTGGTGCCCAGAGCTTGGAAGGTGTGCACTAAGCCTGATTGCCGGGTTCATGTGCGATTGTGGGGAACATATTGTGCCTTACGAAGGACAGCTTGTAATGAATTACAGTTCTGTTATAATCAATGAGACATCAGACGAAAGCATGGACTATTTATTGTCTATGAAAACAGAATCGGCAGATCCTCCAATTGCGGTGCCTCAGCTGGTAATAGCAAGAACGCGTTGGGGTCTGAAGATATGCATAGAAAGTTAAATTGCTGTCAAATAACGCAGAAAAGTATTATTATATAGCCTGCAGAGTTCAAAGGGGCTTACAAAGGTAATTGTAAAATGAGTTAGAGGGACTTCGGTTTGCACTTCTATAAAGAGTTTCCACCTCTACACTAGATATCACACAACATAATCCTTCTGAGGTGATGTTACATTATAATTATCAGTGTTGCTAAAAATTAAGTTAACTGTTTGTGGTAGCAATTTTAATCAAACTTTGACCTTTGTTTTCAGGTCTTCCTGTGGCATTACACCGTATCAAGGAGGCCGACCTCATTGGGAAGAGCATCTGAAGCATTCTCCAAAAATTCTCTCATAGCTGCTGTATCAATGGACATTGCAGTCTAGTGTGGACTTTATAAGATGTGTGACATTTCAAGTTTTGTGTTGTTCTCAGATTTTGACCATGCAATAAACATGAATATAAATTATGATTATTGGGGTCCATGCTTGTAATAAATTGTAATAATTTAGCATATTTAATGAATAACTATTTATGTTTTCTGTAGGAATCAGAATAATAAATTGCTCGAAATGAAAGCAAATTTTGGATTTCACATGTACACAACTAATAATACTTACAATATATATCCTATATACTTGTGTGCAGTTCAAGTATACATTTTGGCGGACTTCAGCACACAATCCTGTACTTTTAAAATGCACACTTTGGGTGCAAAATGTAATGATGTTCAATGCATATTTAGTGTGTAGTCAAAGTCACACGATTAGTGTGAAGGAAAACTGCACTTTATTGTGTGTTGTAATGGCAGAATACTGTGTGCTTATAGTGCACACTTACTGTAGAGTTGTAGTGCACACTTATTGTGTAGCTATGGTCCACATTTAGTGTGCAGTCATAGTGCACATTTAGTGTGTACCTATAGTGCACATTTAGTGTGTAGCTATAGTGTACATTTAGTGTGTAGCTATGGTCCACATTTAGTGTGCAGTCATAGTGCACATTTAGTGTGTAGCTATAGTGCACATTTAGTGTGTAGCTATAGTGCACATTTAGTGTGTTGCTGTAGAGCACATTTAGTGTGTAGTTATGTTGCACACTTAGTGTGTAGCAATAGTGCACATTTAGTGTGTAGTTATGGTGCACACTTAGTGTGTAGCTATACTGCACATTTAGTGTGTAGCTCTAGCGCACATTTAGTGTGCAGTAATGTTGCACACTTAGTGTGTATCTATAGTGCACACCTAATGTGTAGTTATGTAGTTATGGTGCACAGTTAGTGTGCAGATATGGGTGCACAGTTGGTGTGCAGCTAAGATGCACACTTAGTGTGTAGCAATAGTGCTCAACTGCACACCTAATGTGTAGTTATAAGTGCACTCTTACTGTGTAGTTACGGTACACATTTGGTGTGCAGTAGAAAAACTCCACACTAAATTGCACATTTCTGTGGAAGAGTGAGAGCTACACACAGTTGTGGAGGTAAATGTGTAGTAAAACTCCACACTTTTTGCGAGAGTGTAGCCGCTCTGAAGAGAGCTCATCATCCGGGCGTCGTTCCACATCCGCCCCCGTCTGCAGCCCACCTGTATATGTCCAAGGAGAATACACAGTTATTAATTACGCTCATCATCTTATTTCAAAGTTCCTTTAATCTGTTAATTGTATTGTTATTGGCGTTGTGGGGAGAATGAGGAGGAGGAGGAGAAAGATGAAAGAAAGGAGGAGTTGGAAGAAGAAGAAGAAGAAGAAGAAGAAGAAGAAGAAGAAGAAGAAGAAGAAGAGGAAGAAGAAGAGGAAGAGGAAGAGGAAGAAGAGGAAGAAGAAGAAGGAGAGGAAGAGGAGGAGGAAGAGGAAGAGGAGGAGGAAGAAGAAGTAGAGGCAGAGGAGGAAGAATATAACAGGAAGAGCAAGAACAAGAACAGCAAGAGCAAGAAGAGGAGGAAGAGGAAGAATAGGGGGCATGAGGAGGACAAGGATGAGAAAATATTAAAAGGGAAAAAGAGAAGGGAAAGAAGAAGTGAAGAAAATGAAGAAAAAGACGAAGAAGAAGAAGAAAAAGAAGAAGAAAGAAGCGAAAAAGGGAAGAGGAATTAAGAAGAGAAATACGTAGAAGCGCTATAGAAATACAGGAAAGGAATAAGAAGAGGAAGATAAGCAAAGAAGAAAAGAATGAAACATACATAAGATGAAGAAACCAGGTCCACCAACTGTTTTTTGACAATTCAAAACATAACGCAAAAAGTATCAAAACGATGTTATTAGGTCTCATCTCAAATAATTGTTATAATCAACTGAATTTGACAGTGCTTGACAACTTTTGTTCAATGTGTCCACCACCATACAGTGCCCAAACTGTTTATGAGTCTCTTTGTAAAGTTTTTTGATGACCTTATTGGTGTGCGTATGGGGTAAATCTTCCCATGCGTATCAACAGTACACTACAATGCGACCATCAATTCTCTTATCGCTCTTGGTTTTGGTTGCAGATTGCCAATCTTTGCTCTTATAAATATTTCTTGCTTTGGCGATTGCAATAAGAAACGTGTACGCAAATAAACGAAGATGGGACTATAGACACAGAAAAACAACGATAAGGAGTTAAGGACTCTGCAGATATAATTATGTAGTGTTTGTCTTTGGCAAAAATAAAGTATCAGAACTAAGTATATACAAGCAGTTCATGTGCACGCAATAGTGTGTGGGACAGAGACAGACAGGCAGACAGACAGACAGACAGGGAGAGGGAGACAGAGGAGACTCAAGGAGACAGAGAGTGGCCCAAGAATAAATAATGTGGCCTAATCATGTATACTCGCTACTGTTGAGTTGACAGAACTGAAGTGGCAGCGAGTATGAGAGAGCGAGAGCGAGAGAGAGATATAGTTGAAGAGAGATTGAGAGTCGTCTGCAGTTATACCGTTGTGTTGTTATCTTAAGATAAGAACTGATTGAGGTTTCGACTCGCGAGAAGATGATTCCCGTTTATATAATGACACTTCAGTAAATCCGATTAAATACATGTGTATGTACTATAGGACTGGCAACGTCAAAAACAACTTATCAGCTCGAATAAATAATGTAGGCTACTCTACCTATCGCTACCTGTCTTCATTATTTTGCCTGCATCAAAGATAAAAGCAAACTTTCAATTTATTAAGTTCAGTTCTTGTTTCAACAACCTCTCTCTCTTGATCTGTACTTAATCAATTTTATCTGAGATTCTGAAAACGACTCCGCTTATAAAAACTGCCATTATTTTATTAACGTGATGATAGTGGTGGTGGTGGTGGTGGTGGTGGTGGTGGTGGTGGTGGTGGTCACTGGTGGCGCATGATAGTGATGATTACCATATATGATGATTTTTTGTGTAAAAATTTAACCTTGTTACAGTTATGCAAAATTAATTAAGCTTTCTCATCTTTCCTATTTATCAAACACTGTGTATAGGCTATAGCCATATCTAAACATCGTTTGACCATCGGAAGTAATTCCAATGGAAAGAGGAACAACCTGCAGGGTCTTAACAGGTTCATTGACCCATAAAATTATGGTTGCCAATTTGGCATGCACCTACAACAGAGAACTCTTATAAATGCGTCGTCGTTGAAATTTTTTAATCTTCTGTTGTTTGTGAATCAATAAATGGCTCCAATGAATCAATCAATCATTCAATCAAATGAATCAGTCAATCAACTAATCAATCAATCAATCAATCAATCAATCAATCAGTCAATCAATGAATCAGTCAATCAACCAATCAATCAATCAAATCGATCAATTAATCAATCAAAAAGCCGATCAGTCAATCAGTCAATCAATGAATCAGTCAATCAACCAAACAATCAATTAATCAATCAATCAATCAATCAATCCATCGTGTATTGCATGCTGTCTGTGTTGTTAGTAGTTAAGTTTGATGTTATAATTAAGATAACTGCATGACTTGTACATGTATACAGCGTTGTGCGTTTGCAATCGTTTCATTAACGAAAAATATTATATTCATTCATTCATTCGTTCATTCGGACATTTATATAGCGCTCCTTCAAGAAAAAACTACTCAGAGGCGCTTCCGACGCCAGCGCGCCCAAAAAAGAACAGTTTTAAGTTTAGTAAGGAAGGATACTGCATGGTAGAGTCCCAGGGAGTAGGCGTAGATCTATAACTCAAAAGAAAGGCCATTCCAGACCACTGGGCCAACCACAGAAAAAGCTCGATTCTTCATGGTAGTATACTCACCGTATATAGTAATACGAGCAAAAGGAACTGAGAGAACTCCCTTATCAGCGGAGCGTAGCTGACGACGTCCTTGGATACCCAATGTAAAGCTGCATAGCTCTCGGAGGTAAATTGGAGCGAGGCCCTGACGACATCGCCATACCAATCAGTGCCGGCGCCAGGATTTCAGTTTTGGAGGGGCTGAAGCCCGCGGCCAACTTTTCCATTTTCGCCGCCAAAATTTCTGACGACTTTTTTTTTTTTTTTTTTTTTTAGTCATCGACCAAAATCTCATGAAAATTTTCTATGTTCGCCGCCAAAATTTCTGACGACCTTTTTTTTTTTTTTAGTCATCGACCAAAATCGTGGATATTTCAATGTAAAATAATTAAGATGGTCATTTTTTTAGGGGGGGCTGAGCCTCTTGTAGGGGAGCTTAGCCCCCCAGCCCCCCTAGCGCCGCCACTGATACCAATGCAGCTACCCTGAACTCAATGCGCTAATAATAATAATAATAATATTATTTTCATTATTGTTATTATTATTTTATTATTATTATTATGCGCTCGAGGTATATAATGACCCCTCAGGCTTTAAAACAATAAATACTAAAAGCTGCAGTGTTGTTCTGGAGTTAACGATCATCGTCACCGGTCAATTGTGCAAAGGTATAACGAAAAGAAACAGCATAATTTCCGTTAAAGCGTGGTGTACAAACAGAAAGACGCTGAAAGAGATGTGTTGTCTCCTGCGGGACTTCCGACACCATGCATGGTCAACCGCCGTCCTAGTTCTGATAAGAACTCCCGGCCCTGTGCATCGATGGACCCCTGCAGGATCTCGAAGTGCCACTGGAATGAAATCGTGTGTACTGGGGATTCCTGCACATTTTGCTGGCTTCTTATTGTGGATGCCATGCAGTTCAGCTGCTGCTCCCTGCAGGTGTTAAGCAGGTCAGACGAATAAAGAGTTAGCACACGTGTGAACGCTCGTATAGCATCACATGTCATATATTTCCCTCTTGACCCAACGCTGCCCTATCCGGTATTATTGTTATTATTATTATTACTATTATTTTTTATATTATTTTTATTATTGTTACTACTACTACTACTACTACTACTCTATTATTATTATTATTATTATTATTATTATTATTATTATTATTATTATTATTATTATTATGTTTTTTTGTTTTGTTTTGTTTTTGTTTTTTTAGCGCCCGAGGTATTTATGATCCCTCAGGCTTTAAAATCATTAATAAAAGCTTTGTTGTTCCGGAGGTAACGGTCATCCTCATCGGTCAGTTGTGCAAAAGTGCCTCGAAATGCAACGGCATTAAACTTCTGCGTGCAAATTGAAAGTCGCTGAAACAAGCGTGCTGTCTCTTGCGGGTTATTATTATTACTATCATTATTATTATTATTATTATTATTATTATTATTATTATTATTATTATTATTATTATTATTATTATTATTATTATTATTATTATTATAAAACCTAAAGAATCAGGAATGAACAGTTAATAAGATGGCAGTGGCTGCTTTTCGAATGTGCCCCTGCAGGCAACAGCGTTGAATCGCTGGATGCAGACAGAAAACCGTTGGAATAGGTAAGTTGACTCTTTAGGGTCTCCGGTGATTCGTGTCAGCAGGCGCCCCAAATCTTTAAGTAGCTTCATTCCCTCAATGTTGATGGGCCCCATGGTCTCGAAGGCCAGCGGAACAAAGAGATAAGTGGCAGTAAGATGGTTGTATTTGTCGACCTTCCTCGTAGCCGCCACTTCCGCTGCCGCACCTGCAGACAAGGATGTCGCAGGGATGTAAGAAGGAGCTACAGTGTCAATCACTGTGGCGTCCCATACGAGGTTTCGGCCTTTATACCAAGGAATCAGCGTAAGACCATCCGGACGTCTGCCATCAGATCTAGAGAGACCGGGTGGTTCCTTGATATTTGGGAATCCCGCTCGTGTGAGACTCCGGCTGAATAGATCGTTTAATGTGGCATGTCTTGCGATCCGTCCCGGTCCAAGGCCACAGGAAAGACCATGAGCTCCATTTGCTGTCACTCGAGCTCCGCATGGGCAAGCATGAGGCTCGCAAATGCATGTTCCCAGGCGGAGTCCTACCGCAATCCTGACCGCCTCGTCGTCTAATCGTAAACCACATGAGGTCACGGGGAGGGCGAAAAGCCAGTCACCCGCGTGAGGCGCTGCGACAGCCATAAATCGCGCTTTATGGTATGGGTCGGAAAGTGCAATGCTCAGCTCGGCCATCATCTTCTGCATTAGAGGTTTGTCCCAACTTGATTGTTTATGAGCCACACTACTCTCTGGTAGCACAGATTGGCTCTCAGTACACCATAGATGCTTCATCAACTCAACCCGCTCGTCGATTTCGGGACAGGCATTGCCTAGCATTATTATTATTATTATTATTATTATTATTATTATTATTATTATTTTTTTTATTTTATTTTAATTTTTTATATATTATTATTCCTTTTAATATCTTCAAAAAACAACATCAGTATAACAGGAAGTACACAAAAAACTATGGAAGCAGTCAGTGGCTATTGTTACATCTCGTCCAGAACCCGGTCAGCTAAAGTGCCTCTTATTATTATTATTATTATTATTATTATTATTATTATTATTATTATTATTATTATTATTATTATTATTATTATTATTATTATTATTATTATTATTATTATTATTATTATTATTATTATTATTATTATTATTATTATTATTATTATTATTATTGAAAACCATCATTTATTTCCAATGCAAACAGTGAAACGCCAACTGGCTGTGCCTGATGAACAGTGAACACCTAGCAAAACACTAGCATAGTGTGTTAATAGTTTTCCCGCAATTGCATACTAAATCTAAAGTGACAATGCATTCATTGTTAGTATGTTTGGTCGTCCTCGATCCCGGTTGGTTGTGTGAAGGTGCCCCTTATTATTATTATTATTATTATTATTATTATTATTATTATTATTATTATTATTATTATTATTATTATTATTTGTTTTTATGCCCCGAGGTATTTAAGATCACTCAGGGACTTGATTGCTATAACTATTGTATAAAAACCATCATTATTATTATTATTATTATCGCTATATAAATTACGATTGATTGATTGATTTTTTGCCCCTAGGTAAACATGATCCCTTAATTGGTGACTTCATTACTTCAACACTCTCGATAAAAGCAGATTTGTCTGGAATGGACCCCATTCGTCAAGATCCCAGTTGGAATATAGGTACCTTTGCAACTAAACCTTACATGGATGAAACGAGTTCAAATACATTGGCATGCATGTCGTCTATCAGATGTTATTCATCATCGTCGTCAATTACACACAACACCATTCTCATTTGTCGCAGCGACAACAATATTATATCTAAGCCTTGCGACAGCTGCTATGGACGTTTAGATACCTGGCGTCATTTCATATCAATGCTGACAAATTGTCGACTGACGATGAGTAAACAAAGCAATTAATTGACATAATAAATAGTGCATGTTAAGAATAATTAATCAAGTTTGTAGCATGTTTCATACGAGTCGAATTGTTTTGACATAATCTTAAGACAAGTGTGCATACATCGTGATCAATGTATGTATCATGTATGTAGGCCTATGTATGTATGTATGTATGTATGTATGTATGTATGTATGTATGTATGTATGTATGTATGTATGTATGTATGTATGTATGTATGTATGTATGTATGTATGTATGTATGTATGTATGCACTGCAGCTGTGCTGTCGTACATGGGACTTTCATACATATTTATATAGAACTGTGACGTGCACATTGTTGAACTTCTGTTTATCTGGGCTCTAAGAGCACTTCTTATTTTTAGTAATATAGATTGCATGTATATATAATTATTATATATATATATATGCCACTTTCCTGTGTTATACACAGGAAAGTGGCGGTCCGATGCTCATGGAAAAACGACATGCAGATGATTCTCATGATAAAATTCCGCGCACAGTCGCACACTTACACGCACGCACGCACACACACACACGCACGCACGCACACACACACACACACATACATACACGCAAAGCCTGTACATTTTCTCTTAATAGTTTTAATGATCCATGATATCTAAATACGAAACTGACAGTCATTACAAGATTCTATGCACCATGTGTACACGTGGGCGACGAAAAAAATACATAAATAGGCTTTATAGCCTACTTCAGGATTTGAATTCCTTTAGAAATTAATACAATCTTTGAAACAGTTTTGGACGATGACGTATATATAGACCGCAGTTTACGATCGAGGTGAATGACGTCAGTTTTATTACTGTAGCAGGCATCTGGAGGGGAGGGGCCTCGTCCAGCTGCATTGTCTCATCAGTCGATCATATTCCTAAATAGCAGATGACGACATAAGAATGGACTTCCTGTCTTCAGTCCATTCAGAATTAGCATAAACAGCAGAGACAAGTAGGCCTATCGACTGCATGTGTATACCTTTCATCGCTTCCTCATCGCTTTCCAGTCATTCCCTCCTAATCATCGTCCTTCTCCTTCTCATTCATCTCCTCCTCCTCCTCCTCCTCCTCCTCCTCCTCCTCCTCCTCCTCCTCCTCCTCCTCCTCCTCCTCTTCATCCACCTTATCGTCCTCCTCCACCATCTCCACCTCCTCCTCATGTTCGTCCTCCTCCATTTTCTCCTCCACCTCCTCGTCCTTCTCCTCCTACTCCTCCTCTTCCTCTTCATCCTCCACTTTCTCCTCCACCTCCTCGTCCTCCCCACCCTCCTCCTCCCTCAATGCTTCTTCACCTTCCGTTTCTTAGTTCGCATAACCATTTACTCTCTGCCTATTTCCATACAGTCTATACTATTTCACACGCAACGTAATCGTTGATTTATTCGGAAAAGCTCGACCACAGAAGAACACAGTCTATAATATAATACGGGGAGTGTATAGGGCCTACACGTAAAACTAATGCGTATTGTATCGGCAACAATCATATATAGTCTGTCATTGTTTCGAATGACGACGAGTGTGTGTTGCATCTTGTCGTCGATCCGTCGTCGTCGATCGCAGCATTTAATCTTCTCAGTGAGTTCTCACCCATAGAACGTCATAAACTTGTCGAAACTTTCGCCGCTCGCCATCTGGCGGCCATCTTATGAACTCGGTCGAATTTCAGCGGCAGCGGCAGCAGTGCCTGCTATTCGAGGTGGCAAATGATTCTGACTACAGTCAGCTGCTTCGGTGGGATGGTCGCCCATTTAAACTTCCCTGTAGATCCATCATCCATCCATCTTGTATTGCATGCACATTGCATACCCGATAATAACGCTCTTATCGTATAAGTATGACGAGCGGTCATAATTGATAATCTTGATAGGCACTTAGGCTACACTGTTAGGCGGACGTGTAGTGTTAGCAAACGTTCTTAATCTTGGACGAGAGAGAGAGAGAAAGAGAGAGAGAAAGGAGAGCCATGCGAGGAGTCGGTGCTTATAACTTCTCAAGTAATTCAACAAAGTCGGCTTGGTGGGTGGGAGAGTGGTTAGCGTGGCTCGAACGAATGAGGAGACAACAACAACCGAATGCAACGGCAGCAACAGAAAACGTGCAGCAGCTGAAGCAACATTGGTATTTCCTAACACAACAGACAACTTCGTCTAATAATTCACAACAGACAGCGTCTGCAAAATAAATATTTTCACATTTGCTGCAGCGTCGGCTTCGACTGTGACCTGTGTGTCTTTCTCTGTCCGTCTGTCTGTCTCTCCGTGTATGTCTGTGTGTGTGTCTTTGCTTCACATAAAGACAACGCCGGTCGGTCGGTCGGACACGTAATCTCACCGGTTGACGAAGGCGGCAAGTGTGGTAAGCTGAGTGGCAAAGGTGTTACCGCTGCTGCTGCTGCTGCTGCTGCTGCTGCTGAAAACTCATTAAGCTAAGACAAGCTACTGTATACGAGTGATACAACTGTTATGAGGTGGCCTAGTAGGTCTACAATATATATTATATATAAATATATATATAAAATATATAATGATTATATATATCCTGCGCCTGAATTGTAAGTGGTATTGTTTTGTTTCCTTCTCCATCCGTCCGTTCCTTCGTGATTGTTTTGTTTATAATTATTGCTCTTATCAATCCATTTAGTTTAGATATATTTAGCTAATATCATTTTAGAATCATTTTCTATAATGTAGTCCCCATCTTCACCATGGCCCAATATCTTCATTTTCTCAAATGCCCGTTTCCCCATTTCGCTGTATCTCCATCTCTTCATTTCTCCATAACTTCGTCTGCCCATCACACAATCTCCACTTACTCCATCTCTCTGTTATCCCATCTCTTCATCACTCCATCTTCCTCCATAATTCCATCTTCCCATCTCTTCATTATAATTTTCTCGCATTTCCTCCATCTATCCATTTCTCCATTTCTGCGGCATCATCGCCTCATATTTCCCTCTTCCACCTAACCGTATCGTCATCTCTCCACGTTTCGACCTTTCCATTTCTCAAGTTCTCCATCGGTTGTTAACATAAAAGGCCGACAATAAACGAGATAACTTCATAGGAATGTGTATGGACGATGCAGTCGGCGGGGGAAGAGGCAGGGATGGGGGAGGGTGGGTTGCAGAGGCTGCAGCGTCGTACAACTGTTGGTCGAATCAATCATCCTCTGACATGCGCAGAGGGCCAGAAATCAGCCTAACTCAAAACATCGTTTCTCAGGCTCTCCGCTCTCTCCATCCGTCCGTTCCTTCCCGTGTATACACCATGCTCTCTTCCACCCGTCCACCGTGGACCACTCCAGGCCGACCCTGCAGCGGCGGCGGTGGCGGTAACGGGTGGCGTTCGTTGCAGCTGTCGTCCGGCGGCATCTCCACCTCGTCCTCCTCCTCCTCGTCCTCTTCCTCGTACTCCTCCTCCTCCTTCTTCTGTTCCTATTCCTCCTTCTACTCTTCCTCCTCCTGCGCCTCGTCTTCTGTAAACCGATCCGTGTACTAAGTAATTGGAGGTTAATTTCTTGAACCGAAACATTCACAACATTTACGGACTTGCTAACCAAAGTAAATAGTCATCTTTCTTCTTTCTTTATCTCTCTCACACACATACCGTATATATATAATAGGCTGCAGAAGCATATATGCACATTCATATGCATACGTACGTATATATATATGCACTTGCACAGGTTTACATATTATACATACACGCATGATGCATATTCACCTACATACATACATGTATACATGCATACATACATACATACATACATACATACATACATACATACATACATACATACATACATACATACATGCATACATACATACATACATACATACATACATACATACATACATACATACATGGCATTGCATGCATGCATACATACATACATACATACATACATACATACATACATACATACATACATACATACATACATGCATACATACATACATACATGCATACATACATACATACATACATACATACATACATACATACATACATACATACATGGCATTGCATGCATGCATACACATATACACGCACGCGTATAACCTACTTAAATGCATATGCATGCACACATACTCACATTCAGAAGAGCATTAGTAGATATGGCAACCATTGTTTTCAAACAGAAGAGCATACGTAGACATGGTTACGATTGTTTTCAAACAGAAGAGCATATACGTAGACATGGTTACGATTGTTTTCAAACAGAGGAGCATACGAAGATATGGTTACGATTGTTTTCAAACAGAAGAGCATATATACGTAGATAAGGTTACGATTGTTTTCAAACAGAGGAGGCAGAAGAGCATATACGTAGATACGGTGATGATTGTTTTCAGATGTACAGATGCATGGGCATAGGACATCGGTAATGATTGTCTTCAAGCAGAAGAAAAAACGTAGATAATTATAGTGACGAATGCTTTCAAATAGAAGAGTATGCGCAGATAATTATATGGTAACGATTTTTGTCAAACAAATGAATATGTATATATACGTAGCTATGGTGACGATTGTTTTCAAACAGAAAAGTTGGCCAACGTATAATATTAATATTATTATTATTATTATGGTGACGATTGTTTTCAAACAGAAGAGCTTACGTGTATACACGTAGCTATGGTAACGATTGTTTTCAAACAGAAGAGTATACATATATGGTGATGACTGTTTTCAAAAAGAAGAAAAGCATCCGTAGATAAGGATATACAATTGTTTTCAGACAGAAGAGCATAATTATGTATACGTAGCTATGGTAACGTTTGTTTTCAAGCAGAAGAGTATACGTATATAGTTAGGATGACGAATTGACGATTGTTTTCAAACAGAAGAGTATATATGGGCTATACGTAGATATGGTGATGATTGTTTTCAAACAGAAGAGCATACGTAGACATGGTTACGATTGTTTTCAAACAGAAGAGCATACGTAGACATGGTTACGATTGTTTTCAAACAGAAGAGCATACGTAGACATGGTTACGATTGTTTTCAAACAGAAGAGCATATATACGTAGACATGGTTACGATTGTTTTCAAACAGAAGAGCATACGTAGATATGGTTACGATTGTTTTCAAACAGAAGAGCATACGTAGACATGGTTACGATTGTTTTCAAACAGAAGAGCATATATACGTAGATAAGGTTACGATTGTTTTCAAACAGAGGAGGCAGAAGAGCATATACGTAGATACGGTGATGATTGTTTTCAGATGTACAGATGCATGGGCATAGGACATCGGTAATGATTGTCTTCAAGCAGAAGAAAATACGTAGATAATTATAGTGACGAATGCTTTCAAATAGAAGAGTATGCGCAGATAATTATATGGTAACGATTTTTGTCAAACAAATGAATATGTATATATACGTAGCTATGGTGACGATTGTTTTCAAACAGAAAAGTTGGCCAACGTATAATATTAATATTATTATTATTATTATGGTGACGATTGTTTTCAAACAGAAGAGCTTACGTGTATACACGTAGCTATGGTAACGATTGTTTTCAAACAGAAGAGTATACATATATGGTGATGACTGTTTTCAAAAAGAAGAAAAGCATCCGTAGATAAGGATATACAATTGTTTTCAGACAGAAGAGCATAATTATGTATACGTAGCTATGGTAACGTTTGTTTTCAAGCAGAAGAGTATACGTATATAGTTAGGATGACGAATTGACGATTGTTTTCAAACAGAAGAGTATATATGGGCTATACGTAGATATATATATGGTGATGATTGTTTTCAAAAAGAAGAAAAGCATCCGTAGATAGATAAGTGTATAAAATTGTTTTCAAACAGAAGAGCATATGTATACGTAGCTATGGCAACGTTTGTTTTCAAGCGGAAGATCATACGTATATAGTTACGATGACGAATTGACGATTGTTTTCAAACAGAAGAGCACACGTTGATATGATGACGATTGTTTTCAAGCATAATATGACTTGTGGTGTAATGTTTTCAAACAGAAGAGCATGGCAACGATTGTCTTCAAACAGAAGAGTAGGCCTATATGATTTGGCAACGATTGTTTTCAGATCATATATCAGATATATGGTAACGATTGTTTTCAACCAGAAGAGCATATATATATATATATCGGCCTATATGTAGATTTATGGTCAAGATTGTTTTAAAACAGAAGATTGCGCAGTTATATAGTCAGCTATATATGATTGTTTTCAAACAAAGAGAATAATATTCTTATTATGGACGCGGTTGTCAATTAAACAGAAAATTATCTATATATAGATACGGTTATTATATGCATTTATCTGTTTATTCCTATAGTTGACAATCGATTGTCATTCAAGCAGAACTAGTCTATAGTGTAGCACGCTATACACTCTTCAATCGTTGCCATCGTTCATTTTTTCTGAATTTCTGAAGATACATTATCTTTTATCTCATTTGAATAGACATGAATAAACTTGAAGACTGCCTCTCCCTACATGGACGAGATGATTGTGTCGGTTGCACGACATAAATGTTTTGGCACTTATACTTTAACGTCCCAGTCTATTCTTTCTGTCGAAAGCACTTCAACTTAAGAGGTGGATCACGAGACGGATACTTATGGGGAATGCACCCATTTGGGTGGCTGCGACCATATCTATAGAGCGGTTGCACGCTGAAAGCACGAGCATTGACTATTGTTGACTATGCGCGTCTCTACTCTCTATTCGAAAGGAAGAGAGTGTATGATGACTGGATCATTGCAAGGATGCTGATTGAAATGGGACGATGACGATGAGGGACAGAAGGACCTCCTCCTGCAGAAGCCGATCGAGGCGTTTCTTGCCATTATTGCACTTTCCGCGTGCAAGACATATCGACCACATGACCGCTCTGCTGCTGCTGCGCTAAACGTCCACTTCAGAGGTTATGCCGACTTTATGCACTGACCACACTGGACGATTAAAGGACCACCGACCAACGGTCGTTAAATGACATCAGTCGGCTGCTGAGGACGGTCATTAGCCCCAGCGGGCGGAGGATGGTGGGGCGGGGACGTCGGTCGAGTGCATGATTGGTTCCGCCCAGTAAACGCACCACTACGACGACGCGCATTCTGCAGACATGACGACATTTGCACGAGACTGCAGCAGCTGTCGTCAGTGATCTGTGGTCGTCTGTGCGACGCTTCTGAAGTTCTGACCAAAGCATGCAGACGTCATTTAATCATGCTTAATCCGCCCAAGATTTCTAAAAGATCGCATTGAAATTGTCGCCCATGCAGTGGCTGTAAATCCTGTAATGATGATGAGAAACAGCCTTGCGAAATACAGACAATAGAGTATTTAGAATCCTGTGGATATATAGGCCCCTGTATACATACGGGTTTCTGCTCGAAATACAGACAAAGGACCATTTAGAATCCTGTGGATGTATAGGCCCCTGTATACATACGAGTTTCTGCTCGAAATACAGACAAAAGACCATTTAGAATCCTGTGGATGTATAGGCCCCTGTATACATACGAGTTTCTGCTCAGCTGGCAAATGTTAAGCGATGTTGTCACCAATTAAAGTCATGAAGACATAATATATCTTTGTGGCATCGTGCACGCAGTGCCTGGAAATTGCGACTTCTCAGAAAACGTCAGTCTATAGAGTGACGATGTCGTTAGATCTAATTCTCGGAATTTGCTTACTATAGCTAATCAAGTAAATAGGCCTATTTGTTTCTTTTTTAAAACTTATGATTAGTCCTTAATGCCCAGAGGCGGAAACATACATTAAATCCAATAAATTTTCTTTTAACCAGACCATAACCATTCAGATCAGTCAAGCAAGTATATAACCAGTTCAGCGGGTCATTTTTGTTCCAAATAAATAATATTTTCTTGACAGAAAATTCTAGCAGCCTATAATAGCAGGGAGACCATACCCAGACGCCTTGTCTTCGCTTGCCCGGATGTATATAGCGCCGACACGTAGGCTACAACAGTTTCTTTGTAACTTTATTTGCGTAAAACGTTGGTTACAAGGTAGGCCTACCGTAATTATAAAATTTAATTTTGTTCCACAGTTCACTTTGAGAATTCAGGCTATATATGCCTATTATTAGTCGCCAAAAAATCACGAAACATGGTTTTCTTAAGAACTACACTAGGCCTATGTCCGGATGAAAAGTAGAACACAAAAATGTGTGATAACTCGGTCAAAACTTTTAGAATTCGTCTGAATATTTAAACACAACAACAGTGGCCTTATTACAACCAAACCCTTAAAAAATTAGAAATATTCGTGTTTTTCAAATTTACGAGCGTTTGAGACTCAGCACCGAAAAATGGAACTTTCCAACATGCAAAAGCTGAAAGGAAGTAAAATTCAACTATATATGGTGTTCAAAATGTCCTTTTTGTTCGCGAACTCACGACCGTAGACGTTTGATGGTCTGCTCGATGTTCACCTGGTAAAACAGCTGCCACTCTTCAGTCAAACGAACCTATATAGGCCTATGCGGTTATTGGTGTCATGAATAGGCCTACGGGAAAGAAAAACGCGCTCCTCCAGTACATGTGCCCGAATCAAGGTCTGGACTGCTAGGCGACCACAGCTGCGGGTATGAAGCCGAGCGTATCACGGGACAGCTACTACACTAGGGCCTGACTAGGCCTACTACGTCTGCGGTCGTCTACTACGGTCGTCTACTAGGTCTGCGCTCTTTGTGACGTGAGCATACGCTGTATACCCGCGTAGGCTATACCCTAGAGTACAGCCCTGGTTGACGCTCTGGAATGAGATGGGAAGTTTAGGTTAATAGTTAACACTCTGGTACGAAAGCGCACCATTGCGATATCGCCTCCCGCTACCCTCCGAAAGGTCGACCGAACTTTCGAATCGGCAGATGGCGTTGGTAGTAGGACGTTATGGGCGACCTGTTTAAAAGACACATTTAAAATCTTATTAATAATACAACACAATATAAAGCGTGTCTTGCAGAAACAGATTACAAATAGTACATAAACCAAGTAATAAGGATTCGACCAAAGCATCGAAAACCATATTATAGGGCCTAGTGGACACAATATTTAGAAATCCGAAAATTTCAAAATTATAAAATTATAATTGAAAAAGAACATCTTACTATAGAAATACAATATCTGTGCAAATATTATATAAATATTAAATAGCAGGGCTGATCTGATTATACTCGTTATAATAGAATTATATTATTAGGTCTATATCGGTAAACTTTGAACTACGATAACTTTTCCAATCGTAGTAAGTTTCACTCTTACTTAATAATTAGTCTTTGGTCTGTTCGCAGTGGCGCACTTCCTGTTGTGTTGGGAGTGATGCAGATTAAAAAGGATGGCGACGGCCGGTTATAGGACGACCTTGCGCTTGATCTTTAGTGGAAAGTCTGCGCACATTCCTACAAAATCCACCTGGATAGGTCCTGAGCTAAAGTCATGTAGGTCAATAGCAACATGGAGATGTTCCAACAAGCTTTATAAAACGAATGGTTGCTTGCTGACGAAATCAAAAGGTAAACATGTGCAAATTGCAATAGACTTTGAATCTAACCTATTGCCTTCATATTACATTTAGTGTTCCAGTCTTCCAGATTCTACAGTTGGATGCCTCATTCAGTGCGTGAACGACGCTTTAATGCATTCGTGTATTGAATTAGGCATTCAGATAATCTTTACATATCAATCGTCAGACGATGAAAAAGTACATATTATTCAGATGCCTCATTCAATAATCACCGTATAAACTACATATCGGCATAGACACGGATAGAATAGAGTGCTGCGACCTTCCACGGCTCAAGTTCCCAAATAATTAAATGACTTGAATGGGCTAGTCATTTCGGTTTTCTCACTTTCCCCCACGTGCTTTCCACGTTTTTTGTATGTGCTACGTAGTCGTGCCATCACGGGATCAGCCGAACATAAATTTGAAATTTTGGTAGAGGTCGTCGTCATCTGATTTGGGTAATCCTGTAGTTTAGCGTCGTTATTTTTTTTCAAGTAATTTCCCCCCGATAATCCCGCACTTTCAATATGACGTCAACGCATGACGTAAATCAGCCATTTTGTTTGAATAACTTCATTACAAAACTTACTTCAGTGTTAGCCTATAACATGGCAGGACCACAACGGCGTAATAGAAATGTGGTAAATATTGTGCCGAACAACGAAGTTATGACTTCCTTCGACATTCGGAACGAGGAAGTGTGGCGTTTAGCAACGTTGCTTCCGGAAATATCGGACACGGAGTCAGCCCTTCAATGGTGTGCACGACGCCGTCTAATCAAGAATGGCATGTCGTGTGGCGTGTGTCAGCAGCAATGCAAACTGCACCTGTACAGCCATGGTGTTGACGGCTGCAGATGGGCCTGCGAAGGATGTGGATTTCGTAAATCAGTACGTGAAGGTTCTTTTTTCGCCCGTAGTCATCTGCGTTTGGAACAAATTCTTATAATGATTTACTGCTGGTGTTGTGACATGCCGCAGTCGCAGATGATGCGTGAATCAAAGGCGAATGAGAAAACTGCGGTTGACTGGAGCAATTTTATGCGCGAGGAGTGCGAGAAATGGATCGAAGGTCATTCCGGAGAAATCGGCGGCATGGATGATAACAGCGACCCAATAGTAGTGGAAATTGATGAATCAAAATACTTTCATAGGAAATTTCATCGTGGCCAATGGAGAGAGGGGCACTGGGTTTTCGGCGGCATAGAGAGGGAAAGTGGGCGCTGCTTTCTCGTGGAAGTGCCGAATCGTCGAGCTGACACGCTTGCAGCATGCATCGAACAACATATTTTACCCGGGTCACATATAGTGTCAGACGGATGGGCTGCTTACGCCAACATCGAGCGGATACAGAACGGGATTTACCAGCATTCTGTGGTCGTGCATCAGCACAACTTTGTCAACCCCGATGACGACAGTGTCCATACGCAGAACATAGAAAATTTATGGATGCGCGCGAAGCGCAAGCTTAAACGACAATTTGGCACCAGTCGGGCACTTTTCCCCTCATATTTACATGAGTTCGTTTACCGTAATTGCTTTCGTGCAGACGATATGCATAAGAGCTTTTTGGTCACTTTGGGCGAAAACTACGCATAAAGACATTTCGCGTCATGAGAGTTGCGTAATGACACGTTTCTACTATCACCATGTTGAAAAAAAAATAACGACGCTAAACTACAGGATTACCCTGATTTGTTTGCCTAGTGACCAGTTGACTCTAAGCGTCTGCCCCAAAAATTTATTAGTCTTATGGAGCTGCTTCTTGTCCGCTTTACAAGAGGGAGCTTGGCTAAATTTAGGGTGAAATAGCTGCTTTGCTGACTTGTGATAGCTAGTCTCAGATTGAAAGAGAAATGAGAGAGTTAAAAGTTGTATGCATCAATTTGGCCATTGAATTTATCAGTATTTAGCAGCCTGCTATGGATGCATGCCAAATATGAATTTTAAGTAATTTGGCTGTCATGATTTGTAAAACAAAGCTTGCACAGTTATTTAGACCAAAAAATCTTTGTATTGTCCTGTTTCTTACTTATTTCTTTTTATTGTATTTAGTGTGTGCAGCATTTTGTAGTCCCTATTTTGTTTTTAATCTGGGGTGTTAGTTGATAATTTTGCAGCTGTGAACAGCTTGTATTGGAACTTACCATATTTTAAGGCTACACAAAAGTGAGTTGGATAAGGCCAGGTAAATAGCAGCTTGGTCATAGGCGTACGAGGCGGGGGTCCAGAGGGACAAATGTCCCCCCAAATTTCGGGCAAATGTGTTTTTCGGGCAAAAGAGGCATGGTCGGGAAAAAATTTCAGAAATTTTTTTTCGGGCAAAACAGGTACAGGAGGAATTTTTCGGGCACGCAGGGGGGAAAAAGTCGTCAGGTTTTTCAGACAGGAAAATCCTAAGAAAATTTTGAGCGGATGACTAAAAAAAAAGGTCGTCGGATTTTTCGGACAAAAAATTTTTTTTGCCCCCACCCGGTGCCGAAATGTCCCATACGCCTATGAGCATGGTTATGAGTATGACTGTAAGTATCAATAACATGGCTGCCCCAGCTTGTGACAGAAATAGGACCAGCACTTGGTAACTATTCAACATGTAATAAGTACTAGGGCGCGGTGGTGCAGTGGGTATGTTCGTCGCCTTGCAGCCGAAGGGTTGCGGGTTCGAATCCACCTCAAGTCGCCACGTAGGGACTTTGGGCAAGTCCTTCACTTGCAATTGCTCAGCGCTTTGGCGTTAAACTCCATTGTAGTGTCCACTCTGTAGTCAGGAGCACCTTTGAGCAGGGAGCACCTCTGAGTAAGGAGTTTGAAGGGGCGCTATAATAAGTGCACATACAAACATAAGAGTAAAAATGCTCGTGACGTTTTTATGTTTTACTCATGTTTTATACTATGTGATTTTTTTTGTTCTGTTTAGCTGTTGAAATCCATTTGTCTTTCGGTTCGCCTGTCTTCTGCTTTCACACGTCTTCATCTGCACATAACCCAAAACGAGATTACTATGATGTGCTTGGTATTCCAAAATCGTCGTCACTAAAAGATATTAAAAAGGCCTATTATCAGGTACACGTGTGTTTCTTTTAAAATGATCTATGACATCTTCTGCTAGAGTTTTTTAATATGGGCTAATTAGCCTAATTAAGTTGCAAGCACTTGTATGTCACAATGCTTATTTTAATTCTTAAGAAATTAGGCTTAAGGTAGGTTGAAAATGCATGTTGAGTATAATGGTTAAGCATATGTGCTGTCAAACATACTAAAAGATATAAATATAATATATTTATATATATATATATATATATATATATATATATATATATATATATATATATATATATATATATCTAAACCTATAAAAGAGACATGGTAACTATTTATGTGTCCAAAATTTTTCTGATCAACGCGACCGATCTTTTCAAAAAAAATTACAAAACAACGTCTTAACACGTCATAAGAAAACTAGGGGGTTTGCGATCCAAAATCTTACCTTTTCCCCGAGTTTGAAATATTTAATTTTCTATCCGAATTTAATGCTAACGAGCGTGTTTAAGACGCCATTTGCTTACATCCATCATTTTGAAACCATCTATGTAGGCTATAGGCTATTGATGATTGAAACCAATACATTAATGATGTCATGGCCGATTTTAATCTTATAGCGTGTGGTTAAATAGATACCGTTAATTAATATCATATATACCGAGTCGTATGTATCAGTATTTAAGACGCAATAATTTTCGCCGATCGATTTTCAACGAGCCAATTCATTTATTTTTAACCTCATTTTTCGCTGAGGGCAGATCTTATGGCACGCGGTTTCGCAAAAATACTGACTATAGCCTAAATATGGAGGGTGGGAGCTGGGTTGGATCGAAAACCTAAATTTCACAGGCAATGCCGGGCACCCGATGGTGGGACCGGGTTGGGGCCGTATATATATAACAGCTCTAAGTTTAAGTAGTTACAAGAAAGTACAATGGCATGATGTTTTACTCATATTGACTGTTGATTGTTATTAAGATGTATCTATGCCAGAATGCAGATATGCCATTGGTTTAATAAAGAATGTATGTACTTACTTACTTACAGTGATAATGGTTGTTGTCTTTCAGTTGGCAAAAAAATGTCATCCTGATATGAACAAAAGTGACCCAGATGCACAGAAGAAATTTCAAGAAGTTTCTGAAGCTTATGAAGTAATATGTTTAAATTACTGAACAAATTCATGTGCTGATGTATTTACTGTAAGCAGTTCTTGCTTAGTGCTGAGATTTGGAGCAAAATTTCATTTGAAGTTACATTGCGTGACAGTGGAATGCCTTTACATTGTTATAACTTCTCTGTACATACATTTGTCCAGATACATTGATCAGTGCCTGCATGTATGATGATTGTTAACAGGTCAGGATGGTTATGATGATTTATAAAGTTAAGTGATGATATCAAGCCACTGTTAATTAATGATGATGAGACGTGTAATATAGATGAAGCACATTGATGTTGATGAATGTTAGCTTACTTTTATTCAATATAATGATGACCGGATGGAGGTTTAGTGAAATCAAGCAGGCTTAGTATTCGGACATGTGACTATAATGCCTTTTGACTACACATGTTAAAACGATATGTCTTGCCAAATTGATAGCTAAAGTTTAGCAGATGTATCAGTGAAATTATCCCAGAACTGAGAGACAACACTTATTAGGAGATTTGATAGATGCATGTAAAATAGTGTTCATTTTCTTTATCCTTTGATGATGGTAAAGATGATCATGTGATGATGGCTGTTGGTCTGTAAACTGTAAAGTGTTATGGAGTGTAAAGTATAACAATTTAATTTCCTTGTATTGTTTTGATTTGTGCATGTTTGAACTAATCAATTATTATTGTTGCATTTACTGTTCTCACATCAGTTTCTGGTAATTGAATGGAGCTTCATGAATATATGCATTTTTCATATGCATTCATGAATATGCATTCTTCATATGCATTCATGAATATGCATTCTTCATACGCATTCATGAATATGCATTTCATGTGCATTCATGAATATGCATTCTTAGTTTGTTCAGTATTCTGAAAGTTGTGAAATTCTTGAAAATAGATTATAGACTTTAACAATTTTTGTTGGAGGTTGGACTGCAATTTGATGGCGTCATATATGAGAATTCATTAGCACCTTGTGAAGTACTAGCTATTTAGAGGCGCTCTTACCGGGATAGCCGCAAGGAAATAGGAAGGTATTGTTGTCATGATGGCTTGTTGTGATATTGTCAGTATAACAGATCCCATTTAGATTTCTATTTGATTTAAGCTAAAAGTAAATTCTCATTTACTGGATTTTACATCAATCCTCTGATCATACAATTGTCAGAATACACCAAATATTACTCCCAGTGACAATGCATGCATGATAAAAGCAGGACTGTCATATACATTTGGCGTTATTGGGATTCCGCAGGAGATTCAGGACTTGTCGTTTCTTGCTTTTTTTATTTGGATAGGTTTTGGGTGACGACATGAAGCGCAAACAGTACGATGCATATGGAATGGGTGGAGAACAGTTTGCTGGAAGTTCTGGGGGACCATTCAAAAGTGGTGGCAGTATGTATCTGGTTTTCCATTCAAAAGTGGTGGCAGTATGTATCTGGTTTTCCATTCAAAAGTGGTGGCAGTATGTATCTGGTTTTCCATTCAAAAGTGGTGGCAGTATGTATCTGGTTTTCCATTCAAAAGTGGTGGCAGTATGTATCTGGTTTTCCATTCAAAAGTGGTGGCAGTATGTATCTGGTTTTCCATTCAAAAGTGGTGGCAGTATGTATCTGGTTTCCATTCAAAAGTGGTGGCAGTATGTATCTGGTTTTCCATTCAAAAGTGGTGGCAGTATGTATCTGGTTTTCCATTCAAAAGTGGTGGCAGTATGTATCTGGTTTTCCATTCAAAAGTGGTGGCAGTATGTATCTGGTTTTCCATTCAAAAGTGGTGGCAGTATGTATCTGGTTTTCCATTCAAAAGTGGTGGCAGTATGTATCTGGCTTTATTTGTGTTTTTTACTGAAGACATAAGATGCTTGCTTGTGCTCAGTTCTACAAATGCATTTCCTGGCTTTGATAAAATCATTTCTTTGCCCATACAAAGTTACTATATGGTCCAGACTGTAAGGCAGAGTTTTGTTTTCATGAGCATCTGCAGTTGTGACTGAAGCAAGGATTTTGCATGTTTTTATGAAATGCATAAGATATTAGACTAAGGAGTTGCCGGACAGATTGGAAACAATGAAATCATATATTTATTAGTAGCTCATTTTATTGTATTGTAGGTGACCAATATGCATATTGTATGTTTACTAGTTGAGTAAAGGCAGTTCTTTACTTGTCTTTTGGCAGCTGTAGATGCTGCAGTTAAGCTGCACTGCTGTGACATGACCATAGCCAGACATCGTTACAGCTATGTGAACAACAAAGTGTATCTGAGTTTTACACTTCCCCAGCCCATAATCTTGGACTCTTCTTTGACAAATGACTATTTTAGCCAGTCATTTGGCATGATTTGCTGTATGAACATTCAGGATCTCTGCTGAATTGATCTGAACTCCCAAAAACTTAACTTTGTTACTTGCAAGTCTTGCATGCAGGCATACCTAAACTGGCCAGTTCAGTAGCCAATGCAGTTCTTCCTCAAAACTTGGATACTGCATTTTTAGTGTAGTATTGAAACTTCAATGAAACGTCTTTAAAAATCCCAAAGTACTCTTCTGTACTCATCAAAATCCCAAACACCATCACATCCCAGTAGTCAAATCCATATAGGAACGCAAAGTCCTGAGTAACATCCACTACAAACTGGACTTGGACTTACTAACAAGCATTTAAGCCAGATAAATAATGATATGCAATGTGAATTAGCAGTTGTCTGCCATAACTGTTTTAGTTTATTACTGAGGCTTTACTTTAAAAAGTCAATAATGTGCTGTGTTTATGTTTGCAGGGGGCTTTGAAAATTTTCACAGTAACATTGATCCTGAGGAACTTTTTCGAAAAATCTTTGGAGAAGAAGGATTTAGGATGTCAGGATTTTCAGATTTTGGCGATTTTGCTGAATCAAACTTTGGATTTGCACCTGCTTCAGAAGTGAGTGTTCTGGTTTTAATTTATGGCATTTGTCTTCTCAATTTTAATTCCTTTATGACTTTACTACTACTGATATAACATATATAATATATTTCTGCATTAATTCAAAATTTTTGTTTTACTGTTCTTCCTCAGAGGTAGGCAACATATAGCCCATGGGTGGATTCGACACTAGGGCCTTTGACCAGCCCTTAACATGTCTCTTATATTAGCATTGTACCTAGCACTTCGACACATTTAATCTGCTTTATGCATTTTTTAAAGGAATGAACTTAAAGCATATTTTTTTTATTGTAGTGAAGGACTGTTAGATATGAGGATAATTAGGGTTTCATCAGAAAAATTATCTTAATTACCTTATTGGTTATTCTGCATTTTTTTGGATAAAGTTAATATTGTCCCACTTTCTTGGGCAAAAAGATCAACAAAAATTAGCCGGAGATTGACTTATGACCCCTGAGCTTCCCTAAAAATCTTAGGATGACCCTCTGTTAATAGAAGTTGCCCATGCCTGGTTTAGCAACTGTCAATACTGCATTGCTCTGTTCATCACGCCTGTCAACCTTTACAGTATGCACCCCAACAGTGTTTCAGCCATGGCTAAATCACATTACAATATAGCTTCTATGAAATCACAATTTGTCATTATTTTAAGAGGTTAGCATGGCAGCTTATCCTGTGTGATATCACAATGCAATTATTAAAAGATGTTGCTCTGCTTATTTTTTTTGCAAATCCAGCCTCTCTTGTCAAGTCAACTAGTCTATTGCTCAATCACCAATGTAATCTAAAAGGCAACACTTTGCATTTTCCATACATGTTTGACTCAAGGCTGATTCAAATGCAAGTGCTCATCAAGAAGTGCACAGAATAAATACTTGTTTTCAATGTCGAGTTCCTGTCCAAGTTTACTGAATTTTCTGCTCAAGAACTAGATTAAACCAAGGGGAAATGGATACTTTGTACAGACCAACATTTTATGTAATTTTTAGCTGAATTAACCTGAAACATATTTTGACTCCTAATGTAGTGTAGGACTGTAGATATTAGGATAATTTAAATTGAAATATTAGCAGATAATTCTGGGCGAGAGAAAGGAGCAATCCAGTTACTTAAGATTCTGCCAGCTCTTTCCATACTTTGCTTGCTTACACTAATGGCTCAAAATCAATGTGGGGGGGATCAAGACGTTTATAAAAAAATTAATTCATGAAAGTGATTTTTCGTGACTATTTGGAAACACACATCTTGACATTTGTATACTTTGTCAGATTTGTATACTTTATGTCAGATAGCGATGAACCTTACATTTCAACAAGCTGCTCGTGGTTGCAATAAGGAGATAGAACTGAATGTCTCTGATACATGTAAAAGATGCAATGGTGAGAAGGCTGAACCTGGTACGCGCAAAGTACGATGCCATTTTTGCAATGGTACTGGCATGGTGAGTATGCAATATAGCAATCAGTACAAGTGAGCATTGGAAATTATTCTTATTTTCCTACAATTATAAGTAGCACATTGCTATAAAAATTTTTAACATACTACAATGAATTCAAGTGATTGGTGCTACATGTCACCTGACTGCATAGAGGCCAACTTTTTATTTAATGGAGTCCTCGGCTTGTTAGAAAAGGTCTCCTACAAGTGACAGTCATGTATAAGCTGTTGGTTGGCTGATACTTAAAGATGATTGGGTGGATTACAGATTAACAGAGAGTGGAATACAAAACGGACCGGTGTAAAATACGTGTTTCTTTCTCGACTATATTGATTGTAAGTACAATTTTTAAAATGTGAAGTTGTGGACGTACGACTTATATTCGAATAAAGGCCAAATTCCATGTGTCCACCAGTGTGGTAGCAGACAGAGGTGACTTTATCTCGAGTGTATGTGGTAATTTCTAATCTTAGTATTTTTAAATGACATCATTTGTATTGTTTTGTATTTTACAAAGAATTATACATACATTGTAATTTGTATTGGATTACATCTTAAAAGTAATTGTTAATTTGTAATTCAGTTACATTTTACTTTGTGATTTGCCTATCCCTCGTTGTAATCCTATATTAGTTACATAGATCAAACATCATTTACCGAGGGCAGCTGTTTTAATAGAGTAGTTCTGGCGTTAAAAATTTTGGTTAGAAATTGCACATGAAAATCTTTTCCAATGTAGTACACATTTGTAGCAGTTAGCATAAAGTTACAAGTGAGTAAATATTATCAAGCAGTATTTCTTGTTTAATGCTATTTAGCATGCTTCTTGTTTGCTATCAGGGGTTCAGTTTTTTCGCAAGTCAGAGCAGTGTGTTTCTCATTTGTATTTTGTTTTTGCTGCTTACAGGAAACGATCAGTACGGGACCTTTCATAATGCGGTCGACATGTCGGCATTGTTTTGGATCTTGCATGCTGATTAAGACTCCTTGCGGGGAATGCCAAGGAAAAGGCAAAACAGTCCAGCGTAAAAGAGTCATCGTTCCAGTTCCAGCAGGTAGAACAACTTCTTGCCTTTTGATGCAAGTTGTGGTGTTTGTTATGAAGAAGAACTAGCTTTTCTTTAGATTAGACAGATAACTAGAAATTACATTTCAGCACTAAAATACAATTGTATAGACTTGACATCCGAATTTTTTTATCAATTGTTTTTTTCATAATCAAAAATTGTGTGGAACTGTATGGCAGGCGATATTGCTGAGTTGGCAGCCAGTTTATCTTACAAGCTCTTTCTTTTTGTCTCCAGTGCTTGTTGCACACAGCTGATTTTATTAGATGTCAGCCATGGTTGGGTCAGCTTGGACTGAAGTTTGATGGCACTCTTGGCGAAAGTTCTTGATGCAGGATGCATTGACCAGTACAATGTTAATGTTCAAATGGCAGGTTATAGTCAGCCATAAATGTTCTTGTTCAACTGTTTTTACTTGACAGTGTAATGCACAAGTATTTATGCAGTTGTTCTTTTCAAATTGTGAAATAGACTTTCTAGTTCTTTTGATTTAGATGTATGAGTTATATTACTTTTTACTAAAGCACAAGTTTCTTTTAATTTGTAATGTCATTAGTTTCCTTACTTCAGCTGAGCATTAATTATAATTTACTGTTCTTTAAGGAGTTGAAGATGGACAGACAGTGAGAATGCCTGTTGGCAGTAAAGAAATTTTTATCACCTTCAGGGTAAGGTCACCAATACATCTGTTGCAAAAGCTGACTTTATTTGTAATAGAAATGATTTTTATTTGGAATTTGGAAAAGCATCTATAATTTGACCATGAATTTGAGCTCAGCATACATTTTAACATTTTAGACATTTTTCTGATTTTTGTGTTTTCAAGTGTGAAGTTGGTTATGTTCACAAGAGTGTAGTTGCACCATGAGGGGCGCGGTGGTTTAGTGGTGGCGTCGTTGCCTTGAAGCCGGAAGGTTCGAGGTTCGAATCCACCTCAAGTCGCCGCGTAGGGACCCTGGGCAAGTCCTTCACTCGCAATTGCTCAGCGCTTCGGCATGAAACTTCGATGCAGTGTCCGCTCTGCAGTCGGGAGCGCCTCTGAGTAGAGAGCTTGAAGGGGCGCTATAACAAGTGCACATACAAACAAATGAAATGGTGGTTGTGGAGTTTATAAAGTATATGAACTTATTTATATGAAATATTTCTTTCAATTCATATGGATCAAAAAATTATATACTGAGCATCAATTACTTATTTTGTTTATAATTCTCTCTGGTATGTGGTATCTGCCATGTTTTGGGCAGGCTTATTAATAGCGCAAAGGCACTGTTAAAAATTACAGATAATGCGGAACGTGCTGCAATTTTTAAATTGACAAGTGAGACTTTATTTCTGCCTTAATTTAGCTCAGAAATGTAGCTGCACATTACATAGTTAATTTAACTCATAAATAAATTAGTTTAGTTCCTTTAGGGCTGTCAAAATTTTTGTAAAGCGCAATTCAAGTGCCTGAGTTCAATCTAAACGGGCAAACAAAACCTTTTCATTTGT
This sequence comes from Lumbricus terrestris, assembly GCA_949752735.1. Classification (NCBI taxonomy): domain Eukaryota; kingdom Metazoa; phylum Annelida; class Clitellata; order Crassiclitellata; family Lumbricidae; genus Lumbricus; species Lumbricus terrestris. Next base: position 47,471,122 of record OX457038.1, on the reverse strand, counting down.
GAACAGACAGCCCCTAATTTATTGCTTCTTAGAGACTAGTTGAATTTGTAATAATTTGTTGAACGCTGATTGATAAGTCGTCGGCCAGTGCCGTGTGTAGGATGGCTTGCATGGGGAAAGGCATTTAGGGTGTACCGTCCTGGCAGCCCTCCTAAGCATTGTGTCTTGTCTGAAGGCACTGGCATAAAACCAAGACAGATGCTGCAACCATCTTCCATCATTTCCTTTGTCTAAAACACCCACTTCATGGATCCAGATTTTACGAGGGCTTATGACAACAGAGACCGTTGCCTCGAAAAAATTTGTTGGGCATAATACAGCTCTTTTTAATCATCCACTGTTGACAGATTTAGCTATATATATACCTTCCACATATTTTACTACAGCATGAGGTTTTGGCTGAAACTCTCTTCCCACACTTCTTATCGTATTGTTAAGTATTAATCATATCCAACATCAGAGCAATGTGTTGTCTCGTACGTGTATGGACTCAGGTTCCTGGACTGTAATTTAATATTAATAAAAGTGATCCACAATTTTATTAAATTATACGCATATCTGGGTAATAAATTCTTGAATTTTTTTTATCATGTTTATAATTAATTTTGCGAACGGATGTGTAAGCCATTATAGTAATAATAATTATGTTCGTTTAATTTCAAACTGACTCAACACAGAATGATTACATTTCATAGTATGATGGATGATCAATAGTGCAATGACATTGTCAAATATCACTTGCACCTTTACTTGTCCAGCATTACAAAACTAGTTGGAGCTGACATTTATGTTTTTTATATTGATGTAGGTTGAGAAAAGTAAGACGTTCAGACGGGAAGGTGCCGACGTTCATTCAGAAATAGTTGTGAGCTTAGCTCAGGCGACACTCGGTGGAACGGTTCGTCTTCCTGGTATTTACGAAGATATCCTACTCAATGTGAGTTCTATCTATTTCTTAATTGTCTGTTCTCGTTGAACCTAATTATGCATATTTTTCCACATTGTAGAATACAATTCTCTTGTTGCAGACAAACTATGTGACTAGGAGATAAACTGTATTGGAAATATGTATAGCAATATGAACAATACGTCCTAATATGGTAAGCACAGTGTGGACTTGTTTATGTATAGTCGTAGGGGATATGCCTGATGCAGTAGCATGTAAACGAAGCCTTTGTGTAAAATAAGCCTAGTGCTGAAAAGTCAATATTGAATATATATGTACTACAGTTCTTGTATGCACTGACCAGTACAACCTGTTATGTTCATAGCTGTTGGGGCTTACCACTGCTTCATGTTAAGCAGAGTGGTGCATGAACGGGGAGTGCAAAATTAATTTCACAATATACTACTTGTGTTTAGTTAAACTATGTCCATTAATGAGCACCAGTGAGTCAAGCCAATGGTCCAAGTGCACTCTTGACAGTTCACTTGGTTGAGGTTTAGTTTGAGGTTATGTTGGCATATCAGTAGCTGCATGATCAGGAAATCTGGATGAAAACATTATTTGTGCTGGCAGTTGAGAAGTCGTGTTTAATGACGGTATTGTTAGGTCTGGATGAGGTTTACCTAATTTATCATTGATGGAGAAATAACTTGTTTCACTTTAACGATGCTGCTGCTGTATTGTTAGCATATCACAGAGTTGCTTTTTAAAATGAATAAAGAAGGAAGAGCCATTGCAATTGTCACTGTAATTATAATATAAGTATGTAGTCAGATTCGTGCACAAATTGTATTTTTTGTTGATCATGCACTGTAAACTGCTTGATATTTTTAGATTCCTACTGGCACATCATCGCACACGCGGATACGTCTAGCGGGTAAAGGAATCCCTCGATCGCACAGCTACGGACATGGAGATCATTATGTTCACGTTAAGGTCAATGTACCAGCGTAAGTACTGAGTTCAGATTGCACTCATTGTGGTATCAACTGCAAATATTATTACAGGTAGTATTCTTTATTAAAACTTCTTGAACCTTGTCTGACGTGCACCAGTATGTCCAATTGTCCATTCACCTTCAATAAAGGCTGTTTCCAGAACATATTGCTGTTTCTATTCCAGTCTCGTCTCTAGGGAATGTGCATTCGTCTCAGAAATAACCGGAGAGTGATGTTGATTGGCTTATGATGCCAAGTTGATGTGCTTATGACCTTATGTCAATAGTGTTCTTTACAAAGATTCTCCTTTGCTTTTACATTGTGTGCTGATAAACTACAACAGGTGACTTTTGTTGTTTGTATATATATAGCAAACTGTCGTCACAGCAGAAGGCTTTGCTGCTAGCGTATGCAGAAACGGAGACAAATGTGGATGGTACTGTAAATGGGATAACACAGACAAAGGATGGTGAGCAGGTTTTTCGCATTCCTAGTTCATAATTAGATTCACTATATACCAGGTTAGATGTGTTACTGTATTTTACATTATGATCAGTGCTTAAAGTGTAGAAAAAGAAGTGCCTGGATGCCCGTCACTTCTCCAGGCTATGCGGTCCAAATAAGTGGCAGGACGGTGTTGAGATTTGAAATGAACTGCCTGGACGCCATCCGTGACCGTCCAACCACACTTTAAGCCCTGATTATAATGCTCATGATATCATATTTTTGGGACTACCCCGGTATATGTCACGTTTGTTACATGATCAATAGATAAATAATTGGTCGTGTCATTTACATCAAGATCGCTACACTTGAAGAGGAAGCAGAACATAGGCTTAGTGTTGAAAAGATGTCAAGTGATTTTTGTTTCAGAATAGGGACACTATGAGTCATTAACACTTTAAGGTATTTAAGGTCATTGAGAAGTCAATGCAACTTGTAGTTAAAGTGTTAAATTAAGACAATAAAATGCCAGATTCCATAGAAAGTTCACTTTCAGCACATCCTTATAATATTTGTATCAGCGTACATTTATGGCTGTGAGTTGAGCTATTATATTAGAGTAGCATTTGTTGTGTTTGAAATATTGTTGTAAACGCTGTCCCCTTGCTTATCTGATTTTCAGGTAAAGATGATAAGCAAGGGGGCAGTGATGCTGCTTCTTCATCCCCTATTTCTGGACAAGTGGTGACCAACAAAGAGGATTCTTTCCTGGGCAAAATTAAAAAGAAGTTATTTGGATAAGTCAGTGAGGTAGACAAGACAGCTTTCATTTTGCATTTGTTGGGGACAATTCATAGGTTGACAAGTACATTTCAAAATTTCCTGTTAATAATTGTTAATCTATTCATGAAGGCTTGCTACTTGTATTTTCATAAATGTAATGCTGTGTCAGTTTGTACAATTTTGCAAAAAGATTAAAATTATGTTTAGAAATAACAGTTTCTGCAGTACGTGGTTTCATGACATATGACTTTGGCCTTGTAGCTTTGTCCTTGTGTTGTGATTTAAGGCCTTGAAGCTGGCATTTTATTTCTGTTTAGTTAATTAAATTTAGTTTATCAAATCAGGTTTTTTTTGCAATTACTTAGAGCTAGTAAAAAGTTCCCAAATGCCGTTTGTTACAATTTTGCTGTGCGTGGGAGTTGTCTTTCGCTTATGCTACGCTTGATACTACTAGCTTTGCCCAGTGTTGGAATATAACAAATGATATGTTATATAGTCTGCTCTATATCAATTTTGGATTTGTAGAGCACCTCTTACAGTACAAGCTAATCAGAGGTGCTCCCAGTGTGCAAAACCTTTCAAGAAAGAAATGTCAAGACAATAGGCATAAACAGTAACGCCTTTAGATAAGATCTGATCATGAGTCATAGCAGTAAGGTAATTCCACGGCAAAGTGCCAACAGGGGCAAAGGCAAGATCCTGGGCTGTGGCAGCCCGAGACCTGGTACAGGAAGGTCATGACACTCTAAAGAACAGAGAGGACGTTCAGCAGTCACCTATTAAAATCATACAGGTAGAGTGAGGAGCTTGATCCAAGAGGAGCTTGTAGGTAAGAAAAAGACTTTGAACCGAATCTGAGCAGTCAATGGAAACCAATGCAGGTGTTCAGTTATAAAATGTGAAATTTGATAGAAACAAGGAAGGTGCAGTGCATTGACATTGTTCTTAAGAATTGCCTGTGATAACAACATTTGATGCCTTTGGAATAGAAAAATTAAGTTGCAAGTAGAAATTGCAGCCATGAACTTTTCGTTATAAATTTTGCTACTAGGTAGGAGCAGCATTTTTTAAGAGTAGTTGGGGTAGTGACTGAGCCTCCTGAATTACTCGACAACATGGATGAAAATGTGAAAAGCAGATTACGCCAGCTACATAGCACATACAATCCTTTAAAATTCCATAAAACCTGAATTGATTCTTTGTGCTTTTTAAAGATTGTTTTACTTGTATTTTGTGTTTGTCAGGAAAGCAAGTTGTTGGAGATGAAGAAGGAGTTGTAGACCAGATAAGGAAGAGTCTCAATGATGAGAAGTCAACAGTCAATAAAAGCAACTGATTTAAAACTGATTTCAAATTTCATTCGTCTCGTTCTTACACGTACAACCCTACGGGTGTTTTATGGACTTTACTGTGAATAATAGAAGCTATGTTGTTTATGGTGACAACATTGGACATTGTTAGCTGACTTTATTTAATATGTAAAATGACAACTGGTGTGTTGTGACCTCTATAATTGTAGTTACAGTAACTTGTTGCTGGTGTCTAATGCACCAGAGATGAGTTACGGGTCTAGGGCAACTACCCCCTAGACAATTACCCCCCGGACAATTACCCCCGGACAACTACCCCCCGTGCCAATTACCCCCCCGGACAACTACCCCCCCCCGTGCCAATTACCTCCCGGACAATTACCCCCCGTACCAATTACCCCCCCGGACAATTACCCCCCATACCAATCCCCCCGGACAACTACCCCCCGTGGCACAGTGTGAGCTTGTTCTCCCACTCGTATCTTCGTATAGGGAACGAACATTCTCATGGTCATGGTGTCACGTATTTTTCAGACCTTCAGCGCTGCAAAAGCCTATCCTAAAGTAACTTTACTATGTAGACAACTTTCTTCATTGGCTCACTCTGCAATACTTATTGTACACACTTATACACACTCCTTGCTCAACTACCATTATTGCTCATCTATCTGCGTACATGCCTCCTTCTAGCACTCCATGGAGTCCATGCCTCTCTGTTCCTCTCTCTGTCGTTCTCTATGTACCTGTTTATCTCGCTCTCAGGCATACGTTACCTGTACGCTCTTGCATAAAATTTAGCTGACCATTCAATGCAATACTCACAGTCTGCTTAATTTATCCATAATCTAGTCATGATGGAATTTTATAAATCTGAGAGAGGGAAAGATAAACTTAGTTTCGAAGGTTTTATTTATGTAAAACAGAAGAATTTAGCAAATGGTGTCGTTTCGTTGAGTGCGAAAATAGATGAACATGACATAGACTTCTTTATTGGTGCGGGGGTAATTGTCCGGGGGGTAATTGGTACGGGGGGGTAATTGTCCGGGGGGTAATTGGCACGGGGGGTAGTTGTCCGGGGGGTAATTGGCACAAGGGGTAGTTGTCCGGGGGGTAATTGTCCCCGGGGGTAATTGTCCGGGGGGGGTAATTGTCCTGTCACCATGAGTTACTTATGATCTGTCCAAACCAAGAGCCTATGTGATCAATACCCAGAAAGTCGTAAGACAGAGAGGTGGTGTATAAACAGTTATAAAGCGGTACGAGGTTTTTAAATTGAAATTATATAAGTGACTGAGGAGAACAGACAGACACATATATGATATATATTTTGTATGTGCACTTGTTATAGCACCCCTTCAATCTTGCTACTCAGTGGCGCTCCCGACTACAGTGCGGACACTGCATCGGAGTTTCACACCGAAGCGCTGAGCAATTGCGAGTGAAGGACTTGCCCAAGGTCCCTACGCGGCAACTTGAGGTGGATTCAAACCTGCAGCCCTATGGCTGCACGGCGACGAACAAACTCACTATACCACCGTGCCCCACATAACTATGATTTCCTAATAAGTTGTGCAACAGTGTTCAGATTTTAAAATAAGTGTGTGGACGCAGCATATGACTGCCAAATCCCACTTTATGCCCTGTTTGTAGTATAATGAAGAGCAGCGTAACAAGGACTTTTGTCTAGTTTTAGAATTGCAAGTGGTGTAGCACAAGCCTGAAGTGGGGCTAAGGGGACTTAAGCAGTGTTGTACAGTAACGAAGTAAAAGTAACGCGTTACTGTACTTAAGTAAAAGTTTGAATACTTTCACATGTAACGAAGTATCAAGAAACCGAAATACTTTTACTTTCAACCAAGTAAAATTTTACTCGCGTTTCAGTACTTTTACTTCGTTACAATTTATGTTACACTCGTTACGGTGTTCGTTACTTCAATGCGCTAATTGACATTTCGATACGCTGAGCTAAAATGGCTTATCTGAATTTGCATGCCTAAAAATAGATTTTCGATGAGTGTCGCACGCTGTATGCACTGCCATTTCTGCAGTACAACGACTTCAGCTGTGCATTCTGGTAACAATGAATCGGAAGCATGCGTGCTAGGCTCAACGATAACCATTTCGAGAATTTAATATTTTTTAAGGATAATTCTGCATTGAGTAATAGAAAGACTCTTTACTTTTTACTTTAAAAGTATTATTTTTGAAGGATACTTTTTACTTAAGTAAAATTTGTGCTGAGTACTTTTACTTGTACTTAAGTAATTGAAACCCATTTTACTTTTACTTAAGTACATTTGCCTAATACTTTCGACAACACTGGACTTAAGCATATTTGGGGTGTGGCCTTCAGATTTATTTAGGATGCTTAAGCCTTCAAGCCCAACGCTAGTTATGTCCATATATATGGTAGTGAAAGTCAAAGTACAATTAAAATTCCAACTGTTTTCAAGAGTTTTGGTGAATATAGGTCTAGGATGTGCATTTGTTGGACCAGTTGAGTCTTGGCATGAGTGACTCTAAAGAACCGACAGTGAAAAGAATTAAGTGAGTAATGATTTTAAAAGCTTTGCATCTACCTTTGAGAACGCCTAGAGGCATCTTGCAATGGCATTCACTTGATCATTGTTGAGTTATGGTCCAGCCGCTATGTCTACTTGATTACCGCAATGAAGGGAAGCTTAATTCTAGAGACAATCCAAGACAGTGTAGGCCTACACTGTCTTGAAATCTGAAGGCCTACACGTAGGCCTTGTAAAGACAACTCCACTATCATGTTTCCTGTGTTCTGTTCTAGAATCTAGACCTACAATGCACAATGTTTTGGCTATATAATTATGTTGCTTCAAGTACAGTGGGGCTAAGGGGATTTAAGCAGTGTTGTACAGTACAAACATTTCTTCTGGAAGCGTGTCTAGAAATAGCGAGATTCTGTTATTAGGAGGTATCTGCTGAAGCTGCAGGACAATAGGTTTGGTATCCACACACGCGACCGTGTGTTAGGAAGGATCGATGCCCGGCGGTTATAATTCGAAGCTGTGTATAGCCTAGCACATGGAGGACCTGGTGTAGGCCTGCTAGGAAAAAATGCAAGCTCCCAAAAAACTACCAGTATAGATAGAGGCAAGTAGCCTAATGGCAGAGAAGCACAATAAATGTGGCATAAAACACGCGTCTTGAGTGCATGGTACTTCAATTTAACGCTAATGTGCTTGCAGTCGTTAGTCGTATGCAGCTGTAGACCGACGCTTCTATTTTCCGACGTTGCAATAGTCGTATAGGCCGCTAGACCTTGATCCGCTCGAAGCGAGGTTTGTGTACGTAGGGAAAAGGAAAACATGTATGCTGCAGGTAGAATTATCCGCAATCGACCAGAATCTTGTTTACAACCTGTTTCATCAAGCAGCGTTGATGAAAGAAAGCGAAACAGTAGACGCAATTATTGTTTTATTCCTTTCATCTGGCCCGCTCTATTGATGACGATCGGCGGAATGCTATTGATAGGAAGCGGTGTTGCTATCTGTACGGCTGGATATTACGGCACTTACCCAACGGAAAATATTACCAGTTCATCGGAGACCGAACAGTTTTCGTCTGCTTATTATAATGGAACATCATCTGCGAATATCCAAGTGAAACTGCTGATATACTTTGGACCGATACTAATGAGCTTTGGCGTCTTTTCGATTGTCATATCTTGCGTGATTGTTTGCGAAGCGCGCGACGCAATTATCCACATCATGGAAACGGGAAAGCTGGATAATATTGTTGTAGAGACTACTTCTTCCTCTGAGAGTGATAATTGCCACTCGACTGCAATTACAGCTGCAGACGTGGGCCTACATCGGGACTTTGAAAATCGCAAACATGGAACAGCAATTTGCAAGACGAGAAAGGAGTCGACTTTGGTTTCGCCGGAGTTCAAGTGTAAACGTAAGAGGCGTTCCATCTCCATCACCAACGTTATAACTTTGCCGGCATCGGTGCGAATTGATGAAAGTATGACATTCGAGTTTCTATCAACGGATAAAATGATGTCTTCGACGAAATACACGGTGACATCTTGGAACTCGAGATGTTCATGCCCGTTTCTGGCTGCTGAAATGAACGTTTATACCTAGTGTAGGACCAGGACCATATGTTTGCCTATCTACCTAGTTTGCCTACTTAAGCTTAATATTGTCCTTCCCATGCACTTCTGCGCATCAGGTAACGCATCTCCTCCACTTGTTTCTGTCCATCGCCTATATATAGCTGCTGCTCCCCGTGGCCTCGTCCCTCGACATCTCCATCGTCACTGATGGTTTCCGGTCAGTTCTTCCGCGATCTTCCTCGATTTCTTCTCCTTCGATTAATAGACTTAGCTAAGATTCGAGGTTAATCTGTCAATTGATGTTGGCGAGCTAGTGTTACTGGCCGATTTCAAATCGGCCTATAGGCCTATAATAATAACTAATAAGAAAGTTATAATGTCGTTTAATTCTGCCAACAATTGGTACGAGGGTTAATGTGTCTTCACGCTGGAGTGCAGGAATCAAGCCGTTGTCTTACTTATAACCTTAATTAGGAAAGCCCGCAATAAGGTTTGTGTTAAGGGTGCTGCAGCAGCGCTGCAGGCCCGGGTGCTGCACTGCAACACCCGGGCCTGCAGTTTTGAGGGCCCACACAGGGTCGGATTGCTCCCACAGAATCACAACAAAGTCACAAAGGACACATGAAACGTACGTATGATTGACTTTGTGCAAACAGATGTGGTCTGTTTGTTCTAAAACACTATTAATACGTCACTAATTTATTGGACATGATATATGATGCTACATATAATTTTATTAAATCGTTCCATGAACTTCGTATTGTGACGTATTATCATTGTTATGCAATTTGTTGCGTCACTAACGTCAAGTGCAATTTGCTGCTACAATAGCTCTGTACTATTATGACTACATAATTATTTTCTTCTTAGTCTACCACACTATTGTTACGTCATTAGCTATGTATAGTGTTAGTCTACCACACTATTGTTACGTCATTAGTGATGTATACTGTCACGTTGCTATAGGAAGATACTGGCGACTTCTGTATTATGACGACCCCTCATTGTTCTACACACTATTAATTGTTACGTCAATAATTATTTCTTTGTTCATGAATTAACATACATCTTTGTTGCATGAACTTTTTGCTAATTGTTAGGACATAAACTTATAATTGTATTTGCTATAGCCTATAAAAATTAATAAAACGGATAAAGGCTCACGTAATAAAAAAAGTTCGCAAGAAGAAATTTAAACAACTGATTGCAATTATATATAGTGATTTGGTTTAACTGAACAGTCAAATCAAATCAACATTGACCGCTGTGAGAAAGTTACACTAGGGTACGCACTAGACTGCATGTGGATGTTGCCCAACCAAGCTTAATTGTTAACTGTTTAATGACACTGCCATTGCAAAGATGATTATAGTTTTGCCCTCCCCTTTATCCATGTTTGGGACTGGCACTGGCAGAGTGCAACAAGTGGCGGAGTTCGTTCCGCTCCCCCGCCGTGCCTCAACATCATGTCCGGAGCGCCATCGCAAGATAGTTTAAAAACAGTTTTATCTCATCCAAAGTGGTTAGGCATAGACCTACTTTAGATAAGAACGATGGGATCTTCGACTACTTCGGCTGTTAACTAAGCCATGGCAGACAATTGCTTGGCTTGATCTATAGCAAGTCTGACGAAACAAGTGTACAGCTAACCTACAAGCAATGTTAACAGTGAGCTTGTTTTCATGGTCTACACACAGAACATAATGACTTCTAAGAACGTGCTTCTGGGCGGAGCATTTCCATGGTTAGCGAGGTCCTGTTTTAGTCGACATATTTCAATACTCCAAATTAATATTTCTGCCTGGGAGGCCTATAAGCTACTAGGCTGTTAATTTATTTTAGCACACCAATAATGTATGCACATAAAGTGAAATTTGATAGGGCCCATTAATTGCTAGTGGCTGCATGGTAGGTCAAATGTGTTCTGATCTCTATAGAACATGGATTTTAAAACGTAGGCCTACTTTAGCAGCAAAGGCACATAAACCATTTTAACCCACAAAAAATTGATAGAGGTTATGAGCATGTGGGACGAAAGGAGACGGTTCATATGATTGGTTAAAACTTTTTAAAAACCATTGGCCTAGGAAAAGTTTTTTAAAGGTTATTTATCCACTTAAATCAGAAATGCAGTAACAATTATTGTATTTCTTACTTTATTCCCTTTTTATTTACTGTGATACTGTTGGGTTGGTGTCAGAAAGGGCATCCGGACAGGCCACAAACCCCCAAGCCCCCCCCCCATAAATTCCTGGCTACGCCACTGGTGTAGAATATTCCTATAGCGATTGGGTAAAAAGAATTGGTCATAATTTAAGATACACAATCAGGTGTGCCTATATAGGCTTTTTATGGCCAAATTGTGATAATAAAAATAATCTACGCTTATTAATTCAAACTGACATGAACGCCGTATGATTACAAGTTACAGAATTCAACTGTATGCCTATGTCAGCAATGCAAGGCGTCTACGGTAAATTTCGCCAACCCCTCCACCTGGCGACTGAAAGGAAAAGTCAAACTTTTGGGGAGGGTAGTGCGGAAATCGATCTTGTGCCCCACACGCTGACCTTTGCAAGTGTTACGGTTACGATTACCCTAACTCCCCCCTCCGTATGAGACCTATAAACAAAACACATTGTACACAAGTCGTATGATAAACGCTCTGTTGTCTTCACACTTCATGCTCTATCTTCATGCTGTGCCTAAACCAATTTAAAACAAATGGAAACAGAACAATCAAGACTCGAGGAAAAGACACTGCCAGGTGCTATATGCATTCAAATAAAATACAAAATACTATACAGGGTATACACGAAAGAGCACACAGCTGATTTGATTGTCACAGATGTACTGTAGCAGAAATTTCGGGCAATAGGTTGCCTAGCAATCAGCAACATGAGCGCATTTGTATCACTTTCAATTTTCCTTTTCACTGCGATTCAGTGTTATCAGGTCAGGACATTTTCAGGAGTTTTCTAAAGCACACGTTACACAAATTTATGATGAAAATTGCAGTATGTTCAATAATCACAAACCACCAGAGAATCACCACAGAGTTCAATGATTAAGTATTTTGAACTACCCCTGTATTTAGTAGTTCATGCAGGGTGAGTATTAAACATCTCTCTTCACAACAATATGCCTTTTGATAGTCAGTGTTAATAGAACAAAAATACTGTCCAATATAAAGTTAGCAGAAGGCAAATTTTAAATCTATTCGCCAGCTTCGACCCTGCTCACATCGAGCTACGTGTTAAAGAGTTGACATTTCTTTCAAATTTTGGAAAACATACATTCGAAATTTTTTAAGTGCCAGAGTTCATCTGGAAGGTTAACAATGCATTCCTAGACTCATCCATAGTCAAAGAATTAAGTTGTCTCCCTTGCCACTAACACATGCAAACGACAGAAATGTGTTCTAAATTTCGATCTCTTCACGGCAACACCAAGTAGGCAAGTGTATTTAAGCAGCTTCGAGTATTATCAGTTAACTAACTGCACAGATACAGAAAGCACCAATGTTACCGTGCTGCAAATGATTGTGTATAACATGTAACCTTTAACAGAGAGTTGAACATTCATGAACACAGGTGAAATTTATATATTTTTTATCGCATTTAGGGTTTCTGGCTGAAATAACAATCAATAGTCATGTCATGAAGTCCCAATTCGCTGACAGACACACTGTATTCAATGAGGAAAGTCCAAATTGTCATGCCCAAGTCATTAACACATGGGACACAGGTCCAAGAACACAAGTCTTACATTCTATTTTTATATCCGTAATAGCTGATAAGGGTACATCCATACATTATATATTACGTACGCAATAAAGGGGAGGGGTAATCGGACTTAGGTGATTTTGTGTACGGGTGTGTATGGCGAGGGGTCTTGACAAAAAATGTATGCATGCAAAATAAATTACATCCACATTAGACTATTTATTAGTCTGTATTATTCTATAGTCGTCCACTGACGTTTTTACATTATATAAAAGCCAGACTGATGGAAAGTAACTGTTTCTTTATTAGAGGTAACTGAAATCTGGAAATTTAATTTTGTATGATTACTTCTGTTTAGATTGCTCAGACCCAAATGTCTGGAATATTAAAATCCGGAAAAAAACAAATCACTTACTATATTCATGTGTCAATGCTTATTTATTTCCTCCTAGCAGTAAACGAATTTCAGCTAGCAAATATGATGCTTAACAAAAATAAACAATAGTCTACGGTAAAATAAATGTCTTATAGATGAAATTAGGTAATTAACTTGTAAAAGGGAGGGTTATAGAAATTTAGTTGTACGTTCGTACGTTGGGAAGAAGTTCAAAGATGTACCAGGTGCAACAGCGGGTATGAACGTATACATTTTTACGTAATATATGGATGACCCTAATCTAAGTCATATTATATGTCATTTTGTTTAGAGATATCAGTAAGTTTTGTTGTATGTAACTATGGTTTAGGAAGCTCGTACATTTCAGAGGAGAGATGATAAATGTGTACATGTATTTTGGCAATTTCATCCATTGTAAAATCTATCAACTGCCCAGAACAGCCAACTGCAACTTGCATCACAATCAACCAAATAACTGATTTAGCTTTAGTAGCAAGCAAAGAACAGTCGAAGCAACTTGGGCCATTCAATTAGCACTTCAAAAAATATGTTACAAAGATACATGTCAAGTTCATTTTCTTGAAAAGCTAGCCAATTCGGAACGAATGAAAGGTAGTTTTTCCAGATTAAAGCTTAACAATAAATTACATTTCACACACAATACTGTGCACGAATGCTCTTAATTTCAAGAACGAAAGCCATATCATTGAAATGCTACAACTGAAAACATAACTGGACAGTCACCAATTAAATCGAAAGCTCTTGCAAAATAAATTTCGATCTAGCAGCGACTTTTGTCACTTTGCCCAAGTCGCAACAGTTATGTCTGTTGAACATCTGTAAACATTATTTGGTTATCCTGATCCAACCCGAAAAGAGCCTGAACAGTTTCGAATGGTATCTGCTGTCCAGGCTGACCGTGTATCTGAATAGTTCCATCTGGATGGCGTATAACTATCAGACCGTCGCTTGTCTGAACGACTTGCGCATTCTCATCCAGCTGTATCTCCTGGTGGCTGCCTTCCGCATACTCACTCAACTCACAGTCTTGTATAAGTAGTTGCTGACCCTGCAGCTTGTCATCAACATTTTCAACAAAGTCTTGAATGGGTGAAGAAATGAAATCGCTACCACCAGAAGCTGCCTCTTCCACGTTATTCGATATAAATCGCAGAACATGACCTGTTTGTCCGTCTGCTACTGCGCTAACATGTTCGTGTTCCAGAGTAGATGGCAGAGTTCCATTTGTGATTGCAATTATATCCGCATTGCCGTTGACAGAGTAAAGACCCGTCTCCATCAGGCTGGGTTCAGTTGAACGGCAGGATTTACTCTCCGATTCAGATTTAACGACAAACAAAGACTGAAGTTCGTCTGCAGAAAAACTAGTTGTAGACAGGCAATTAGCTGGCATTGTGCTGGACAACGATGAAGTTCTTCCGTCTGAGAGACGACCCATGTCGCTCAGGCTGCCGTTACAAAATTGACTGACGTTAAGACAAGCGGATGTCATTATGTCTGACGATGCAGAACTGCCAATTAAATGAAGCACCTGTGAGGAAGGCTGTGCACTTACACAAGGCAAACTGTTGCTTGATGCAAGCGTGACACAGTTACGTTTTGCACTGACATACGATAACTTGTGATCAGGAGACAGATTGCTGTCTTCTTCACTCCTAACCAAATGGTGATTGGCACCCATCACTGAAATAACAGGTGAATTGACTGGATCCTCTGTGGTCAGTGAAGAACTGGACAGACTACAAGACCCAATGGTGTGTGAGGAGCTAATGAACTCAATCAATTTGTTATTTACACTTGGCTGCCGCACTGATTCATTGTCAGCAGGAAAACTTTCATTCTGTGAGGTATGGCTAGTTCCTAAAGCATCCGCTGTTTTTGATGATTCACCATTGTTGTGAATGTCTTTGTTGCAGATGCCATTGGACGAGACAGAGACACAGCTCTGCAGACTCTTCCAATCATAATCTGGTCCAGCACCGCTGCTGCTGCTACTGGCCAACGTACAGGACGCTGTGTTTCCGTGTAAGTTTTCCGCCAGACGAAGCCGTTTCCTTAGAGGCAAAGCTATGAGCTGGTCCTGCGAAACCAGTTCCACTGTGCGGATGGCTGTTTGACTAGGGTTTTGATGAACCAGTGCAGGGTTTGAGGTAAGCAGTTTGTACTGACGCAGCGGTTCCTCGTCCTTCACCTCGTATCGTCCGCTGCTCATTCCCAAACAGTGAGCAATATCAGAGTCAGAAATCTGTGCAAACAGAAAAAGTATACAGCAAAGTGAAATTTCAAACTAAAACACAATGCATGGATACGACGATATTCACATTTAGGTAAGTCATGTCATTCAATGCATTCAAAACCAGCACAAATAAGCAACACCTGGAAAGGAAATGCTGAAAAATGGACATATGTAAATCAAGAAAAGCGAACACAAGTTTGAAAAGTTCTGCAGGGCTGGCTTTACGTTTACGCCGAGCATATGCTACACCGACAGATTTCAAATGTGAAGTTAATATACTACATAAAATTAAACAAGCTTATTCAAAACTCATTAAAAAAAAAATTTCCTCTCACTAAAACTCTATCTTCAGAATCTGATGGGACATAAAATTTTTACTCTTAAGGGGTGAAAAGGTCGAGCCAAAGAATGAGGTCCGCGACTCGGTCTTTTGCTCGACAGCGACTTGTCAATGACGTCACACATTACCGGAGTTGTGCGAACCAGCTTTGCAATATTGCTGAGACAATTGAGATCTGTCTCTTGGTCTCTCACACAGGAAGTGACACGCCATCTGATACAAAGTTTGATCTTGGGCCGAATCGATTACTGCAATGTCGCCTCTGCTGGCTTGCCACAGTGCAGTATCATTCGGCTTCAGGCGGTCATCAATGCTGCAGTTTGTTTGGTCCTATAATTTAAAAAATTCGACCACATTTCAAGCGTGATCCGGGACCAACTTCAGTGGCTTGGCACAGGTGACCATATCAGTTTCAAACATTGTCTCCTAATGCATAAATGCCTGAACAATTGCGCATCAGGCTACCTCGCGGACAGCATCAGACATCATTTGACAGCATCAAAGCAGACAATCCAAGTAGGTCCAGGCAGCGATCGTCCAAGACCGCTGACGTGTCCGTTCCTGCGACGAAAACTAAAATGGGTGATCGCGCCTTTCGGGTCGCAGGCCCATGCGCCTGGAACAGTCTTCCAGCAACTATCCAGGAAATCAAGACTGAATCAACTTTTAAGAAACAATTGAAGCTGCACTTGCTCTCGAGCCAGTGATATTTTCATTAACGATAAGTAAAATTAGAACTGAAAATATTGATTTCCGTTCAGTGTAACTTTAACTGTAACTGAAATTATTTTGAGAACGAAAACTGAAATAGAACTGAAATAAAGCACAGTGAAGTAAAATTAGAATAAAAACGAAAATTAATTTTAGAACTGAAATTAATGAAAAAATTGGAAATTTTAGTTCATAGCCTTTCCTAAGCAGCTGAGTTTACATCTAAAAGGCGCACATACTTTCTGACTCTTAAAATTTTGGTATCTTTGGCTTAGCACGTGCTTCCGTGTGCAATTTATTATTGTCTTTTGCATCTGGACTTTACCTGTAAGTTAATCATTTTCAACTTCATGATAAGAATGTGGTTATGTGAAAATCACTTTGAATACCGGAGTGCAAATATTTCAATCAGGGTAACTTTGTGCAGCTTGTTCACTGGGCTAAATGAAAAACTCAAGTATTGCATTGTTTAAATAGGCCTAGGCCTACTGGGACAAAACAGCCAAATAGGCATAGCCTAACCATGCAACGCTTGTACCCTAAAACGGACGTTTCTGGATGTTTCTGGTAAACTTTTCAACAATTTAATAATTATGTCTTCTTCAGTGAATAAGCGCACGCAGAATGCTAAGAAATATATTCGGGGTTGGCGCGAAACTTTCATGTGACTGATACGAGTCAGCGGCTTTACAATGGAGAAAGAACAAGCGCTGCATAAATGTGTAAAATAAAGAAATGTAACGTGGTCGATCAATTCAATGGAATATGATAAGAAGAGTGTGATTAGCTATTGTCAACATACTAGTGGATTGGTGCCATCTATAGCAACTATTGCCAATTAAATTTTTCATGAAATTATACTAACTAGATCTGAATTTCAAATTGCTTGGTTTTTGTAGTAAAAATTACGCATAATTATTATTGGAGGGAAAGATGGCAAGTCTATACGGCAGCACTGCCAAACTTGCAGAAGATGTTGAAACTCCGGCTTTTCAAACTTATAGAAGAAACAAATATTTTTTCTGGGTGAAGAATTCTAATAGGTGGGAGAAGAAACTGTCAGCTAATGTCGCTGAAAATAGGAGTTTGAACTTTAAAATTATGAAGTATATCGATAAGGAAAATGTTCGAACTTGGTTAAATTTGTAGGCAAGTTCTAGGCCTACAGAGAAGTAAAACTGAAATTATTTCTATGCAAGAACTGAATTGAGAACTGAAATTATAGTAAAAACTGAAATTGAAGTATAACTGAAATTTTTGGAAGAACTGTAATTGAACTAGAACTGAAATTGAAGACGTCCGAACTGAAATAGAAGTAAAACGAAAATTATTTGCTGAAATAAAATATCACTGTCTCGAGCTCATGACATTTACTCTGACAGTTGACTTTAAGACCTTATTATGGTTCAGACTATAACTAAGACGCTATTGGGACTATAATTTTATAGGACTATAATCATTACTGCATTGTATTTTGGTCTGTAACTGAAACATGAACACTACAGGAAAGTGTTGTAAATATAAATGCTCGATTAAAAAGTGTATACATGAACAAATTAAGGAAAGTTTCTCACCGTTGAAGAAAATCATATCTTAACCCTTTACCTGCTCATCTTTCCCGTTAAGCCCATGTTTTCAGCAGATATTCTCGGGGAAAATGGGTAAAGGGTTAATAGAGTAAAATATTGTTTAATTTACCTCAATAATAGATTTTGTAGTCTTGGTTTTGGGTTTCACGTGGCAATCAGCAGAGAGGAGTTCCAGCTCGTCCATTGATTTATCAGTTTCCATTTTCTGTTCATCAGTGGCTGCCGTACTGGAAGAAGAGTCTGTTGAAATAGGCACCAGTTTTGTACGAAACATTGCAGCAATTTGTTTGCGGAAGTCTTCAAACTCTTTAATCATCTCGCTGAGATCCGGTCGGGCACTTTTTCGCTCAGTTTTCATCAGCAAGAATTCCCAGAGGTTTACTGAAGCAGAAAGGCGTGGCATGACCACTTCCATGAGCTCCTCATCAGTGCAGTGACGTACCAACTAAAGAAGAATAAATATCAGTCAAATGTATAGAGATCTTCCACTGAGTATTCTACCGTCCAACCACTTAGTGCATGTAATCATACCTCAAAAGACCTAAATGGTAGTTAAAATGATGTTAAATGTCACAAAGAAAAGAAGGTTCATTAACGTGTACATAATGCTCTTAGAACTATAAAAGTCATTGATGGGGAGCACCACACCCACATACAGCTACAACCAATGGATTTCAATCCAGAGATGCACGTTCTAATAATGTTCATAATCTCTGGACCTCACACAATTGAGAATGAAAATCAATGTCAAGTAATGTCACCCACTGCTCACATCATCACCATCCCGCAGTCCCCAACATAATAATGCAGCAGCTGCAGCAGCGCAACATGTCTCTTGAGCCAGTAAGTAGGACTATGGCAGGCATTTGATTGGTTGCAGAAGTTCACCATGGTAGATGTTAGCGCCATTCCGAACACTCTTCTTGCCCTTCCTTAACTGAATCCAACAGGTTTTTTTTCAAAACTGCTCACACACGTCTGTTGAGGCTCAACCACCCAGCTAGGAACCTGTTACCTCTTAATAGAAGCTGTGTCTAAGTAATAACAAGTTATTGATCGATGGGATAAAGCACCCTTTTGAAACACGCTTCTGGAATTGATTAAAATACCAAAACACAGACTTCACTAGTCCATGTAAATGAGAATCATTTTGAAAGTTTTACACAATCGTGTGATTTTGCATCAGGTGGAGACAGTTTGAACTTCCATTTGTGATTTCCTGCCAAATGATTTTTATGCTCAAAGTATAAAGGGCATAAATTTAGGACTAAACGAGAATTTTTTTACAATGACTTTTTCTTATGGCATCAGTTTATGGAGACTGTCCACAAATCCAATCAATGACCGACAACTGGTTTTTCTCTCGGCCGAGGTCACAAATGAATATTAATATCATTATGTTTCATAGATGAACTTTGGTTATTACATGCTCAATTGCTCATGCTGGAAAACTCACAAATAAGTCCATTTAGAAAATTAAGTAACTTCAGGACAGTGTTTGGCACATGGAGTGACAAGTCAACAGGCCCACACTGCCATACAGCAAAGGAAAGAGATCTGAACCCGGACATTCATACAATGAAACAGTTACCTATGATGAACCTTCAAGGTAATTATGTATAAGAATCAAGACATCAAATTAAACGCGTTTTGCATGGGTAACCTGCACAATTCTTGTGAACAGCACAACACAAACACCAAATCTAGGCATGCTGTCAAATATATAAGTGTTCGAAGCTTGCATTGAACCACCATGATTAAAATTACTTAAATTACTTCCAATCTAAACATAAGTAAGCCAGTTATTTCCTTAACAAACTGCACAATCATAAAATAACTTAATAAGTTGTGGACAGAGATAACTGCTAAATACTATTACAGGAAATAATAAATGCTAGAAAGAAAGCAGGGCTTCTTTTTCAGCACGCAGTTCTACACAAAAAGTGCAGTTCTACATGAATTTGTGTAGCTGTAAAACATTATTGCTCAGTTTAAACAAATTCAAAATGCTCATTGTTATCCAACTGGGAATGATCTACCATCAAGGATGGGAAGGGAGATAAAAAGTTGTGTCGTTCTAAAAAATTCCTTAAAAGAAGCCCTGAAAGAAAACATGGAAAGCACAATCATCTCGGTCTTCAAAGTCTTATGCAGAGCTAATAAAGCCAGACCTCTTGAAGTCTCTCTTTTCGTCTTTCTGCCTGTTGAGTGGAAGGAGGCCGGCCGCGTTTACCTCGTTTCGGAGGATGGCTAAGCATCGGAGTGGAACTGTTGGAATGCTGATCTGTAGTATCCGTCAAGTCCTTACTAACGGGAGATGAATTTGACTGTTCCTGATCCTCACCGGCAGACAGATGATTTCCACTTGAAACTAGAGGTGGAGGAGGATGGACATCAGCTATCTCTGCCATTTCTTGGATCGCATCACCGATGGTAACCAAATTACCATTGGACGATGATGATGATGATGACTGCACAGATGCGGAAGCTGATACGATTGCATCGGCAAACGTCGTCACCATTGGCTGCGTGCTGCACGGTGTAGTGCTCACACTTTGAAAACTGTCACTGCTATTGCATGCATCCGTACCTAAAAAAAGACATGAAAAACTTCAAATCAAATTTAAATCCAGAATTTCATATTAATATTACTGTGTACACATTTCAGTTCGAATCCAGTCGAATGTGAATAGTCTAAGCTACAGACTTTTTAAACACTTCCACTGCATTGGTTGTTGCTCTGGAAGCCGACATAAATTGCAATCTTGTCAACAGTGGCATATAAACAGACTCACTCTAGAGCCACCCTTTGATTTATCATCTCTTCATGAATAAAAAGACCAGCAGGAGAAAAGGCTTAGACGAAATGTGTTCAAACAATGTGCAAACTGTGCTCTAGCCCAGAGGTTCCCAAACTTCTCTGGCTCGGGACCCACTTGGGAATATTTTTTCTGTCTCTGGACCCACTAAACAAAATAAGGTACAGAGTACTAAACTAACACTAACTAAGGATTGCTTCATAAATCGGGATTAAGATATGCTGATTTACATCCAGCATTTAGAAATTACCACATTTAAAACAGTAAAATTTAACTTAAGAAAAAAGCCAACATTTATTGCAATGCAAGCAACTGTTATATCAATGTAACAGTAACTAATCGTGTTAAATTTAAACTTTAAGTTTAAACTTTAAGTTTAAAGAATCAATGTGAAGGATGGGCCTGCATGTTACTCATAAGTAAGTCAATGCATGGTTTAAAAGAAGTCAGACACAGCCTCCATGTTTTTTCGCAAAGTTTTAAAAATTGAAAATAAAATTTGTGAAATTTAAATACACGTTGTTTATTTTTGAATGGCAGACTTTTTATTAATCATGCTAAGTCTCGTTGCTAAGTCTCGTGCACTGTTTCCTGTTCACATACACGCACAAGTAGAAGCTAGTTATAGCCCAACCATAGTCAAATGTTGTTTCACTAGTTATAACGGAATAATAAAGTATGACGTTTGATGGTTAGGCTACTGGAATAAATACTGAAATTAACAGAGAAATAAGAAGAACTTTCGCGACCCACTTGCCAAAGCTCTGCGACCCACTTTTGGGTCGCGACCCACAGTTTGGGAAACGCTGCTCTAGCCAGTAAAGGCAAAGTTCAACAAGTATGGAAATTTAGACACTTGGCCTAAAGCAAGTGATTTAAAAATGGGAAAATTTAAATTCAAACTTAATCTATTCTAACCACTAGAGTTCTATAATGATAAACTATAGAATAGAAGTAAGAAAAAATGGGAAAATTTTAATTCAAACTTAATCTGTTCCAACTTCTAGAATTCTACAATGACAAACTTTCAAAAAGAAATTAAAAGGTTGGCAAATATAATACAAGATGGCTACATTTGTATAAATCTAGCAGTATTGCCAGGCTCATTATTCAAATTCTTTCAATTTATGCATTTTCACACATCATTTGCCTTGTATAGTGCCCTTGTAATGGCATGGCTCTGCTACGTCGCCATATAAATTGTCGTAATTATAATTATTATTATTATCACTTAGTCATTACATTTCAAAACAGCACAATGTTCAACATGACCATCTCCAATTCTGCTGAAAAACAGCACAGGTATTCACCTTGACGAGAAATTTTCCAAAACACATTAACACAATTTAGAATTTTTTGCAAACTCATGCCCAAAATATGACTAACTGAACTTCAAACAAATGACCCAATAGGACCAATACCTTCTTACATAATAGTTGATAAAAAATGTATAATTTATGTTTCTGAAACTTGCTGTTCAAAGCTAAGAATAACTGCACCAATTTTCAGCAAAACTGGAGATGGTCATGTCAGAATTGTCAGACGCAATGTTGATGTGACTTGGAATGACTTTGTTAAAACACACTTCATCATCGAAGTGTGATCGCCATTTTGAAAGGCTGCAATATAAGCAGCTCAGCCACGAACCAAACTCTTTGTCATTTAGCAAAGTCTGCTCAGCCACCTACAAATGATTGTTTAAGTCAGCCCATTAGACTTGGTCACATGAAGGATAATCACTACTCAGTTACAGCAAATAGCAACATCAGTGGAGGAGTGGAAGTTAGGCAGGCAAAGGTCTGCTTTGAATAGCTTTCTCTAAATTGTCATTCTTGATCATCAGTGCTGCATAGACTATGCTTCTGAATATATCATCACTCAAAGATGTGATGAGAACAATCTGTTGGCTAGCCTGGTTTTTTAAGTGGTCATAAGCCTGCAGAGTGCAGAAATTTCTTGCTATATGAGCAGCATTTTCTCAGAAGTGGTTCAAGAAAGTTCCTGTAATGGAGCTACATAAAAGCCCACTAATGTTAACATACACTGTATATGCATATAAATGCAATCTTCACATTCAGACAAGAATATCATTACAAAAGTTGCAGATCCAACAGCAGCCTATATTATTTTTAACGTCACAACTTCAGAAAGAAAAAATATGAAGAGAATCGAGAACATGCGAGATGCTTTAGTTCCTGCTAAATTCCATGAATGCAATAATCATATTCATTGATAGAGTGGAATTATTTTGAATATCAGCGATTCACTAAAATGCAGTGTCACATGGAGCAAGACATATTTTTAATCGAATTCTCTGCTCAAAGATCATCAACATTTGCATACAATGTATAAGCCTAGTACATTCATTCCATAAAGACAACGCATGTTCATTAGAATTAGAGGAGTTGCTAAACAGCTTTCTATATGCAAATAGTCATTCAATTAATTCTACCATGAGCTAGAAAATCAAAATAAACCACTTACAAAATTTACTGCATAATTGAAAGAAGAGAAAAAAGCTGTGAGCTACATGTGACACAGCGCTCAGACTACCGGTAGTTTAATTAATATGCAAGGACGATTAGGTGTTGTGTGATAATATAGCGCACGTGTGATGAAATGCTCACACGAAAACATACCTGTATTGCCAATACCTATAGACAGAGACAGAGAGATAGAGACAGAGAGAGTGACAAAGACAGATAGAGAGGTTGAGAAAAAAACTTGGCTGTGGGCAGAGAAAGAAAACATGCAGGTGAAATAGTTAAGGACTTTGTCAATTTTAAAAAGACAGGAATTTTAACATCGGCATCTTTGACTTGATGCTGTTCAAAGTGTCATTTTTTAAGTACCCGGTATCACAAAACCGAAGTGCTTTGAAAGAAAAGAGAATTGTCGTGTGATCTTTATTCGTACTATGAAGTCCGAAGATATAAAATAAGGAAGTTAATAGAATTGATAAGTAGTTTTAGTTCAAACAGTGAACATTAACCTGATGTAAGGGTAACCTAGGGTAAGGATTGCAAAGAAGGAGCCAGGGCATTGAAACTTAAATGCAGCGGCGGTGCCAGCCATACAATTCAGGAGGTCGTGTCAGGGTCATCGGAGTTAATTAGCAGGTCAAGGAAATTGAATGTAAGGAAGTTAAATTTCAAATTTATTTGGCAGATTACATGGCAGGCCATGAGTAAAATAGGCAGGTCAAATGACCTGTTGTGACCTCTGGTAGCGCCGCCACTGCTTAAATTCCCAAATTAATAAAATCAACAATCAAAACACACATATATAATAAATCTATAGACAACATTTGCAATCACATACCAGTCTCAGTCAAACTTCCGTGTGCTGGATTTAGTCGATAGTGCCGTGCCAATCCTCCAAGACCGATGTAACCCTTGTCACATGTATTACACTTGTGCTTTCTTGGCTTTCCAATACCTGACAAAATATTGCAATTCATTCAATTCTTCAGACTCATTCATTGATCATGCACATGAATGACTTTTGTAAACAATATAAGAACAATTACATGCTTCATCTCCATTGTGAAAGGCAATGGCATTGCCCATACTCGCTTCGTGAATGTCGGACCCATTGCTGCTATCCAACTGGTGTCAATTCATGTAATAAGACACTCAAAACATCACTTTTTATTAGCCTTCTTTTTTATTAACCTCTCAAAGGCATTGCACCAATTACACTGCATTCCAGTTGATTCAAGTCACTGCAAAATGTGCACTGCTCAGATTCATCATGAAACATTAAAGAAAAACAATTTACTTTTTTTGACTCAACTGGGTTTTTTCATTTGTATATTGGCAATATGTTTTCAATATATTTTTTGGATATTCCTTCAAATAGGGATGGACTGAGGGATAGAATGTACATTGCAAGAAACATCTGTTAAATGCTCTATGTCACATCATTCACTTATATTAAACAGGAGTTCTTCAATAGGATGGTGGAAAAGCTGCACAAGCTATGTCTCGTGGCACAGTATGATGACATCGTTTAATAGGAACCTTGCGATCATCACTGCAGGAATTGAAAAAACAAAACCCCAACCACAAACCATTCACAGTTTATGTTTAAAAGAAATTTCTATTGACAGTCTAGCTTTTAAAAGCTAACATTACATAAGGATTACTAGGGCTGCAAAGGGGTAAACTCCTTTAGGGCTGAAAAGGGGTAAAGCCTTCTGCAGCCACTATTTGCAGCAAAGGGTAAGCCCTCTGCAGTCCCTACTGTCACACAGTAATTTCTGCAAGAACTGAGGTTTCAAAGGGGTATACACCTTTACAGCTCATGGTTGAATATAATATTAAGACTGGGGTGAGTGACTTGTCATAGTTAAGGTAAAGGGTTTTGTTAATCAGTATCATAACAACAACCACCAAGAACTGGAGCAAGGTCTATTAAAATAGCATTTTTTTCAATATTTTATATGAACATCGAGTCATTGCAGTAGCACCATTGCACCAATCCATTTCTAATATGAGATTTCAAAGGAAAAGCTGCTATAAATGACAAATATATTGAGCTACCTGTAAATATGCATCCATATGAATACAATCTTTAATAACAAATCTTCATACCAAAAGTAAAACTCACAGGGTTAAGAAATTAGAATAACCAAAAAAAATTGCTGACATACGTTTCATTGGCACCCTACGACAGAAGTCTTCAGATCCAATCAAAATTGAAAAGGTAAACCTACCTAAATAAGTGATTACAGTTAGAAAGTCTGGATCGGTTTGCACATAATGTATGCTATCACGAGCAATGCATTGCTTAGAAACAATATCAAAGGGGCTATGGAATTGGACGATTTCCATTAATAGACATGGCTATATATTTCTACATTCTTAGTTTTCAATAACAGTAATTATGTAAATTTATTTTGGGGTTTTGAACTAGTCAACCTTCCAAATTATGCTCATGTAAACTATGATTGAATCCAAAACTGGAGAGGCAGCAGTTTGAGTTGTCATCAATCAACCACCAAGCTACCTAAAAGAAGCATTAACTAATCTTGATGTTTTACTAAAACAATACAATTGCAATTTAACAATGCCTTCCTCAAGAAATTGAGAAGAGCACAAGTGCTGCTCAAGCCAAGGACTGGTCAGGAAATTATCAAGAACTGAGAAGAAAGTTTTCGGTATCAATCAGCTCTACACTCTCAGTCAGAGAGTTCCGAATTAGTACACATTTTCAGGTGGAGGGACCGACAATTGTAAACAAATGCCACACAAAACAAGAGGACAATCAGAAAGAACACAACTTTACAGCATTTTGATTCTAAGAAACAAGTCTGTTTAAAAATACCTAGCTGTCCTGCTTGTCCAAGAGAAATGTGATCTGCGTGTTTAGTTTTCTGACCAGCAGTTCCATCCTCTTCACTGCTGCCTTCCTTGAAGTCTGAATATCCACCATCAGAATCATCATAGTCCTCGTCATAATCTACTGGATGAATATGTTTATAATCCTTTACCATGTACTGTGGAGGTCGTGACACCCGACCATATCGAGTTCTCTGTCGATGTTTCTTGCGAAGTTCTTTCTCCTGTCTGCTAAATTCTGGTGAATTTCCTTTTTCTTCATTTAAGTGCTTTCGCTTGTGGAACAGTTTCTTCTGGCTCAAAGTTAAATTTCCGTTTTTTGACCCTTCAATCTGTGATCCATTGATAGCCATTGATGAACTGGTAGTCAGCGACGAATTCTTGTGAAGCTCAGATGGATATACAACCTTAAATACAATTTTTGTTTGAGTTTGCGGATTGTAGAGGATACTTGCCTGTCCCGTCTGTTGAGAAGAACGAATTAGCTGCTGCTGTTGTACAACCTGCATTATCTGAGCAAGCTGCTCTGGTGTCAGATTCTGTAAAGATTTATACTGATTTCCTTGCTGTATGATTCTAATAGGATTATCACTTGAACCAAGAGGTGCCATTTTCTTAGCACCAGTTTTAAATTGCGTTGTTGTAGCGGAGGCGGATGTTAAGAATGTAAATTTTGGTGGCACTGAACTGTGAACTAAATTTTCTCTTGGTATGTTGCTAGTAACAGCATCCTCTGAAATCAGATTTTCTGAGTTTGGTGGTTCAGTGCCATTCACAAACTGACTCTGGTCACCTATTAAATCTGGCAATATATTGGGACTGCTTTCTGTCTCTTGATATGCATTTGATGCATTTGTTGCATAATTATAAGGCTGGATATTGCTGAAAGTCTGCAGAGCCTCTCCAGTTTCAGAAAAATACGTGTAAGTTGGTTCGTTGTCACCTAAAACAAGTCGCTCTGGATCAACTATCCTCAAGCATGTCATTCCGATTTCTGGATTACCACAAGGCACTATAGTCTCAGAATCATTTGTCACCATCATAGTGTTCTGTCCCTCGTACGCACCAACTGTTTCCTGTGGATACTCGTTATGAGAGGCTTCTTCCAGGGCCTGTTGAAGAATATCTTGCACACCAGCAGCCTCTTGTGCCATTGGGCCAACAGAGGCCCCACTGAGCGACACCACCATTGAGCCATCGGATGGAACCATGGAAGCAGATGAAGCCCCACACGCACTTAGGCCGCCTATTGAAACAACGGCCATTCAATCTATTTCAAATTCGCAGGCAGATATAAAATACAGATTTGGCAGAAAAACAACAAAATAAAGATGAAGAACAAGAAACCATCAATCGACATATTTCTTTGACGATGTGACGATAGATGTCGTTCGCAATCAAACACGGGCTATATATTCCATAAACATACCGGGAACGTTGTGGTCCCGAAAGTGACATTAAGCGCCCTCTAGTAAAGATATGTAATTCATGGCTCATCGCTTGTAAATTGAATCAATTCAAGTTTCATTAATTTCGGAGGTTGGAAAGAAATCGCTACAGCGAATTTATTTGCGGTCACTCATTAAATACAATTTGGATTAGGCTCCCTGTTGCCCAGAGCCCTTGCGGCCTCGTTCGGTTCCACGTACACCCTATATTATCTAGGCCTGGGCCTATACCATGTTCAAGGACTTTGCCTAGGCCTATAGGCATAGGCTACGAGCAAAACAATCTCTCCACGCCCAATGTATTTTTACACAGCATGGGTTCTTGGAGTGACGTTTATGTGGTCAGATTCACCACTGCTGATGCTGTTCCGAAATTATGGTTGGGTTTTGATCGCCTGTAGCAGGGCTTTTTTTAACATGCAGTTGTACACAAAATGTGCAGTTCTAAATGGATTTTTGCAGTTGTAGAAACACGTAGAACCACTTCTGTGCAGTTAAAACTAGTTGAAAAAGGCCATTTTCTTCCGATTGGGAGTAATTTACCATGGAGGATGGGAAAGGCAAGAAGGGTTTGTGCAGTTCTAAACATTCCTTAAAAACAGCCCTGGCCTGTAGGTATCAATTAACGTAGGCTACCGTACTTTAATTGACTCGAAGCGCGCTGCATGGTCCGCAAATTGGTAGGCCTACGCTTTAATTAGCCCAGGTATCTTCCTACTCAAATCTTTCCACGTTTGAGGAACCTTGCAAAAACGCTAGCCATGCAAGATCTCTTTATAGAAGCATCTTTAATCATCCTGACCACGTCCTCAACGTCTTTCTAAATCCCGCTGGCTGTCTATTGATCTGACCTGCATGCGCCCACGCTCACAAGTAGCCCTAAAGGCATTATGCGTATAGGCCTATAGGTCTAACCGTATATGCGTTCGTACGTTCTCCCTATAGGCTAGCCTACTTGATTATATATATAGGCCTATATATATATATATATAATGTAGGCCTATATAGCAGGACGAGGTTTCGTGGCTAAGATGCTGAATATAGCCTAGTTAGAATTCTGTTTTCTAGTCGACTTAATCCTGTCCTCCTAATTAGGCCCGTTGTATAATTGTTTTCTATGGCAATTATATGTAAACGTACGTTGTATGTAAAGCGTCAATCGAGCACACCTAAGATTGGCCTACTTACTTACTCACTCATACATCAGATGACAGATAGTTTTGAGACGGAAGTTCTTCTGAATAAATTATCTTGAGAGACGCTATATAAATCTCGGCATATATAAATGAACAGGCCTACACATAGGCTACAGCCTACAGGTACATTTCACATTGCAAAGACCTAATAGGCCTGTGTAGATCTAGCACTTAAACTGCCCACGCTAGTCTTCGCCAGCTGCATGGCACTCCAATAAATCGGCGCACTTAATTGCCCGCCTCCCTTAATTGTTTCTCTCACATTCAACTTTTATGACTGATTGACTGAACACCATCATTGGCTTGCCTTGACTGTCAATCCGTATTCAACATAAAATTTCTTTCTTACCTATGGGCCAAAGATGTTCTTGGGTCAAGCTTCTCGCTACCTCTCTGATCTTATTACGCGGCCTATCTCAAATTGTCAACTATACCACTGGACGTCCTCTCTGATCTTTAGACCGTCGTGACCTTCTTGTACCATGCATGGTCTATAGGACTGCTACAGTCCAGCATTGTGCCTTTGCTTGTGTCGGCCCTTTGCTGTGAAATGGCAATTCCTACTATAATGCCTATATTTTGTAGGCCCTATAGAGTATTTGAGACCACGCGTTCTACTCTAGCCTATATACTCTCAAGACTGTTCTTTTTAACCGGATTTGGGTCGGGAGCGCTTCTGAGCATTTATTTCGGAAATTTTATGTGGCGCCTCTTCAAGGTAGACTAATCAGAAGCGCTTCCGCGGCCCAACCACGGCTAAACAGGACAGTTTTAGGTTCTTATGGAACCGACTGCATATATCTTTCGGTCTCTCTGGTACTCTGCTCCTCTGGCTGAGATCCTTTCTTAGTGATCGTTCCTTTTCTGTGGTCCATGGCCCCTCTAGGTCCCTCTTGGTCCCCGCTCCCTACGGTCTTCCACAGGGTTCTGTCTTGGGTCCCCTTCTCTTCATAATCTATACCTCAGATCTTGCCCCTCTTCTTGCCTCCCATGCTATGCGAGCCCATCTGTATGCTGATGATGTGCAAGCCTACCAGCACTGTCGCGCCTCTGACTCTGTTGCAACTGTCCGGTCTATGTAGGCTACTTTGCCATGGAAGCCTTGGGGATCTGGATGTCGTCCAATCGACTCCGCCTCAATTCTTTAAAAACTCAATTCATTTGGCTTGGCACTCGCCAGCAGTTGAAAAAGCTCGATATGACAACCATCGCTGATGCCTTTCCTGATTTTGTCTTCTCAACCAGAGTCCGTGACCCTGGTGTTACTCTGGACCAAGAGCTCACCTTTGCTCCACATATTCACTCACTCAGCCGTGCCTGTTATTATCAACTGCGTCAACTACGCACTGTTGCTCGCTCACTTACTCCTACTGCTGCTGCAACCCTTGTCCATTCTTTTGTTACCACCAGACTTGACTACTGCTGCTCTCTCTATGCTGGCCTACCAATTTCCCGTCTGAGTTGCCTTGATCGCGTCCTGCGCTCTGCTGCCCGACTTATTGGCCGCATACCTAAATTCAGCCACATCTCCAGCTATATGCGCGACGTTCTCCACTGGCTTCCACTCAAGCAGCGAATTGAGTATAGGATATCTACTCTAGTCTGGCGCTGCATGCTAGGCCTTGCTCCTGCCTATCTTTGTGAGCTTTGTAGCCCTACTCTTAGTTCTCACCCCTTCCGCTCCCTTCGTTCGTCTGAACAAAGTCTACTCTCAGTACCTTTTGCTCGAACTTCCACTATGCAGAACCGTGCTTTCTCGGTGGTGGGTCCCTCGACTTGGAATGGTCTTCCTCTGACCCTCCGCTCTCTTTGTAAAAATCCTTCTCAGGCTTTCCTCTCTCATCTTAAGACAGCTTTATTTGGCCGCGCTGAGGTTGGGAGCGCCTCTGAGTAGCCCCCTTGAAGAGGCGCTATATAAATGCATATAATGAATGAATGAATGAACGAGTGGAGGAACCCATGGGCACTAAACGCAGTGTAGACCTATACTGCAAGATAGTATAATATCAGGTTGTATGCTATAGGACCAGCGACAGAGAATGAACAGAAGTCCGCGAGCGTGGAACCAGAAGCTTAATTATCTTGGTTCGCCGACCGAAGGGTGGATCGACGCTGAACACCCAATTAAGGTCGAACAGCAGAGTTCTCGAAGATACGCTGGAGCCAGTGAATGCATCGCCTAACCAACGCGTAGATCGACCCTGTATAGCCTACGCAATCCGCTGCGGAGAAGAGATCGAGCCAAGGTATAAGACAATTATTAAGACAGAGTAGATATAGGCTACTATTGAAGAGGCGCTATATAAATCTCTGAAACGAATGAAAGAGAGGAGAAAGAAGATAAGCTCAATGTTTGAATCCATATCCCAGCCGCACTGAGGTTTTTTGAGGCATGCAGTGTGACGACCGATTATCTGAATGCATGGGGATGTATATAGGCCTATAGACCGGGTATTAGGCCCTACCTGCATGCATGGGGTTGGTCCATTTAGAGTCTATATGTGTTAATTTGCAATCACTCCTGCAGGGCAAAGCAGGACATAGCCTAATGCCCTGGTAAAAAACGGTAAAAACCCATTTGTCCTGGTCGTTGTCCTGCCACAAGATTGCCAGCATATTTCCCTGCTACGAATTTGTTTGGGGCATACATCGCTTCTGCACTGTTTACTGGTACCAGTCACCATGCAGTGCCATGATTATTATACCTGGGTTAAAAATGTCTGTTCACAAATCACTCCAATATTATTAGACAAAAAGGCTATAACAATTTAAAGTATATAATAATGCTGAGACTGCGAATGCTGCATACTTTAACAGTTAACACTAGACAGGAATATCATAAGATCTGCTTATATAGGCATGCATTGTAAAAAGGAACGAATTAATGAAAGTTGATTCGTTGAATGTAGGCTTCACACGTTTTGTGGGTCTTTCAATTGGTCATGATTCTGTAAGGACCCCACAGTCTTGCCGAACAGGGCCTCCACATTTTGTTGATCTGCATGACAGTGTTCGACAAAATTAATACTGAACCACAATCCCTATAGCCTAGATGGTCGATAGTTTAGGCCACAGAATATTATAGCCCATAGTCCTACGTATGCGTGCTCGTTACTTAAACTGCCTACTGTGTATAGGGCATAGGCCTACATCATTTACCCAATATAAATATAGACTCAACTACTATAGGCCTATATAATTATGCCTAAACGTTTCGCTGTCTCTTCTGCAGTTGACCGTGCAGGCAAATGTTTTTCGATTCGATCGTTGTGAGTCCTTGTGATACTCGCGACCTTTGTATCAGTTGATCCTACAGACTTTAATTGCACTTTTCTTGACTCCTCATGCAGTCCTCATACTCCGCCGCAGGCTTTACCGTCGAATGTCTTACGCGCATGGATTCAAAATCAATGACTTCAACTCTTGATGATGGTGGTGGTGCTGCCGTCGCTGCTGCTGCTGCTGCTGTTGCTGTTGCTGCCGCT
Organism: Lumbricus terrestris; assembly: GCA_949752735.1. Taxonomy (NCBI): domain Eukaryota; kingdom Metazoa; phylum Annelida; class Clitellata; order Crassiclitellata; family Lumbricidae; genus Lumbricus; species Lumbricus terrestris. The sequence continues at coordinate 47,439,299 of OX457038.1, read as the reverse complement.
GCAGGATGGCGTTTGCTTAGTTTCCAACTTTCTTTCGTCGTCACCTGCTTTGGCATTTCGTGTTACATCAGGTGGAGCGGAGCGATTGCAAACCACAGGTACTTCTGAAACGACAGAAACATATGCAAAACGTTACAAATGACTGATTCAGTGGTTCTGACCACAGCCAAGTTAATTCTGATTGGCTGGCTTGTATAGCCTAGGTTACTAAATACAAATGGTCTGTCTGGACCCAAGCTCAACCACATGATGCGAGCCTCTATATAGTCTAGCACAGTCTAGGCCTATAATAATATTATCATATGCCTACACTGTCCCGTCGGCAATATTAAGCTCCAGCATGGTCAGTGTATGCTGGACAGCAAATGACGAAAGCGGAAGACTTCAAGCCCTGATTAATAGGATAATGCGTTAGCGATATCTCCCTGACGATATCCAAACGTTTTCAGCGGCTTTTACTTGTCCTCTGCGGGTTCCCTACTTCCCCTTCCCCCAGGAAGCCAATTGACGTGTTACAACCTACGACACAGACGCCATGACCATTGACCATTCACCAGATGCAGTCAATGACAGACAACCAAATGAGGAAAGCATTCATAGCTGGAATATGTTGTGGCCTGCCAGCCTGGAGTATAAGCTTACGCAAAGGTTTAATTTGCTAATTAGACTTGTCTCAGTCATGATTTTGCTTGTCCTATGATTTTGACGTTCATTCTGATGTGAATTAATTATTTGGTGATGCCTGTTACCCAGAATGTCGCTCGGCTGGCTATAGGCTATGCTATACAAAAAAATACATGCTTACTTACTTGTATTTGTAATTTATTTCAGATTTATTTAGATCCCAACAGTAAACTTTCCACTACCACATATATATATAGGCCTACAATTTATTTAAGTATAACAAAACTGCATGACAAACAACTTACTGGATAGTAATTCGTTCTGTGCGTTTAGAGTGCAGCCGCCGTTTGAAGAGCTGGTGCTGAGATTGCTTGTACAAAGAGAACCGCTTTTAGTTCGGTGCAGAAGAGGGTTTTCTGTGTCGCTGCCTCTACCGCCATACGTCACTCTCCTTCTCGCCTTGCATATCAAGACAAAGGCAACGATGGCAATACATATTGCGACGACAGCGGCTATCAAGGCAAGCAGTGTAGTCAAAGGGATGAACTGCAGAGTCGGGGAATCAAGAGATTGTGAAGTATAGTTGGGAGAAGACTCTGTTGTCGTAGATGTTGAAAGCAAGTTTTCCACGAAAGTAGTTCTAGGCGTATTGACGAATGCGGCGATAGATCTGTTGGTTTCGGTTGTTAACTTCTTGTAGAACTCTGTTGCATTGGAAAAACATAAATATGTGCAATTGTCATACTATATAGTGAATTAATTCATTGAAAATTCATTAGCCAGAACCGTCACTAGAACTCCCAAACATCACCACATCATCCCAATCCTAGAATCACTCCATTGGCTAAAAATCCCAGAAAGAATCCATGCATCTCAAAGTCCTATCCATGACCTACAGCTCCTTACAATACTCTCAGCCAATTATACATCTTCGTGAAGTCCTCATCAATCAGACAAGCCAGTCTATAGGCCTACTCGATCATCCGCCTGCCACTCTTTCTCGACATCCTGTCATACTCTCGTCTCAAGTTCTCCAATAGAGCCACACCAAGCAATGAATTTACCGGACAGCGACGGATACCCCAGAGGGGTAGGGTTGGATTGGGCGAAGTGGGGCGGGTGTGGCGGGGTGGAACGTGGTGGTTCGAGGTGGAGTGAAGTGAGGTGAAGAGAGGTGTTTGGGCGCGGAAGGGGAAGGGTTGGAGCGAGGTGAATGGGCGAAAACCGAAATTTATCTGGCAACACCAGGAACTCCAAATGGGGCTGTTGTATGCCAAAACAAATTTCTGTTCCGGGTGACGGCCTCTGTTGTCATAGACCCTGGTCAAATCTGGATCCATCCATCCAACTCCAAACGGGTAAGACGACAAAGTTCGCATTGTCGCCCCTAAAACCCTCCCCTCCCAACACACCACGCCCTACACCGATGGACCCACTTCTCACCCTCTCACGTTCAAAATAATACGCCCATCAACTTTGAACGACCTTCGCGTCTTCTACATGTCTATGTGCTTATGTCTCCTCCTCATCTAGACCTACGAGTTGCATTTCTCCTTCCCTGGGGTTTCTGCACTGAGACTGCCACTGAATAGGCTGTTTACTATGTTTAGGCGCCTCATAAATGTCGAGATACGACATTAATTATTTGTTGTAAATTGTGATTATTTTGTTCTTAACTTGCTGTCATCAGTTCATAATTATCATTTCTGGACACGTGCGGTGTTTTGGACAAGCGCGGTGTTTAACAACTTAGGCCACGGACAGAAATGACGTCAGAAATGACGTCGTAAAAAGAGATTAAATATCACTAAGACGTGGTGTGGTTGACTTCGGACTAATATTAGGCCTGCCCGTTAATGGCGTCTTAATTTATTACGGGTCGACATTTAAAATGTCTATAACTCGGGATTTAAAGTGAATTGAGAGGCGAAAATAATCGCGTTGACCTAGAAATTTGGGCAAAAGTTATATTTAAAATATTTTTAGTCAACCGAAACTCAACCGTTTCAGAGCCTTTCTTGGGACAGAATACATGTATACAAACAGAGGACTATGCTTTATATATTAGATATATATATATATATATTATAGGCAATTGACGTGCGTAGAAGCGAAAGTAAAAATGCATGGCTTGATTGCCTACCTGGGCAGTTGTTCTTGCAAAATGTGAGCGGTAATTCCTTCGTGCACACATCTTCGCAAGGTGTGCATTTGTCGAAGACCCCATCAAAAAACTCGCCTGGAGTGCAAGAAACCTGATCATTTCCCGTCTCCATGATTTCCTGCAGAAAACAAATTTCCTCAATATAATTTATGTGTCAACTTACATAATAGCCTTTAGCCTAAACATACTTATACTTCGCTGCACACTATTTAATACCCGGTATGCTTTAATTATTGTTGTTTGAACCTTCGAATTCTTCGGCTCTATATATTCCGTGCGAATGGTATACAGTTCCATATCGGTTCCAGAGGTTGCCAGTTAATCACGAGGCTGCATGGTTGCCATAGTTATAATAAGAACGGCTACACGTGTTGTAAAGCTGAGTGAGAGAGTGAGTGAGTGAGTGAGTGGGTGAATGAATGAATGAGTGGGTGAGTGGGTGAGTGAGCGGGTGAGTGAGAGAGTGAGTGAGTGAGTGAGTGAATATTCCTTTCGCTAAATAGCAGACAGCGCATTAACTCTAAAACGCTCGGCCAGGCATCTAGTCTTATAGCGCCATAATTTTTAAGGTCGTCTGATGCCGTGATATGGACCTGCAGTGACTCTCATGAAGTTCACAACAGTAACCTACTGTTTACCTCAAGCAACCCTCCATCTAAATCTGACCAAATATCTATACAAACGGGAACCAATAATATTATAGTCCTATATATATGCACGTTTCCTGGGCCCTTCTGCACGATATACAGAAATTCTTACTTCTTACTTGTGGCCAAAATATTGGCAAAAAAACCTTAAGGTCTTTTTTGGGGGGCCCACCCTGTATATTATGTCCTGAATTGTGGATTTTTAGACCTCCTACATCATGAGATATCCCAATGACTTTGGATTAGGCATTCAAGAGTCAGCCTTTTAGGCATTGCTCGAGGACCAGTGTTCAAAAAGTAAAATAAATTACTTAAAATTGAAGCACAATGACATTCTCTCGCGGACTCGCCATATTCTTCGCGTACCCCAGGGCAACAGTTGGGAGACCTTTGTGCTATAAGGCTGTATTAGGATTCTCTGAACGCGCCATATAAATATTCAGATGTATATGCCTACACAAACACTTACATACATACACACCTATACATACATAGTTACATACATACATACACGCATACATACATACATACATACATACATACATACATACATACATACATACATACATACATACATACATACATACATACATACATACATACATACATACATACATACATACATACATACATACAACTCAGAGGCGCTCCCGAATGCAGAGCCTACACTGCATCGGAGTTTCACGCCGAAGCGCTGAGCAATTGTGAGTGAAGAACTTGAGCAATTGCGAGTGAAGAACTTGCCCAAGGTCCCTACGCTCAGCGCTTCGGCGTGAAACTCCGATGCAGTTTCCGCTCTGCATTCGGGAGCGCCTCTGAGTAGTATGTATGTATGTATGTATGTATGTATGTATGTATGTATGTATGTATGTATGTATGTATGTATGTATGTATGTATGTATGTATGTATATATGTATGTATGTATGTATGTATGTATGTATGTATGTATGTATGTATGTATGTATGTATGTATGTATGTATGTATGTGCTATCCTACTGTTGCCCTTGGATACGCGAAGAATATGGCGAGTCCGCGAGAGAATGTCATTGTGCTTCAATTTTTTGTGGGGCGCGGTGGTCTAGTGGTGGCGTCGTTGCCTTGAAGCCGGAAGGTTCGAGGTTCGAATCCACCTCGCCGCGTAAGGACCTTGGGCAAGTTCTTCACTCACAATTGCTCAGCGCTTCGGCGTGAAACTCCGATGCAGTGTCCGCTCTGCATTCGGGAGCGCCTCTGAGTAGAGAGAGCTTGAAGGGGCGCTATAACAAGTGCACATACAAACAATACATACATGGGGCGCGGTGGTGTAGTGGTGGCGTTGTTGCCTTGAAACCGGAAGGTTCGAGGTTCGAATCCACCTCAAGTCGCCGCGTATAGGACCTTGGGTAAGTTCTTCACTCGCAATTGCTCAGCGCTTCGGCGTGAAACTACGATGCAGTGTCCGTTCTGCACTGTCTGCAGTCGGGAGCGCCTCTGAGTAGAAAGGTTGAAGGGGCGCTATAGCATGTGCACGTACAAACAATACATACATACATACATGCATGCATACATACATACATACATACATACATACATACATACATACATACATACATACATACATACATACATACATACATACATACATACATACATACATACATACATACATACATACATACATACATACATACATACATACATACATACATACATACATACATACATACATACATACATACATACATACGTGCATGCATAAATTATCGTTAGGTATCTACTATTTGCAAGAAACGTTGCGCTGGTTCTCTGTTGAGGATGGAATCATGCAGATACAAAATCCTTCTCGAGTCTGGACGAACCGCAATAGTCATGCAGGTCGGTACGAGAGTAGACATATAGGTCACTACATCCGAGAACGCCTTATTTAAGTTTGTGGTCTATTGAGCTCTACAAGGGCAGTCACACCACTGTCTGCAATCTAACAGTGTCAGTCCCAAGCCTGGATAAAGGAGGAGGGCGACGCTAATGATCTTTCTATACAATCACAGTGTCGCTAAACCGAAACTATATACAGTATACTATACAGCAGAGGGTTTCATGCACGCATGGTTGAATCACGCACCATGCACGCGCAAACATGATTATTATGTAGTTCATTCTTATTTAAATAAAAAATTAATTATTGGCGTTAATTGAACTCCATCAGGAACTGTAATTGTTCGGGCACAGAACATTTTTCAGCCACGTTTTAGACGCAGCCTACCCGTTGCCTTTGTCTAAATGGCTCCTTTCTATAACTACTCAGAAATATACGTGCGCTGCATTCGTATACGTACACACTCTCAAATTGTTGTGAGTCCGATGTTATTGCTGTCCTTGTGTTGGCAAGAGGCTCGAGTTTTGGCAGAAACTGTGGCTTCGTAATAACGACGAACGTTGAATTTTGCCGTTTATCAAAAATGGTACAGAAGACCACTGCAGACGTCTATAGTTTACGACGAAAGGTTTAAAAGCATCGATGTATAGTGTAGAGGTCTAGTATTTCTAATCGTGCTCGTGATTCGTGAGCTTAAAATTTCGAAATTACCAACTAAGGCTAAGCGAAGGCCTACGTAGTCTATATTATATAGAGACGAGCTCTACTTATAATGTGACACGAAGCAGCAAATGAAGCACTGCAATAGAAGAATCGACGACTGCGCTTCTTAAAAGACCTGCACAGATACAGCCGGGATGAACCGAAAAAGTACCTATAGCTACGATAGCTACGAGATCGGAAAAAACGAAATCTATTAATAGCTCAATTGTAAATATTCAATGAAAGCCGCAGGAGGTCTGTTCTCTACATCAGTCAACGGCCCTCGATTCCGTCATGCTGTTGTCAATTACCACTGAAATTGACACGTAGGCCTACAATAGCCTATATAACCAGGTTAGAGGGTCTACGTTGAACGTGCAATAAACAGATTTCAATACGTAGGCCTGGCAGCCTGACCTGCTATATATTATATTATATTATAATATATTTGTGTATAGGCTATATATATGTGTGAGTAGATTGAAAGCACTCGATTGTGTTACTGAATTGTAAAGGTGACAACGCACTTCCGTGTTGGCTTAACGATTACGCTAGACCTTTTGCTTCCTCTATCTATTCGAGCATGCAGTCGTATATTATGCATGCATAGGTCTCGAATCAATCAATCAATCAATCAATCAATCAATCAATCAATCAATCAATCAATCAATCAATCAATCAATCAATCAATCAATCAATCAATCAATCAATCAATCAATCAATCAATCAATCAACCAATCAGTCAATCAATCAATCAATCAGCCAGCCAGCCAGCCAGTTAGTAAGTAAGTAAGTAAGTAAGTAAGTAAGTAAGTAAGTCAGCCGTTTAGTAAGTAAGTAAGTAAGTAAGTAAGTAAATAAGTCAGCCAGTCAGTCAGTCAAACAATCAATCAATCAATCAATAAGAATTTACATAGCGCCCCCCTATCAGGATCGTTACTCAGAGGCTCTTCCGGCCCAATCCAAGCGATGAAGCAGTCTTCAACAGTTCAGTTGGTGGTGTCGTACGTGTCGTATGGTGGATGGTAGACCGCTCCAGGTTGTTACACCATCCACATTCCTATTATATAGCCTAAATACATAATATATGTGTATATATAATTGGTATTAAATGCATACAGTTTAAATGCATAAGTGCATGTGCATTTCACATGCACACACATGTGCACCTTCATACACGTATAGAGCGTATACTCTACATACATGAACAATCTAGACATAATACATAATTATACATACATACATACATACATACATACATACATACATACATACATACATACATACATACATACATACATACATACATACATACATACATACATACATACACACATACACACACATACATACATACATACATACAGACATACATACATACATACATACATACATACATACATACATACACACACACATACATACATACATACATACATACATACATACATACATACATACATACACACATACATACATACATACATACATACATACATACATACATACATACATACATACATACATACATACATACACACACATACATACATACATACATGTACATACATACACACACATACATACATACATACATACATACATACATACATACATACATACATACATACATACATACATACATACACACACATACATACATACACACATACATACATACATACATACATACATACATACCTACATACATACATACATACATACATACATACATACATACATACATACATACATACATACATACCTACATACATACACACATACATACATACATACATACATACATACATACCTACATACATACATACATACATACATACATACATACATACATACATACATACATACATACATACATACATACATGCATGCATGCATATTATACTACTTGTGTATAATATATATATCTATAGTCTATATTATAATCTATATAATCGGACACACAAGTACATGCTGACGAACGACAGTTTTTAACTGCAGGAAATTTTCGGATTGCTTGTTGTTGAATAATATTATTGTCAACGCTCAAACAGGCTTGGCACAGTTAGGCTATAAGTTTCGATCTCAGCTAATCGATAGGGGCGCTCGAGCTGTGTTCAAGTGATTCGACGATTTAAGATCAGCAGACGTACAGGTAACAGGTGGTTGCTACGTGACCCTCCATAATTATACACGTTGCGGTCAGATTGATATGGGCCTATAGAGCGTCTGTACTCTTCAGGCAATCCCGCTGAGTAAGTCGAACTTCCTCTTTAACAGCTATTTGGACGCGGAAGTAGTAGGCTCGTCCGACAGATTGCCGCTCTTCAACCACGTAAGATATATGTTGAAGGTTTTAAACGTTAAAATCCATGCAGTCATCGCTTAGCCTATAGGCAAGCCTAATCTTATTATTCGCTGCGTATATTTACGCTGCCAGCTTTTATAAGAAACTCAGCCTGCAACATTTAGGGCCTCTAATAGGCCCTCGCAGGTATTTTTGCGGGGGGAGGGTCAAACCACAATGGTGTGAGTTATAGCCTGCCTTTTAGCAAGAGCTTAAAAATGCAAACAGGGAAATTAAGAACATGGTAAAGAAAGGCAGATGAATGCCGTCGAAACTGATCCTGGAATTTTATAGGATGCGTACGATTACATAGGCTTATTCTTGTTTTGCTCATTATTGATGACTGCCCTGAATTTCTTTCGACTGCTATAGGCGGTATATCAATTTTCGTATACTATTCTACCAGCGTTATAGCAAGAGCAATCTGAGAATGCAGCTCCTGTTTAAGACTGAAAAACCCAGCGTCGTTCAGTGTTTAATATAGGGAGGCGCGTATAGAGCCGAGAGGGTTGGGATATGGGAGGGGTTGTGCCCCTTCCCACCAGAAACTTTGAATTTCCACATTACAGTTTTGAGCTGTCATCTTAGCAAAATTGATGTAAGTTTACCGTACTTTTCAGTGCTGATACATGTAAGAGTGACCATGCATATATAAGACTTCAGTAAATAAATATTATATGCTATATATATATATATATATATATATATATATATATATATATATATATATATGTAGGCCCTATGCTTGCAATCATGGCTGTACACGAGGGTATACGCGGGTATACAGCGTATATATACTCACCTCTAGGGAAAAACGGCATCGTATAGGCTACTCACCTCCCGAAAAGTAGGGTATACGCGGGTAAAAAGCAGGGTACACCGTACACGCTAGTAAATCAGGCGCACCCGGTTGTTTTGGGGGTCGGATGACTAAAAAAAAGGTCGTCAGTTTTTTCGGACGGGAAAATGGATGAAATTTTCCCGAGATTAGGTCGTCGGAAAATTTTCTCCCGGTCAGCGTGTACTCACCTCAAAATTTACCAGTACAGCCCTGCTTACAATAATAATTTCTTTTGGAGTTTCCACAGTGTAATGGTGCCCTTTTAAGATGTCATTTTAGCAAAATTACCGAATTGTTTCCGTACTGATAAAAGTGTTTTAAGATTTTAATATGTATATATAATTATAATTACAATAATAATTATTTCTTTAGGCCTACGTATGAAGTCCACAAAAGAGGCGATCAGGGCAAGATCATCAGCAAAAGCCAAACTCCGTTACTCCGGACCATGCATGACCTCTTTATTCAGAAAGTACCCGATGGCCGGGTTCAGCTCCGCTAAGATCTCGTCCATTACACAGTGGAACAAGATGGCCGACAATGGATCGTCTTGTTCGCACGCCTCGGCCACATCTGATCGGACCGCTTCTTCGTCCGTCCACTTTGAGGACGGTCTACAGAGTGCGCCAAAAAAACCTCTAGATTTTTTGCCAATATCTTGACCAAAAGTAAGAATTTCGAAATGAAATTTTACGGACTTATATAGACAATTCATATTTACACATGTTGGCCATATTTCATCAAAATATTTCTAACAGAGCAAAAGTTATGCCACTTTTAGGGAGGCCACCCACCGTTTTTTGACGATTAAAAAACGTAAAGCAACAAAAAGTGGCAGAAACACGATTTTATTAAGTCATATCTCAAATAACTGTTATCAAATAGCCCTGATATTGTCAGATGATCATTATTACTACTATTTTAAACAGAAACAGGGTACCAGTGGCGGCACCAGGATTTCAGTTTTGGGGGGCAGAAGCCTCGACCGAAATCTCATGAAAATTTTCCATTTTCGCCGCCAAAATTTCTGACGACCTTTTTTTTTAGTCATCGACCGAAATCTTGTGAAAATTTTCCATTTTCGCCGCCAAAATTTCTGACGACCTTTTTTTTAGTCGTCAGCCCAAAATTGTGGATATTTCACTGTAAAAAATTTCGGATGGCCTTTTTTTAGGGGGGCTGAGCCTCTTGTAGGGGGGCTTAGCCCCCCAGTCCCCCTAGCGCCGCCACCGCCAGTATAGTCACAGGTCACGGTGAAGTCACTAAGCAAGATGCAATCAAGTTGGTAAATAAGGAATCTGTCAGATTCATAATTTTGCTAATAAGGCAACGAAATTAAAATTTCTAAAAAATGAAAATGACCATGGTGTCAATGACAGACAAAATGTGTATTCAGACACCTCTTGAGCAAGATCCTGGAGATATAAGGCTATGAGCAACGTTTATTCTGATAAGCAGTGAGAGCGCAAAAATTAAGAGTTAAACTGCGATTTAAGAGATTTGCCGTAAATGAACGGAGATCGGCTCAATGTCGATTGTTCTGGTTTTATTGAGATTTGAGAATGCCAATGGCCCATATCTCCGGATTTGAACTCGATGGATTGATAATCAATTGCGGAGAGCTATGCTGGAGAAATATCACAATGTGCAGCCAAAACCAAGAGCAGTAAGAGAATTGATGGGCGCATTGGAGTTGATATGGGAAGATTTACCTTTGGAACGCGTCAACAGGGCCATCAAAAACTTTGCAAAGAGACTCAAAAAAAGTTTTGGCACTGGTGGTGGGCACATTGAACACAAGTTGTCACTATCGAGTTCATTTCCAAACAGTTGTTTGAGATATGACTTGATAAAATCGTGTTTTTGCTACTTTTTGTTGCGTGACGTTTTTGAATCGTCAAAAAACGGTGGGTGGCCTCACCAAAAGTGGTATAACTTTTGTTCTATTTGAAATATTTTGATGAAATCTGGCTATCACGTGTAGATATGAATTGTCTTTAAGACTGTAAAATTTCATTTCGAAATTCTTACGTTTGGTCAAGATATTGGCAAAAAACCTAGGGGGGTCTTTTTTGGCGCACCCTGTATGTGTTGGCGTACATCTGTGATACATACTGCACCAGCGATGATGGCACACCCAGCCTCCTTAGTGACATAGCCAGTGTCACGTGTGCCACGCTATCAGAGGATTTGGCCACGCCTAAGAAGGCCAGGCACAATTAATGGTCTTCTCTGCCGCTGGGCCCCTTTAATATGATGTTATCCAGGAGAAAACATTGTCAGCGTGAACATCCGTCAACCGTCAACGCTTTCTGTCTCGGATGGAGTAGAATCTTCACAGTTAGACGATCAGCCAAGATCTTATGAAAGATCCTTGTCACATCGTCATACGTGAGGCCATCGTGATATGCCTGAAATTAGCTGGATCTCCCCCCCGTGGAATTAGTATATTCTCACCATCTGCGAATTGCTTGGGCACGTGGCCTGCAGCAAAAGCCAAAGATTGTAATGACTGGCCAACAGATCCGGCGAGACGAACTTTGTATCGCCAAGGGACTATGCAGGGTTATTCCATCAGCATGGGCCGAGTTTGGTTTCCGTTCTTGGAGCATAGGCGCAGCCACCCTATGGGACCAACGGGACGCGTCCCCTCCAACTTTTGAGTGGTCCCCTAACTTTATTATTATGGTCCCCCAACTTTTAGGACGTGATTCATTATGTTCCCCCCAACTTTTAGGACGTGATTGCACCTATGTCTTGGAGGGGCTAAAAAGAACTTGGGAAGAATTTTCAATTGGCTTTGTTGGGGCTGAGACTCGGTCCAGAACGAGCGGCGCCGACAAATATTTTCTCGGGCCAAAAAATTAATGACCTTTTTTTAAGTCCACGGGCTGGAATGTCGCCGAAAAATACAAATTTTCCCGGCCAAAAAAGTTGATGACCTTTTTTTAGTCATTCGGAAGTTTCGCGTTCGTGAACAGAACCATTTCCCCAGAACAAACTTATGAGTCTGCGCCTTCTTCGGGGGCTAAGCCCAGGAAAAGATACCGTTTACACGGTAAAAAACTGAAATCTGGGTCTTCTGGGGGCTTAGCCCCCATAGCTCCTGATAAACTCCGCCCATATGTCCATCAGGACCCGGAGCCCTTTCCCAGTGGTCTGCAATAGCTCTCGCCACATTCTCTCGGGTAACAGGATCCACGATTGACCAGTCCACGTGAGCGATCGTGAATCGGCCTTTCATTGGTCTGGGATTCGTTGGAGAAAACCTTCTCCAAAACGATACGTGGTCTTCCAAGGTCCATATCGCTTAGTCCTCCTGCTCCCATTTTTTCTCCAGGACCATCTCGGCGCGCCTCGTATACGGTCCCTCCGGAAGGCTCGCTGAACCCTGACGTAGGCAATCATTCTAGCCATACGTTTCGGGTTCAGCCTCCGCTTGAAAGCCTGCCTTTCGGCCTGCCTGGGCCAGGCGGCCTGCCTCCTTTCGGACCCTCTTGAGGTTCGCTCTCGGTCCTCCTACGGGATACAAGTTGACGAACGAGGACCCTGTAGTCCTGTCTTTTCCGCTGTCCTTTGATCCTCTCACGGGTCCATCCCTCGTAGATATTTACCAATCTGCCATTGATTGAGCGCAGCGCCACGGCGCGCCAAACACGATAAGGTCAGCCTCGAACCTGGCCATCCGGGCTATTTCGATCTTCGGGAAGCCACCGAGGCTGGACTCGTTGGGAAACCTGGTGTGACGCGTGATAGTCTTCAGGATGGGCCTTTCGCTGGTGGTGCGACAATCCCACTGCACCTCTGAAGGGGCTCTTTGCCAAGTCTTTGAACACCACTCAGGCCACTGACACTTCAACAACCAATGGCACCGCATCCGCCTCCCCACAGGCAAATAAATCAAGATCGAGCTGCTGAGGCAGCTCCTCATCGCGTATCTTTCATTACGGTATGTTTGATTTATTTGTGTGTCGCCTTCGCACGCTTCGCCTTCTCTCAGGGTTGCCCCCGATCGGAGTTTCCACCCCCCCGGCCACGACAATGCGGGTGCGCAGCAGGGTTTTTTTAACGTGCAGTTGTACACAAAATGTGCAGTTCTAAATGGATTTGTGCTGCTGTAGACAGGGGCTTCTATCCCCCCTAAGCAGCCGGGCGCAATCCCTCTTCTTCCCCCCCTTTTCTAAACCGGCCTTCCTCTATGTATGCAATAGGCCTATAATGAAATCTAGCGCATGCCCTCCTCTATAGTGTGGGAATGAAGGTTTGTTTGGAGGGGGCAAACGAGCATCCAGCAGACGATCGCCGAAGTATGTGTAGCGCCGAGAAGGGACCCTGGTATGGGGAGGGAATGTGCCCCTCCCACATGAGAAATTTTTGCGATTTCCGCATTGCAATTTCAGCATTTTAACTGTCCGCTTAGCAAAATACTCTATTATTTCAGTGGAGGAATTGCTGCCAAAACTGAGCAGCCATTGACTATGTGTTGCATCCTTGATCAGTGTGCGCTCGAGAGGCGTTACATAAATTTTTAGAGCACAATGCAATACAATAAAATACAATGTAGGTCCTACATTGTAAGTCCACGTAATAATGATGTTGCTTTACTAAGTGTTCAAGGACCAAATTTGACTGTCTGAAATTTGAAAGATAACATTGGATGATTGGAGAGAAGCCAATTAGTTGTGCAAAATAGTATTTGTATTAATATTATTTTTTTCCAATTTTAATATGATTGTATTATTTATTAAAATAGTAAAAACATAATTATAATCATGTAATAGAATTTTTTTATGGTATATTATAGCTGTTGTAGCAGTTCATGTAATTCAAAAATGCAGAGAGTAACCTAACTAAAAACTCAAAGTGTATAAAGAGCATACATTTTGCTAAAAACTATTAGGCCTACTATTTTGTCCAAATTGATATGGAAGGGAAGTATTTTCTGGGGGGAATCTTCCTCCTAGTGATGCCTAGATTGAACGCTGCCCTCGATGTCCGACCTTCCCCCCCCAGCCGACGTGAATTTTGGCTGTATTTTGATCCCCCCCCTATTTTTCACTGGGCGCAAGCTGCGCCCGTCATGTATAGGGATAGAAGCCCCTGGCTGTAGAAGCACTTCTGTCACAAGTTCCGTGCAGTTAAAACTAGCAAAAAAGGTCATTGTCCTCCGATTGGAAATAATTTACCACGGAGGATGGGAAGGGAAAGAATGGGTTGTGCAGTTCTAAAAATTCCTTAAAAACAGCCCTGGTGCGCAGGACATTACCCCGGCCGCATATTACCATTCTCTAACCGATTTCGTAAGCCGGTCAGAGGAATAGAATGATTACATTGTGGAAGAAGCGAAGACCATAGGGGGGAGAAGGTAGTTGATGTTAGCAGTTATTGGTGAAGCTGTAGGCTATTAGCTTCACCAACAACTGCTAAAGAACCAACGGAAAAATCTGAAGAATCTAATGACGACACTAACCCTAATACTAAGCCTAACCGACCCTGAGGACGCAAAAATCTGAAGAATCTAACGACGACACTAACCCTAACACTAACCCTAACCGACCCTCACGACGCGAAACCTTACCCTATACGCGAACGACACCATGCTTAAATTTACCTATAAAGAGCCGTAATGTGACACATAATTACCTGTCCAAATGTTCCTCCATACGTAGGGTAATTATTTGCAAGAAATTTGAAACGTTTTACATTGCAATTCGTGTAAAATCGTGAGAGCCTGCCGACGCGCACGTGTTGTTGACAGTTTAGAAGGGATGGTCAGAAATTGTACTCCACAACCTTCTCCCCCCTATATGGTCTTCGCGTCTTCCACAATGTAATCATTGTATTCCTCTATAGCCGGCTTACGAAATCGGTTAGAGAATGCTAATAAGCACCCCGGCCACCCTATCCGTCGGAGACAAGCGTTGACCTGATTTGGAGGGGAACAAAAGTTATTTTACTTTTAGTGAATCCGCCCACTATTTTTTGACGATTCAAAGACATGCGCCCACAAAAATCGCGTCAGAGACAATATACAGGCCTAGGCCTAGATAGGCATAGGCGTACGAGGCGGGGGTCCAGGGGGGCAAATGCCCCCCCAAATTTCGGGCAAATGTGTTTTTCGGGCAAAAAAGGCTAGGACGGGCAAAAAAATTCGGAGATTTTTTCCGCCAAAACAGGTACGGGAGGGATTTTTCGGGCACGCAGGGGTAAAAAAGAAAAAGGTCGTGAGATTTTAGAATTTAGGGCGAATGACTAAAAAAAAAAAAGGTCGTCAGATTTTTTGGACGGGAAAATCTTAAAAATTTTGGGCGGATGACTAAAAAAAAAAACTGAGATTTTTCGGACGGGAAAATCTTAAGAATTTTGGGCGGATGACTAAAAAAAATCGTCTGATTTTTCGGACGGGAAAATCTTAAAACTTTTGGGCGGATGACTAAAAAAAAAGGTCGTCAGATTTTTCGGACGGGAAAATCTTAAAACTTTTGGGCGGATGACTAAAAAAAAAAGGTCGTCAGATTTTTCGGGCAAAATTTTTTTGCCCCCCCACTGCCGAAATGTCCCGTACGCCTATGTAGATAGGCCTAGATTAACCACGCACCGGTTCTACGCCTAGGCCTATATAGATTCATAGGCCTAAGCTAACCTATATGAAATCAAGTCCACAATATTTTAGCCAAACTTCTCTGTATAGCACTGTCCTGTTCGTCCTGCTGCCACTGTGCAGTGTTTAATCTCGACGTCTTTGGGGACGGGGTGCAGGGGAGGTAAGTTTTCCCAAAGACCCAGAAAATATGCACGTAAAATGTAGACTTAGGCTATGTAAAATTTCGGCGTTAAAATGATTCGAGAGTATAGAACATTCAGGGGCGGATACAGAAATTTTCGAAGAGGGGCCGGATTTTTGGTCTTGGGTCAGAAAAAAAATTTCCTTGGTCTTTGGCCGTAAAACCTGATGACTTTTTAGTCGTTTGATCGAAATGTCGGGAAAAAGATACCTGTTTGTCCGTCAAAATATTACATGACCTTTTTAGTCATACGCTACTTTTCGTCTGTCTTCCTTTTCCCGCCACTGCATTAATTGTTGAAAGAATGTAGGCCTACGAACCTGATGGGGTGGGAGAGGGGTTACAGTTTCCCTGCCAAAATAGCTGATGAGAAATGTGCAAATTTCTAAATGGAGGTCCATGGCCGGATTTGCCCTCTGGATCCGCCCCGACAGCATTGATGTAGGCCTACAAAAATTCAAAATTGAAATTGGAATGTTTTTCGGAAAATTCAATTGGGACGAAGACTCAAAAAGAACGAGTCATCAGGTTTTAAAGTAGGCTACGGAATTGGTAGCCTAGTTGTGGGACTTGTGTCTCGGAAATTTTGAGAGAATTAGGCATAGACTCCTAGAAAAGGTGAGGAAGATGTCCTGTCAATGGGTGTCTTCGATGTCTGACCGTCCTGAACGGCGCTGCCCAGGGGCGGATCCAGGGGGGGCCAATCCGGCCATGGCCCCCCCATTTCAAATCACCATGGGACGTGGCCCCATCCATGGTGGCCCCCCAAAAAATTTCAGGGTGTCAGTCATGCACAGGAGAATTAATGTATAAATGTAATTAAAATCTAAAATAAAAATAATGTATAAATGTAATTAAAATCTAATCTAAGTCTCTCACGCAATTGCATTGTCTTAATATAAAGCATCGAAATGAAACAATCTTTCAACAGTATCCAACTATGATTTATGGCATGCAATGTATGTTATTCGTGTATATATTCGTAGTAAATTGAAAAAACATTAACACCAATAAACACAATTATAACTAAGTACAACTAACTATTAAATACAGATCAAGTTAACACTAACAACAGTGTTTGGGATGTAATTTATTTTTTGCAGATGCCAAAAAATTTCAGGGCGAAACATGTTAAGTTTTGAGTTTAGTCTATATGTGCAAGAAAATGCGGTGAATGATAACACATGTTTACTCCTTGTTTTTATTTATATCTTACTATATATCATTCAGTAGTGGGAAGTATTTTATTTATTCTAGTCTTAAAAAGTCATCAGTTTTTTTAGATTTCGCACGGATGACTACAAAAAGTCATCAGTTTTTTGGATTCTAAATTGAACACCTTTTTTTGAAAATTTCGCACGGAAGACTAAAAAGTCATTACTCTTTTTAGACGAAAAATTAAACACCTTTTTAAAGATTTCGCACGGATGACTACAACAAGTTATCAGTTTTTTGGGATGCGAAATTGAATACTTTTTTAAAATTCGTACGGAAGACTAAAAAGTCATCACTCCTTTTAGACAAAAATTAAACACATTTTTTACGATTTCGCAGGGATGACCACAAAATGTCATCAGTGTTTTGGGATGCTAAATAGAACACCTTTTTTGAAAATTTCGCACGGAAGACTAAAAAGTCATCACTCTTTTTAGACGAAAAATTAAACACCTTTTTTAAGATTTCGCACGGATGACTACAAAAAGTCATCAGTTTTTTGGGATGATAAATTGAACACCTTTTTTTGAAAATTTCGCACGGAAGACTAAAAAGTCATCACTCCTTTTAGACGAAAATTAAACACCTTTTTTAATATTTCGCACGGATGACTACAAAAGTCATCAGTTTTTTGGGATGCTAAATTGAACACCTTTTTTAAAAATTTCCCAAGGAAGACTAAAAAGTCATTACTCTTTTTAGACGAAAAATTAAACACCTTTTTTAAGATTTCGCACGGATGACTACAAAATTAAGTCATCAGTTTTTGGGATGCTAAATTGAACACCTTTTTTGAAAATTTCGCACGGAAGACTAAATAGTCATCACTCTTTTTAGACGAAAAATTAAACACCTTTCTTAAGATTTCGCAGGGATGATTACAATAAGTTATCAGTGTTTTGGGATGCTAAATTGAACACCTTTTTTTGAAAATTTTGCACGGAAGACGAAAAAGTCATCACTCTTTTAAGACGAAAAATTAAACACTTTTTTAAGATTTCGCACGGATGACTACAAAAAGTCATCAGTTTTTTGGGATGCTAAACTGAACACCTTTTTTAAAATTTCCCAAGGAAGACTAAAAAGTCATTACTCTTTTTAGACGAAAAATTAAACACCTTTTTTAAGATTTCGCACGGATGACTACAAAAGTCATCAGTTTTTGGGATGCTAAATTGAACACCTTTTTTGAAAATTTCGCACGGAAGACTAAATATAGTCATCACTCTTTTTAGACGAAAAATTAAACACCTTTCTTAAGATTTCGCACGGATGACCAAAAATGTCATCAGTTTTTTGGGAAGGAAAATTGAACACCCTTTTTGAAGATTTTCGGCGGATTACTTAAAAAAGAACATCTATAGTTTTCGGGAAAGAAGTTTTTAAGTAAAGTCTATATTTATTGAGACCCTATGGCACTCTTATATGCACTGAAAAGTACAGCTATTTTGTTAAGATAACAGCTTAAAATGCTACCATTGCAATGTGAAAATTCAAAAAGTTTCTGGTGGGGAGGGGCATATCCCCTCCCCACACCCCTCCCCTACCACTCTCGGTGCTGCGCGCCTCACGATTGTCTTCAGACGGTCAATTATCTACCCCTCCGGAAACCTCAATCCCCCAGAGGTGGGGGCTAAATTAAACTCTGGTTTCGGCCAAAAACGACTAAAAAAGTTAAATTTTTCGACCCCAGCCCAAATTTTTTTGGCCCCCCCTTTGAAACGTTCTGGATCCGCCACTGGCGCTGCCCCTCATCAGAAACATGAATTCCCACCCATAGGAGAGGGAATAGATTTTAGCAATTGAACTGCACTGACCACCGTACCAGGCCAAAGCCCAGGGGTTTTGACCATTCTTCCTATTTGTTCTAAATCGTCTGAGTGTTTTGTTGTCCCTTCTTACACCATGGTCCTGGGCATAGATCTAGGCCTAGACCAACAACAAAAGCGTGTCTAAATTTACGAGGAAAGAAGGAAAAACACAGTTGATGTTGATGTGATATCAAACTGTAAGGCTAGTCCTGCGCAGATTCAGAGCAGTATCGGAGCATATGCGGATCAGCTCGACTGGATTGTAATATTAATATAAAACTATACTTCGCTTATTCCAAAACATTTGAGTTCAGATAAATTACATCAACGTCTGTCATTAGCATCATGTCGAGCAAGTATAATCTAGTCATGAAGTAAACCTGTCTGCTCTATATCTATTCGCATTACTCAATTCTGTTCTATGCCATAAACAAGAAAAATTTCGAGCATGTTCGGAGCCTACGTTGAACAGGCCCTAGGATGTGAAAATATTAAAATTACGATACATAGGGAACGCACGGACTGTTTGTTACGTTACGTGTGTATTTATTGAAATGTCTTATTGTTTTCAGATCATTAGGTTTGCGTGAATTGTTGGCGTCCTATTATTTGTGCAAACTATCGCGATGTTCCATATAGGACGTCGTTAAGTTTCAACTTTAATGGTAACAATGTAATGCGCTTGTATTACTCTGAGCCCCGTTTCAGATCTGCTGACAGTGTTCAACATCACATCTGTCGTTCTCCAACTTCATGTACCTACTTCTCCAAATTCTTTATTTTTTCAACTGATTTGCCTAGCTATTGTCACTTTGCCCCTTACAGTCACTGCTTTCAACGCGTTCATGCTTGCCGGTGGCTTCAACGTTCGCGTTGACTACGTTTCTTGCTATTAGCGTATTTATTGTGTTAAGCCAACCTCGTCCAGTACAACGACTTCCCAAATCTCATCAATAGCCAGACCCGATCATTTGCTTTACTTCTCTTTTATCTGTCTAATATAGCCATTTTGGTTTTTCATTACATGGTGTGCCTACATTTTTAGCATCTTTAAATCTTTCAAATCTTGGGTGGCAGCATCGCATTCAGGGCAGTACATGAGGGTATGCGTGGGTATACAGCGTATACTCACCTCCGGGGGAAAACGGCGTATACTCACCTCCCGAAAAGAAGGGTATGCGCGGGTAAAAAGGAGGGTACACCGTACACGCTACTAAATCAGGGTACACGCGGCTGCTGCTTAAGATGCATTTTGGCCCGATGACTAAAAAAAAGTTCGTCAGCTTTTTTCGGACGACAAATGGAGGAGATTTTGGCCAGATGACTAAAAATTTAAAAAAATAAAAAATAAAAGGTCGTCAGCTTTTTTCGGACAGCAAATGGAGGAGATTTTGGCCCGACAAAAAAAAATCGTCAGAAATTTCGGGGCCGAACAGGTCGGGTTTTTCTCCCGGTCAGTGTGTACACACCTCAAAATTTACCAGTACAGCCCTGATCGCATTCAATCCAGCCATTGTGCTGGACTTCTCTCGTTTTAGCTTTCACTTATTTTTGATATGCTTCTGTTACTCTCAGACTTGCTCCTTATCTACGAACAGTGTTCAACATCAATAATTCTCCTGCTTTGATGTTACAGATCCTCTATCTCTCTTGTTGACTTTCTCTCACTCCTTTGACTTTTAGCTATTGCTGATATAAATATCTTACTTTCTAGTGACTTCAACATTCATACTGATGCTGTTTGTGACCTCCTTGCTCCTGACTACTTGAATCATCTTTCATCACCCAGCCTCATTCATTGCATCATGATTCTTCCCATCTCACATCAAGAACTCACACTCCATTTTATCATCAATTATTCCACCTTTCTTTTTTCTTTTAACGTATTTCATTCTGTTTGTAACATCACAGATAAACATGTTGTGAGGCGCGGTGGTGTAGTGGTGGTGTCATTGCCTTGAAGCCGGAAGGTTGGAGGTTCGAATCCACCTCGCCGCGTAAGGACCTTGGGCAAGTCCTTCACTCACAATTGCTCAGCGCTTCGGCGTGAAACTCCGATGCAGTGTCCACTCTGCATTCGGGAGCGCCTCTGAGTAGCGAGAGCTTGAAGGGGCGCTATAACAAGTGCACATACATACATGTAATCATTGCTGAATTAGAAGTCAAGCTCTCCTCTCGCTCTCCTTGTTTTACTCAATTTTTCTGCTGCATTGGGTTAATAACCGACTTTCATGTAGGATATTAATGACTTTTAAGTTAATTATATGTTTTGTGAAATCTCGGCTTGAAATCTTGGCTTGAAAGCTCTGCTAAAAACCTTCCTTGACCTGTGATGATGTATACTTTCATGCTGCAATTGTACACTCACCAATTTATTTTGTACTTTTGCATAAATTATTGCCATACATATTAAACACACACACTCATACACACGCACACTTCCACCTATCCAGCCATGCACCGACACATGCAGACAGGCACACACACACACACACACACACACACGAAAAAACAGTGCTTTCTGGTGTACAAATTCGTTGGCATAAAAACAACCATAACTCAGGGGCAAAGGCACTATCTCTGAAATCTGTGATCCACAAATACCGTCAGTGTATTGCTTTTGCAAAAGGCACCATTCTTCTTTTTCTAATTTTAGTTCATCAAATCCAATACATCCCTGGGAAGCTGTCAACCCTGGTCTTCTCTGTATGTTCCCTAACTCCAAAGCTCCCTACCTCATGCTTCTACTGCTGATGCATTCTGCTAAATTTCTTGCTTTGACTTTCATCTGTACTTGTCTTTATAATCTCTTCATCACCGACTTTCCTCCTCTGCTTCCTCAAGCATTCTGTGCCCTGTCGATCCTACTCCCTTAATTGCAGTCACATCTCTCAATTTCTTTCAGCCTCTGTCCAAGGAATTTGCTTATGCTTTGTCCAAAAAAGGAACAGTTATATTTGGCAAACTTGTCTAATTTTAATTGAATATTTTGAAAAGTGCATGCATAATTCATGGTGTGTAGAGTTATTTTAAATGGTGAAATGACTGCACTGCAAGTTTGCATGTCATTTAAAAGAGCTCTGTAGACTTGTAAACACGTCTGAATTTATATCGTATTCAAGATTGAGTGTAAAAAACATTTTTTGTTTGTTTTTTAGTGTGCAGTTTTTAATTCCTGGTAATTGTTGTCAACCTGGAGGAACCAGGAAAGGGCCCTCTGAGCCCTCTTGCGGCAGCACCTCATTCACCTGGACAATTTTTTATGCCTGCTCAGTTCAGGATGCCTGTTCAGCAGATGATGCCAAGACCGTTGGAACAAGATATCATCATGATGCAAGTTTCGTTCTTTGCTCTCATGTTCTGTTTGTTCGGATTGTTCTTTCGTTCTGATGTGTATCTGAACATTCACCTGTAGGGAACATTTTCAAGGCTTCCCTACTTGTGCTAAAATCAGCTAAATGATCTCATGTCTGGTTAGGCTGTCCTATCAACTTCATTCAAATGGGTCTGAATGATGGCATTATCTCTTCTGCGTTAATAGGTAATTATAATTGCACATGTATTGAACAATATAAGTGATCTCATCAGAAGAGCTCTCATTGTAGCAGAACAAAACCACCAATCAAGCATGATGGTTTCCTGGCACCTATGAAAAAGGAAATGTAGACATGGGTGGCTGGGCAACCATTTCTTGAATGATGCACCAACCACACAGACTTCTGTGAAAGTTAGGTTGGTCGAGCAATTTGATCACCTTGTCGAGCATATTGCGTGGACCAGGATATTAGCTTCCTAACAAAAGGTGGATTATAGCCAGTAAGACAATCACGCGATTAAAAAACCCATTTTGGCCATGATGTGGATTTGCATGGATAGCAATTCATTTCCTTCAGCTTACAGTGCTGGCTGATATGCGTTTGATATGTGGATGTAGTTTTTGGTTGCATGCATTTACACAAATACACATTTGCGTTAAAAAAAGATTCAAGAATCTTGCTCTTAAGTGCTGTAATATGCCGAGCAAATTTCTGTCTAACGGCCTCTGTTGTCATAGACCCTGGTCAAATCGGATCCATCCATTTACACAAAGCTGGTTATTTATTCTTTGGTGATATAACCACTTTGGTTAAACATTCTGAACTAGGCAATTATTGCCTTGCCTGCCTTACTTTAATAATTTGTCATTCCTTATCCTACTCTGCCTTACTTTAATACTTTGACATTACTTATCCTACTCTGCCTTACTTTAATACTTTGACATTCCTTATCCTACTCTGCCTTACTTTAATACTTTGACATTCCTTATCCTTCTCTGCCTTACTTCTTGGCTTGTGTGGGGCACTTTTGAAATGCTCTTCATTCAGGCATTTATGGAATCATACATGTGTACATGTGTACACCTTCTGCGCATTGTTGCAGGCCTCGTATGCCATTCATGGGTCAACCAGATTACCGAGTCTACGAACTAAACAGAAGACTACAACAATGGACGGACGTAAGCAGGATCTGATCTGCAATTTTTGGTCCAATTATTAATTGTTAATGGTGCAGTCTTTTAGCATGACATCAAGTCAGACGCAGAGTGGTATGCTGCATGATGTTTCCTTGATTACGTAAATTTGGCTTGTTTTCACAAGGACCAACTAGTGTACACACGTGATTTTCAATGCCGATTCCTGTGGTCCCAGCTTTCAGAAACAAAAGGATAATTTCTGCATATATATTTTCATGTGTGATAATTTGACTGGTAGGGAAACTGCCAAATGCATGAACCGATGACTGCAGTGTGCCAGGTTTGATGTGTAAACGCTTATAAGCGATGTACGTCAAGCGCTAGTGCATGTTAAAAATTAGTGCATGCTACCTATCTGGTTTCATTATAGTACTGTTGCCAATATATATTATTAACATACATTTAGCTGACATTGTCATTTTAGGAAACTGATAATCTTTGGTGGGATGCATTTGCGACTGAATTCTTTGAAGACGATGCTATTCTGACTTTGACCTTCTGTTTGGAAGATGGTCTAAAAAGATACAGTAAGTCCTGGTATAATTTCCTAGATTATCAGATGGCAGTGATCAGAACCAAAGCTTATATTCACACAAGTGAGGTGATGTAGTTTTAACAACATAGTTACACATGGTTTAAATTATTAATGGTTGCAACAAATCCAAGCTGTGTACAGACAATATCTAAAGGATCACTGATCAGTCCAATTAAATGGAGAAGCAGCCTATAGTTGACCATCAGTTTTGGAAAAGGTGATTTATAAGCAGAGACAAAATGACATACCAGGTAAGCAACTGATGCAAGGAGATGGCTCCAAAATCTGGGGACAGAAACTGAAAGCTTGTTCACTCCCCCACCCCCAAGGAACAGTTCTAGGCAAAGGTATGATTAAAAGACATCAGATTACCCTGTTCAAAGCAATGCTCTTTGGATCAGTAGCCTGTAGTGATGATTCAAGCACAGAGTTATATAATTAAATTCATATTTAGACGCAATTGGTTGCACCAAATTTTTCAGAACTATTTGGAGTTTGAAGTCTCAATGAATTTGTCCTGCCAATTATTTCTTGAAAACTTTACGCTGAAGGTTTTGGTGAACGAGACCAGTTTGTGCTGCAATGCTGTCTAAAGTCTGTTGTGTTTGGTTAATGTTGTTATTGTTGTAGCAATTGGGCGTACCTTGATTCCTCGTTATTTCCGTAGTTTATTTGAGGGTGGTGTGACAGAACTATTCTTTGTGCTGAAGCATTCAAAGGAGTCGTTTCATAACACAGCCATAATACTTGACTCAGACCAAGCAACTATGGTGGCTCATCACACCTGCCCTGTCTTCACTAAGGTATGCTGCTGAACTGTCTGCTTTTGTAAACCATCACTCTTCGCTAGGTAAGTTAATTAGATACTTCTTTGAATTTTAAGGTTTGAATTCCTTGTGTTTCATGTAAATTTGTCAGTTTTTTCTAAGCTTCTTTAACTTGAAAGCTCCATGTTTTAAGGTGGCATTCTTTCAGAGTCATCTGAAAAACTTTGTATGAATATCATTTATGAACTTTTTTTCATGACTTGTAAATTAAGATTAGCTGTATGATTAATAGTGCTATAAATTTCTGCTTGGATAGCTTTGCACTCTAAAGACGAACTATACTGGTTCTCCTGTTGCTTTTATATGCTCATTGTTAAATTGTTAAAAGCATTAAATGATGGTTCTTAGCATGGCATTTGCCATCTGCAGAAAGTTTAATTATGAGTGAAATTGACTTGTCCCTGACTCAATGGCGCAATAATGATGTAAGCTATCGCCACTTGGGCTTGGTTTGCAATCTAACAGTGGTGGGTTTGAACCTAATGTTCAGACTTTCATACACCTATCTCTGTGAATTGCTATGATTTTCTTGTTTTTTTACAAGCAGATTAATTAATGCATCATGTTTTGTGTGTGTTTGCTGTATGAGTTTCTTTTTGAATAGGTTTTGACAGAAGGACGCCTCATTCTAGAGTTTACATTCGACGATCTTATGAGGATTCGTACTTGGCATTTCGCCGTTAGACAACACTGTGAACTGATACCACGAAGCATTGTTGCTGTACAGGTAAGTGTGTAATATTGTATGTATGTATGATTGTATGTGTGTGTGTGTGCATGTATGTGCATATGCATGTCTCTGTCTGAAGACTTAAAAAGCACCTCTTATGTGCCTCAAAAGGGTCCTAAGGATGTAGTTGAAAACATCTTATGGCTCTAAAAAATTGTAATGTTTCCTAAGCTGCATGTGACGAAATGTTACGCATCCTTAATGGTGGACTGTTCCAGGTGAATGGTCCAGTGCACGAGAAAGCACTTTACAGAAGGTGTCATTGAAGTACTACAGAAAGCATTCATGCTTCCTGAAAGTTTCGCCTGACCGTGAACTTTCAGCAGGCTTATTGTAGATGGAGCTGGGCGATTAGTAATGAAAAGGTCATCTAAATTCACGTTTAAACTGAGGTGCATTCAAGAGTCTTTTGATATTGTGCACAGAATATCACTAATCTACAATCTAAGAATTCCTAAAACAATGCTGGTACAAATTCGAGTGTAAAACACAGGGATGGTTAAAAGGAACGTTTTCAGGGATGCGCCCACCAGTGGAAATGTCTGACTGAATGGGATGCAGATAAACCAAAGAACATAGGTTGAATTAAAAGTAATGTAAAGTTACTAATATTTTGCATTGCAATTAGGTCAAAAAAGTAATCAATTTCTGCTTTTGATAAAGGTAACTGGTTAACAAAGTCACTGAAATATGGTAGCTAGTTACAGCAGTGTGTTGCATGTAATGCAGTAACACATAATGCTGGTAATTTGCAACTGCTTGGCTTGTTGCATCACATTATCTTTATGGCCCTATGGGTATCATGGACTGTGAGGAAGACTAGTTTCTATGGCCCTTGAAGAGGGGTCTGATTAATCAAATAGACGAAACTTTCATTTAGCGGGCATGTGCTGGGAAGAGTCTAAATTGCCTGGAGAAGGAAATTATCCAAGGCACTATTCCAAGATAAAAAAGCTTAAGTAAGATCTAAAATGATATGGGCTTATGGTGCAAAGTCATGGACTGATATATATCATTGAGGGAGAAAAGAGATGGAAGAAGGTGGAAAAAAATTTATATTGAGCAGCAAATCAGAGTTGGGACAAGACATGATGAACAGATGATGGTTGTAATTCGGGATGCCTCTAACAACACATGAATATATATGCTTTACACACTTTTTTGGTGTTCTTGCAGAAAAGGTGCCTCAAGTAAAGCTCTTAACTGTACACTACAGTGCATTTAAATCTATTAATTATAAAATTAATTGTATGACTTTACTTCAACTGTGTTCTAGCAGCATGATCCTGCTCTGGCTGAACAGATTTCACAGAACGTCACTCGTCAGGGACTAACAAACTACACGCTCAACTTTCTTCGGGTAAAAACCATCCATTCCTGCCTTCTTGTTTGTTTAACAAATCATGTGAGTGAAATCTCTTGGGTCAAGGGTCAAGCTGTAAACAGTTTAGACAATCTTTCAACAGCTTTATTAACACCATTCGGCTACAGACTATTTGTCGTTCTTTCTGAACCTTATAAGTGCTTGCGCTTCTAAGGAGTGTTTTTAAACGTTTTGATCAAGTGCATATATACACATGCACATGTTTTTTGCATGCATGCATGCATGCATATGTTCATAACTCTATTATGCATCCATCCTACCTACTTGTATACTCTGGCCTTCATACATACCCTGTGCACAATATATCCTTACATACATACATGCATACATTCATACATACATACATACTTGCACGCATGCATGCACACATGCATATACAGTTTACGCACAAAGATGCGGTTGAAATAATTTTTCTTATCGTATGTGGTTTCTGTGTTAGCTTTGTGTGATACTGGAACCAATGCAGGAATTGATGTCACGACACAAAGCCTATGGACTTAGCCCACGCGACTGCCTAAAAACAACTCTATTTCAAAAGTGGCAAAGAATGGTAGCACCACCAGGTCTGTGCCTGCTTTTGGATGAAAAGCTCTGTAAAATTCATCTTGAAACGTCCATAATATATTGTTTGGAATGAATTTCCTTTTTATTATGTGACAGTTATTGGAAAAGGTTCTGAATGACCTTGGATTGGCCTGGAACCTTAGAAGGCAATGATTAAATAAATTCTCATGACTTGTTTAGTGCATTTGGTATAATGCAAAACTCTATCGATGACTTGCCATTATGCGCATTCCACGAACATGCACTTGCTGCTGTAGATGCTGTATTGTCCAAATGTCAGCTGTTTGCTCAAGTCACAGTGATGCTGTATCCAGGAAAGAACAACCCATGATTACTATGCCATGGCTGAGGTCTTTATTTTTGGAAAATTACGACCCAAAATTCATATATATATATATATATATGTATTTGTATATGTATATTCTGTCATCTCTTTTGCTTGAATTTTGGACTGTCTTGTTTTTGCCCTTTAGTCACGCATTTTTGCATGACAGATTCACTTCAGAATTATTGTTGTGCACTATCAAATGTTCATTGTATGATACTGCACAGTGGTACCACTGCATGTGGTATTTCAAGTCTTCTCTTCACACTCCTTCCTTTCTGCTTTACTATCTGGTCATTATATTTGAAGTCTCTGTTGCGAAAATTTTTTGATTGTGTTATCCTTTTTAACATTTTTGACAACTAGTCGTGCCTTGGTTTTCAGTAACTTTTAGTGCATGCTTGTCGTTAGAGTGTTAATCAAGATTAAAGTGTTAATCAAGATTAAAGTGTTAAATCAAGATTAAAGTGTTAAATCAAGATTTTAAGATGTAGCTAAATGAAATGTGATATTTAGAGACCAATCGGCAGCCAAACAAACGTCGTAAGCGCAAGTCGACCGCTGTCCAGAATTCGAGTGGAAACAACGCGAATGCTCCATCTACGACCTCCGGTGGTCGCCAGAAGAGGTCGCCCGAGTGCCCACCATTCAACCCAGTGCTTGGTGTAAGGGTTGAAATTTAATGAATTTTTTATTATACTCATGCTTCAGTTGATGGTGTTGGGAAATTGTGTGTGAATGACTTACTCAGGGTTTCTGTAGAGAACCAGTCTAAGGATAGGTTGAACGTTTACGTTCTGCATCATATAGCGAGCACTCAAACCAATAGATTTTTGGACTTGGTGGTCTTTCTGTGATACGCTTTGTCATGGATCATGTGCTTGCAGGTTTGACTCCATGTGATGGCCCTGGACCTAGGTTGCACTCTACTGCCACTGTTGCACTCTATTGCCACTGTTGCACTCTATTGCCACTGTTGCACTCTATTGCCACTGTTGCACTCTATTGCCACTGTTGCACTCAATTGCCACTGTTGCACTCTATTGCCACTGTTGCACTCTATTGCCACTGTTGCACTCTATTGCCACTGTTGCACTCTATTGCCTCCATCACCAAGCAGTGTAATTTGGTAATTGTTTGAGTTAGAAATTAAACAGCTGGAGCTGTAATACACTGGCACGTGTGCAGGATCTGGGAATTAATCCATTGCTGCTTCAATGGACGAGTCATTCCACATGGGATACAGGAGCTGTATTTAGTCATCCCACATGGGATACAGGAGCTGTATTTATTTCTTACAGATTTTTATTGCTCCATCGCTGTTGTTAAGTTCTTGCTGATGACACTCGTGTGTACCTGTATTGCCAATATCAGATCTATGCAATATTACTGCAGAACTTTGGTTCTTTGAATTTGGAATTTGTCACAGTGTCCACAAATGACCACCATGTTTTGTGATCAGTTTTGAGACTCTGCCTCATTTTGCCTTTTTACCTTTGTTCATATAATATCACAGAACTTAAGAAACCTTGATGTAGTGCCTTTTGTAGTTTCTTTTGTATTCCCTTGTCAGTTAATGTATTATTATTATTATTATTATTTTATTTTTAGTTATTTTTTTTAATTTAAAATTTTTTAATTTTTTTTCCCCTGAGGTACTTCATTCCACCAGGGACTTCTGGACTATTATTAATTGAAGAATGAACGTCTGGTGGGTCAGGCCTCGTCTTCAGGGTGTGAGGCAAAAGAACCTTTGAATGCGACCAGGTTATTATTATTATTATAAATTTCTTTTATTATTACATAAATTTCTTATGCGCGCAAGGTCACCAAAGTATGAATCTGAGGCGCAGATAGTCAGCCGCCAGAGGAAGATGCAGTTAAAGGTCCATGTGCTTGAAAGTCAAAGAGAAATAGTGAGTTTTGAGCTGTTTTTTGAAGGTAGGGAGTGAATTTTAGCAACGAAGAGAGATTGGAATTCCATGCCTCTGCTCCCCATTCCTTGGGAGCAGAGGCATGGAATGCCCGCGAGCCCATAACAGTTCTGCATCGAGGCTCAGCCAATGTATTATAGTATTTTTTTAAAATTGAGTAAATTAAAGTAGTTCAGAGTTGACAAAGTAAATCCTCAAGCCAGACGTTGTTGATGTATCATGCACATATTTTTTTACTTGTGTTCCAGGATGTGATGGTGGTTGGTGAGCCGACGTTGATGGGCGGAGAATTTGGTGAGAAAGACGAACGACTGATAACTCGACTGGAAAACACGCAGTACGACTTGGCTGACCAAGACCCTAGAACTGACGGAGAGTTAGCACAGCGAAACCGGGGACCACCGGGCTCTGGCTACACGCACCAGGGAAATCGTCCCTCTCATGGCATGAGGGCTCGTCCGTTTCCAGGATCGCCACCTCATCATCTTAACTCTTGGGGTCAAGAGAAGGTCGGACATCAACAGCAGCAGCAGCTGCAATCGAGTTCCCATGGCAACAACTCAGACCATGGGAGCGGTGCTGAACAGAAACTGCAGAGTTCGTCTGACTGAAATGTGACTTAACTGCACTTCTGTAAAATGCTGTTGGATGAGAAACGAGAGAATTGTCAGAGTCGCCAACAGAACGAAGATTGATGAACGCATACTCAAATGGTGAAGATGAAGATTCGATTGTTCAAAAATAACGATGGATCACTGTCGTCGTTCAACAGCTGAACGGTATATTTCAGCAGTGGTCAAACTTGTGCTGATGGATGATGGCCTAGTGGTGACGATGATGGAGGACATTTGCAGTGTTTGACTTGAAGCTCACCAGTCATGATACTGAAACTAGTGCATCTTTAAGATCTTTTTTCATGTCACACTTTCTTAAGCAGTGCTTTTGGTAAATTCTTAAAATGTTCTAGATGAATATCTGGATTCATGTATTCAATTTTGTATTGGCTGTTGATTGTGATGGCTGAGTTATTCCTTAAAGGTCATCGAAAGGTCAAAGCCGCATGTATGTACGTCTGGTTATTGATTTGATGGCCTTTAAGAGCAATTCAAGAACGTTGCTAAGAACAATGTTAAATGATTAATTGCTGTACATTACTGGGCAGCTGGAAATGCGTGACAAGAAATGGAGCCCTGGACTCCTTGCATTTCATCTTCTCTGTCCATTGCTATTTATTTCTTTGTCACAAATGTCTTCTTTTTCGTCTGTTTCTCTCGGAAATGCTAAATCGGACGATAAGCCACAAGACCCAGTCTGCAACAATTCGAAATCTGCATGCAGAGCACAACAGAATCTGATATGCCTATAACATCTTTGTCATCATCTTGTTCTGTAGGACTGGATGGGTGTTTGGCATCACAAGTTTAAACAATTCTGTGTCATGTGTTTGGAATCTGTAATTGCCAGGGTTGACAGATACGATACAGCATTATGTGCTATTCAAGCAGAGCATGTGGTTAAGATTGAGAGTTATTTTCTTCTGAGAACATTGGGAACTTTGTCACTAAACTCAGCCATATGACAATTGTAAATAATTTCTCTTGACTGCCAGTGAATGAAGTTTAGGATTCTGATTATTTGTTGCTGTGTGTTTTACACATAATTTTGTTCCGAGGTTGAACTATTTATTTAAAGATGAAGTTTTATTTTATTGTTGTTAATCGTTAGGTCAGTGCTTTGATTAAGAGTTAGTGAGGAAATTTGCATTGTTGCTGAACTGCAGAACAATCGTTTTGGACTTGAATTGTAAGCTGCTGGTAGGGCAACCGTGTGCAAGTGTGCCTGCAGAGCATGATGATTGTGCACACGACTTATTTTGAAACAGATGATGACATTTGCAGCTTTTTAACTGTTGTGGACTCCTTTTTTGAGAGCGTGAAAATTATTTTTATTGGGATGTTGGTTTTCTTTTCTGACATTCTAGCGCAGTAGTTCCCAGCCTGTGACCCGTGGACCCCAGCCTGTGACCCGCGGGTCAAAAGTGTCCCGCCAGATCTAAAAAAATGGCCCTCATATCTCAAAGAATTATCAAAAATATATGAAAAAATTGACAATTTGGACAGGATGGAACACATAATTGTTTTTCTATTACAAATTATTTTATTTTGACGTCTATAAATAACATCAAACATTTTATTTTGATTCAATTATAACAATTTTATATGCTTTTAGTTAATTAAATTTTGGCCTTGTGTCCCCCTAATGTCCTTCAACTAATTAAAAGTGGCCCTCGTGTCCTCCAACTTCGAAAAGTGGCCCTAAAGTAAAAAAAGGTTGGGAACCACTGTTCTAGCGTATCGGCATCATTTTTCAGTTTGTGATGTTGTGCACATGCATTTAAAGTAATGGACTAATTGCTGTTTTGATGTTCAACCATTTCCGCCAACTTTTTTCTTTATACTTTAAAAAAGCATGTGGAAAGTGAGTGGTACCACTGTTGTTAGTTAACTGTGTTGAACATGATGAGAATTTAGTTGGAGTATATCCTCTGAGCAGGACACAGTACAGTGAGTCATCTGTGCGCATTGGTTACTCAGTTTCTGCTGGAGCAGGTTGCTCGAGTCGCCTACTACAGCGGAAGGTTCATTTTTGTCTAATGAAAATTGTTTTAATCGGCAATGTGATATGCTTTATGTTCTCTCAACATTATTTTTATGTATAATTGTGACATGATCAAATTATATGCCATGCATTATTGCATTTTCATGGTTAATCAAACTATAATAATATTAATGATAAGACAATTATATATAGTGTTATAGGGAAGGATGCTGTACATGGGGTTAATGTACATCTAGCCACGATTTTTCACCAGAAGCTTTTGATTGTTCCATGACTGCCATAAGAACGAAACGAAATAGAAAAGACAGAGGCTTGTGTGTGTGTGATGTACAGTATCATGTACAGTCGATAGGACGGCCTAAAGGTGTACTGTACAACACACGTTCGCACGTGCCAAGCATTTTAGCATAGTCGATCCTTTTATATTTTCGGTTAAATGAATTTCCATTAAATTAACATTCGGTGAATAGAACATTAGGCGAGGTGAGATTCGGTGAATTGATTTTCGGTCAGATGATTTCGGCGAAATAAATTTCGAGGAAATGAAATTCCGGGAAATAAACGATCACCGTTTCCAGGAGGGTCATTCCCAAGGGTTTTGCAATGTTCTTGCTTCTTGTCATTAATTGTTGATCAACGCTCCAATAAGATAGATTCTCAAGAGTAAGAACTTCAAGGTCGGCAGTTTCCATTCTTTATCGATGTGGATTTTGAGTGCATGTCAGCACAGAGTAGTGAACACTGAACCTATTCACATTTAGGCTATGCCTACCTATTCAGATGCTGCCAAATGCTATGCTAATAGACGTGCAGTTCAGATTTCATGCATAGTGTAACACCGTTCGATTATCATTAGAGAGACTTACGAGAGGTGGATGGAGAGGACCTGGCTAGTCGGAAAAATAACCTGATTTGAGCGAAGAAAACTAAGAATTTAAACTAAATTTCTTAGAAACTAAGAAAACTAAATTTCAGAGACAATGTTGATTGGCTTAAGCATTGAATCTCTGAATATGACTGAATATTAAAAATCTACTTTAATAAACTATACATTCTTAGATCGTGGTAGTGTTCAGAGTATAATTCTGTGCGGACCACTGCTTGACAACGTATGTTGAAATGCCAATGTCAACATGCAGTGGAGCAACTAATGAAGCTGTAAGCCTAGTTCCCGAATCAATCAAACACATAAATTTATATAGCCCCTTTCAAGATCGCTACTCAGAGGCGCTCCCAATCCAGGCCTAGTCGAAAAGAAAAGTCTTGAGAAGACTCGTGCAGAGTCACGGGGAAGCGAGCGGAGAGCAGCAGGGAGGCAGAACTCAAATTCGTTCGCACGCCGAGCAGCCACCATTCTTGGCATATTTAGAGTTTTGGACTATAGGCCTACTAATTAAGTTACTATGGTCAGTGTCTGTTGAAATTTTATTAGGCCTTCTGCAGACTTCGTGATGTGCGCAGCGTATATAAGGGCGCCACCCTGACGCAAAAACCGGCAGGGCTGTTTTTAAGGAATTTTTAGAACTGCACATCCTCTTCTCTCCTTTCTCGTCATCCTCCATGGAAAATTACTCCCAATCTGAGGAAAATGGAAAATTTGTACTAGTTTTAACTGCACGGAACGTGGCGGAAGTGCTTCTACAACTACACAAATCCATTTAGAACTGCACATTTTGTGTAGAACTGCACGTTAAAAAACCCTCTGAAAACCGGTGTGTAAGAAGAGCTTGAGCAGGAAGCGAGACATAGGCCTACGTAAGCAAGACGAGCTATTGACTGCGTGGCCAGATCATGTCACTTTGAATGAAACGTCAGAGGAAACCATACGAACAACATGTGATCGGCGCTGACCTGGCTTCCATCTCGCCGACCGGCGGATCCGTCTGCCAAACACACGAATCGCACGGTTTCGTTCGGTTGAGCGATACGTTCTACTACGTCGAGACCACTGACGTAATAACCTATAGCCTACGTCGATGTTCTTGACAATGATGCGTGCAGCACGTAATTCACCTCTCCCATTCCCCCTCCCCGTGCTAGCCAGAGACGACAGTGCAACTATGCGTTCGGCACCACAACAGAAACGATTACATACGCCCAGTGGCGTAGCCAAGAATTTATGATGGGGGAGGGGTTATATATATGGCCTGGCCGGATCCCCTTCCTGACACCAACCCAACAGTATTGCAGTAAATAACAAGGGAATAAAGTAACAAAGGGAACAATTGTTTTGGGTTTTTTTCTTATGCAAGTGGATAAATGACCTTCTTAAAAACTGTTTCCTAAGCCAATGGCTTCCTCCCTTACTTACTTACTTACCTACTTACTTCGTTCCTTCCTTCGTTCCTTCCTTCGTTCCTTCCTTCGTTCCGTCCTTCCTTACTTACTTCTTACTTACTTACTTTCCTCATTCCTTACTTACTTACTAACCTGCCTTCCTCCCAGACTTGACGAAACCAACGATCGACTCGACTTGCAAGTCCATTAAGTCGACGATATTTCGATCGACTTGACTGGCCGAGTTACTATCGACTCGATCGATCGACTCGGTCAACTGCAGGGTAGACTACATGTTATGCTGCCAGTGCAAACATATTAATTTTTATGAACGCCATGATGATCCAATTTAAAAGCCATATCATTATCATTATCACAAAGACATCTATCGCGAGTTCAACGGTTATGCCTTTCTCTGATATCGCGCTTTCCTATGCTTCACAGTTGGACATCTGTAGCGTAATCGCAATATCGTTGGGCTTCAACTGTAATGGACTCGAATGTCGTTTGATCAAGACGGTTCATGTCAGTTAACAACGGTGCGAAACCATAAGTGTTCTCGTATCTGGATCTCTTAAATAGAAGGAGGAATGGTGCGCAGAGATATTGGATGCATTGATCACTCGAGCTGCGACTGAAGACTGGGGACTCGAACACTTGTCTGCAGCTTCTCAACGAGTCCGACTACGAGCGTCGAAAGGCTGCAACTGGTTATGCGAGTTACAGCGAGTAAGCAATAATTTTTGTAGCTACCACTTACCAGAGAATCGGCCTAACCTGCTATTTTGGGGCACTTACATTTCCCCCCTGGACAAACCCCACCGACAAAACCCCCCGGACAAACCCCCGGGTAGGACGAACCACCTGGTAGAACATAATGCGTGCATAAAAGTACGCAAGTTGGATTGATGAAAAGATTTCTCTCTGAATAGAAGCCGGATTGATATAAAAGAATTTTTACTTAGATATAGAAGCTGGATTGATGAAAATGTTTTTGCTTAAATTGGAGCTGGATTGATGCAAAAAAATCCATTTTTCACCGAAGAAGTTTTCTGACGACCTTTTTTAGTCGTTCAGTCGAAATTGCGAGAAAAGCAAACCATTTTTCCTGCAAGTAACTGTTGATGACCTTTTTGTCATTTCGTCATTGGGTTATAACTACTAGTGCATTCGTCCAATGAGCAAGTCCTAACATTTAAGGATTGGAAGGGGGGGACAAATGCATGGACGGTCCTCCCACTACAAACATTGAGGGGACCGTCCCCTGCGTTCTCCCTTAAGTCTCCGCCCATGACTAACACCACTAAACAATTAACACAAATTCTACCACTGATCGATACTATGTTGCGATTACCTCTACACTGCTACTACTGCTACAAGTCGCTTGCTACTACTACTATACTACTACTACTGCTACTGCTACTGCTACTGCTACTGCTACTGCTACTGCTACTGCTACTGCTACTGCTACTGCTACTGCTACTGCTACTGCTACTGCTACTACTACTACTACTACTACTACTACTACTACTACTACTACTACTACTACAGCTACTACTACTACTACTACTACTACTACTACTACTACTACTACTACTACTACTACTACTACTAGCCTACTACTACTACTACTACTACTACTACTACTACTACTACTACTACTACTACTACTACTACAGATATTTATATGGCGCTATTGGAATAATTTCTCTCAAACGCATAAATTATACGGCTCTTGGCAATTATCTTTTTACATGAAATTCCAGAAATGGATCGATCAGCAGTCAGCAGTCGTCTTCTTTCGTGCGGTCTTTGGTCCTTCTTCCTCTTGATGATTCTTGGAACCAACTACGTTTCATCGTCAGCAGCAACCGACTCAGCGTCATCACCTCGCGCTATCATGAAGTCGAGCTGCATCTCGGATCCAGAAACAATTCGGAGCCTTGTGAGAAAGATGGAGACGGTGATGATGGAGGTGGAAGAGCACTTCGCAAGGACCTCCGATTGCACGAACGGCAAAGGTGGATTATTGGAAGAACCTGGAAAAACGTCCTCCGACAGTGTCGACTCACTCGGCATCGCTGGAAAGATCGGAAAAAGATCCGATTCGGATCCTCCAACCAGACAAATTTTTCGGTGGGGAAGGCGTGTTTAAGACGACGTTTTGATGGAATCGACTCCACCCTATATATGATGAAGATCTGAGCCGCTCTTCGATGGAAATTGTTACCAAGCGCATGGCGCGCAATGCTTAACCTGAAAAGCGATAGAATGAACCACGCGCGTATCCAGCCAAGCACTTGGATCAACCAATATATTTTACTGAAATGCGCGGGAATTGTTGATAAATGCTTAAGTCTTTGATAAAAAGAAATAAATATTCCATTATTATTAATCAGTGTCGTTGGCTAAATCCCCGCGTATTTAAGCATACAATTTGAACTCTCAAGTGCGGTAGTGGGGGCGCGGACATTTCCCCCTGGACAAAAACCCCCCGGACAAAAACCACGGACAATTCCCCCAGGGTAGGAAAAAAACCTGGTAGAGCATATTGCGTGCAAGTGGTATTTAACTATAACACGGCGGTACGCAAGTTGGATTGATGAAAGGATTTCTCGCTAAATAGAAGCCGGATTGACACAAAATAACTTTTACTTATAAATAGAAGCGGCATTGATGAAAATGTTCTTGCTTAAATTGGAGCTGGATTGATGAAAATATTTTTGCTTAAATTGGAGCTGGATTGATAAAAATAATTGTTACTTAAATAGAAGTTGGATGAAACGAACTTTTGCCTAAATGGAAGCTGGATTGATGACAATGATTCATACTGTCCTAAATTACACCAACCGTGACCAACGGGAGCCGGACATTTACCCCCCGGACATATTCCCCCCGGACATATTCCTCCGGACATTTACTCCCCCGGACGTTCCTCCGGATTTTGACTAGGACATTTACCCCCGGAACAATTCCCCTCTCCGTACATATGCATGCATACATACATACATACATACATACATACATACATACATACATACATACATACATACATACATACATACATACATACATACATACATACATACATACATACATACATACATACATACATACATACATACATACATACATACATGCAAGGCCGTAACCAGGATTTGATTTCGGGGGGTGTTTACCAACTTTTCCGACCAAATTTTTGGAGCTTTTATAGACATCATTTGCTATTCGTAGGAATTTCACCCCTAAACTGTTCAACGCGGCGCAACATGAAATTTTTACGAAAATAAATTCTGTTTTTATTAGGGCTGTTGTTCGATTAAAAATTTTAATCGAAATTAATCGCGCGATTAATTTTTTTAATCGCAATTAACTGCAAATTAATCGCAATACATTTCCTTCAAATATATTATTATAACTATTTTCTAAGGACTCTTAATGCATTCTTTCTATATTGCAAACATATTCAATAGCCTTTGGCTTAGGCCTATTGAATTTCTGCATTTAGTTTACTGAACAGTTTTGTATGAGAGACAGAATTGAAACACTGTTCAATTCAGTCAACTGCTCAAAATCCGTTATTTTTTTTATTTGCGCCACCTTTAATTAACATGATATAGGCCTAAAAGTGAAATTAGACAACCGTTTTCTGACTATCAAAATTAATTATTTATTCAGCCAATTGTATAGGCTAGGCAGACCAGTTATTTAGGCCTACGTTTGGTCGGTTTACATGCACATATTGAACCTCATTATTTGGTCACAATTTTTCACAAGAGGTTGCGGTTCTTGCCAAACCTCGTCTCAATTGTCCTTCTGAAACATTTATCATTTGAAACCAGGCGTGGCGACACTAATCATCTTTGAAATGGCACTAGTGTCGTTAAACATGTGATAACATATTGAACGCCATCGTGTAAGGACTTGTGACTAGGAAAACCTACGCTGCAGAAGAACTGTTCGGGTGTTATGCTGCGTTCAGTACAAACATATTTATGAACGTCATCATGATCCAACTTAAACATCCATCGCATGGACGCCATGCGACAACAATTCGTCTATCGCGTGCTCAACGGTTATGCATTTCCCCGATTTCGCGCCTTCCAATGCTTCACAGTTGGACGTCTATATCGCAAGAATCGTGGGGCTTCAACTGTGATGGACGCGAATGGCGTGTGAACAGGTCGGTTCATGTCAATTAACAACGATGTGAAGCCACAAGTGTTCTCAGCAGGTGCTCGCATCTGGATCTCTTAAATAGACGGAGGAATGGTGCGCAGAGACATTGGATGCATTGAGCAGCGACTGAAGACGGGAATCACTCGAAGACTTGTCTGCTGCTTCTCGTCATAGACGTCTCAACTCTTTTCTATGTTCGACTACGAGCGACAGAAGGCCGCAACTGGTTACGCAAGTAAGCGATAATTTTCTAACAGAACTTTAATAGTATATTATATGTCTAAGCACGAAGTAAAACCGTAAAATGGTGACGTCCTGAATTATCGGAATCGTCAATTGAAAGTGCAGAGACAGCTTAAGCCTTAAGGGATATACCAGGCGAAAATAAAATGAAGGAAAGTATTTACAGATTGTGAATAAATAAATATAGTCATACAGGAAAATAGAAAACGGGGCAAAACGAGATGGAAAAATAGCAAAAAGAAAGAAGTGATTTGTCTGACGGGAATAAAAAAAAGGGGGAAATTTTTTCAACTATGGATGGATAGATAGGTAGGCAGGTTGATAGGTAGGTATAGTAGGTATATATATATAGCTAGGTTGGTAGATATATATGTATAAACCATAGGCGCAACCACATTATGGGACCCACGGGACGCGTCCCCCCAACTTTTGAGTGGTCCCATTGACTTTATCATTATGGTCCCTCCCAACTTTTAGGACGTGATTGCACCTATGGTATAAAGGTAGGTGGATAAGTAAGTAGCTAGAGACAGAGAGATAGATATGGCGATATGTAGATAGAGATAGAGAGAGAGACTGAGACACAGAAAGAGACAGACAGACAGACCACAAGTATACTACCAATACCACAAATAATATACCACTGGCATGCACTGCTGCCACCACCTCAACCACTACTAGGCTAATAGCATGATAATGGTATAGTACTATAGATACTACCGGTACTATCCTATATACAGATATTTATATCGCGCTATTGCATTAACTCGTCTCAAAATCAGGAGAAATGATGTTTTGAATGCAGAAATGGATCGATCAGTCAACTGCAGTCGTCTTCTTTCGTGCGGTCTTTGGTCCTTCTTCCTCTTGATGATTCTTGGAACCAACTACGTTTCATCGTCAGCAGCAACCGACTCAGCGTCATCACCTCGCGCAATCATGAAGTCGAGCTGCATCTCGGATGCAGAAGCAGGCATGAGACTTCGGAGCATTGTGAGGAAGATGGAAACGGCGATGACGCAGGTGGACGAGTACCTGGCGTGGACCTCCGACTGCATGAACGGCGGAGAGAGATTGGAAGAACCTGAAAAGCGAGCTTACGACGCACTCGGCATCGCTGGAAGGTTTGGAAAAAGAATGGATTCTCTGGGCATGGCCGGCAGATTCGGTTAAA
Source organism: Lumbricus terrestris (assembly GCA_949752735.1). Taxonomy (NCBI): domain Eukaryota; kingdom Metazoa; phylum Annelida; class Clitellata; order Crassiclitellata; family Lumbricidae; genus Lumbricus; species Lumbricus terrestris. The sequence goes on along the minus strand of OX457038.1, from coordinate 47,399,002 downwards.
CAACCGTCAATCCATGGAAAAGCTCAGAACGAATTTAGAGTTAACTATAACGACAATGTCTGACTAAGCAATTAAAGCAGAACTCTGAATAAATTTTGAATGTGGTCTGTATGAAGTTCTAATTAAAATAAACGGTAAAACCTACACTAATAATTATCAGCGTCGGTGTCTTTTACAGGTATACGCTTATTGAAAAAGCTTCGTTTAAGCTCAAAATAGGTTCTCACTTCTCAGTAAACTGTGCAAAAAGGTCTGAAAGCAGACCTGGGAGCGACTTAGGTCAGGCAATCTGACCCCACTTGTTCCAAAAGTCAAGGGCGGATACAGAAATTTTCGAAGGGCGGGGGCCAAAATTTTGGGTCTTGTTGGTGGGACAGGGGAAAAATTTCGTTGTGCCGCCGAAAAAACTGATGACCTTTTTTTTTAGTCATCGACCAATTTTCCGGGGAAAAGATACCATTTCATCCGCCGAAAAACTGATGACCTTTTTTTTAGTCATCGACCAATTTTCCGGGGAAAAGATACCATTTCATCCGCCGAAACAACTGATAACTTTTTATTTTTAGTCATCGACCAATTTTCCGGCCAAAAGATACCATCTCAACTGCCGCTAAATTGACGGGGGGGGGCCACGCCCCGTACGATTTTTTAACAGGGGGCCTGATGTCCTGTTTTTCTCTCCCACTACATTTATTTAATGGCTTGTTGAAACCAAATGGGGGGGCCACGTCCCATGCAATTTTTAAATGGGGGGGCCTTGGCCGGATTGGCCCCCCTGGATCCGCCCTTGCCAAAAGTGACATGAGGTCGACGGCATCGAGTCAAACCGACTTGACCCGACTTCGCAGAAACACAACCAACTTCCGACTTGAAGTCGACTTCTGACATGGTAATAACCATTAGCCTAGGCCTATACGGCGTCCCATTGGAACATTTTGCCGCGCGTTTGTTACCCTGTTAGATTGCCTAATGTCTGTAATATCATAAAATTGATATATTGAAGTCAATATTATTCCTACACTGTAGTACAATTCAATGTAATGTAGACACTATAATGAAACGCAGTGCAATGCAGCATGGCACGCTGCAGGTCTATATAGGCCTAGTCCGGGAGTCCCTACATGTATGTGTCGTCCTGCAATGTGGTCCTTAGATTATTAAATTAGAGGTGGCAGTGGCATCTTGCTAAGCCTACAGCAGTAATTTTAGAAGTTGGTCAAAGTTTCAAACGTTATATAAAGAGAGGAGAGACGCCCAGTACTGTTATCTAACGCACCTGCATAATTACGTTGCCTCTATTTAAGAGAACAATTATTATTATTCGATTTAGTCGGAGATATCACTGCGCTTTGGCATTCCATAGCATTCGGTAGGCGGCAGAGTTTACTGTCGTTCGGTAGGTGGCGGTTTCTGTCCTCAGCATTGTCCGTCGGAGATTTCTTCGACTTATCGCTGATCTTCTGTTGCTTAGAACTGCGGCCCTCTAGCGATGCTTTCCTTCCTCGCTTCCACTTCATTCGACGATTCTGGAACCAGATCTTCACCTGCTCGAACAACAGAACGACGTCGTAAAATGTCGGGTGGTTGGTTGGTCTACCGATCAGCCTTTAGCCCCTTACCGACTAAAGTGTAGTAAAATAGTGTGGGAATCCTATACTGTCGGTAAGGGGTTAAGTCAGCTGGTCAAGCTGTCGATGGTCACTTGGTCAGTCAGTCGGTCAAGTGCGGAAGTCGCTTTGCTGCGAGCCATTTTTGACAGCTGCTCATTAAACTCATCATTAGCAGCACTTTAAGCCATGGGGTCCCCAAAAGGACCTTACTGGTCATGCTTCTTCCAGGTTACAAGCGAGTAGGCCTACAAATAGCATCTTGATATGAGTAGATCGAGTAGATCACTAATGCCCCTCGCAACTGCCCGGATTGAATGAAGTGAGTAGTAGTCATCGGGATCCGTCCAACGCTCTCGGATACGTATGTATAAATGTTTGCTTGCTACAGACTAGGACTGTACCGAACATTCGCCTCGTATTCGCTTCGGGGCCGAATAGCAGGCCGAATATATTAGGTATTCGGCCAAATAGTGGCGATTGGGCAGAATACGAATAGTGGTCACGTGACATCTGTTTCCGCATGTGATACCGATATATATATAGTGCATGGACAGAAGTAACTCTTATTAAAGTAATATATGGTGTGGTTGTCAATTTCTGAGCTTAATTAAAATAGTTTCATTCCTATAGTTTACACAGACTGGCAGAATTAGGATGCGAACATTGCATGTAGCTAAATACTTTTAGTCTATGTATTAAACTTAAGGAGTTGAAACTTTGCTTACATTTGAAATTATGAATGCTGTTGTTGGTAGACCTATTTTGAAAGGAATGAAAGCTATTCGTTTTCGTATAAGTAGTTGGCTGGTATTCGGTACAGCCCCACTACAAACACTAAGCCTATACACTCTATGGCTTGACGCTATAGTATACGGCCCTGACACGGCATGCGCTCATTGCGATGTGTCACGTCGGCAAGGAAATTTATTGTCATTATTATTGCCCGCAATTCACACTGAATGTTGAATTGCGTTAGGCCTACTGTTTTGTAGAGTCACTTACTGGTCTCTAGCGCAATGACATCGGTACCTCAAATTTATATTTAAAAATTAGACATCTTATTACCGGTACGTCATATTGTCACTTGGGCCTTTTCAAGTCTTTAAAAATTTCCGCACGCCATTTAAAGATGTGCACGTCAGGCCGAGGCAAATGGGCGCTGCAGAATGGTACCAGAAGTGGGGTCTGTGTCCGCTTATCGCTAATCGGATGTGCGTTCGCGCCAGTCTGTAATAGAAAAAGTGGATTCGTCTCGTTTTCTTATTAAAGCCTGAAGAGTCTGTACAGACAGACTGTCGAGAGCCTTCTGTATCCTCCAACGGGGGACTCTAGACGGACGGCGGACGGCGGCGGCGCATACCTTAGGCCTTAAGGGGTCTCTGCAGACGACTGAACGACCGGCCGGCTGCTTTGATTCTAATCGGCCAGATTACCGGCACTTAATTCTTGGCTATTGGCAACTTTATCACCTGCAACGACGACTTGATTGCGGGCACTTGTGACACACCTGTGTCGACACTCGAACCGGTCATTAGTTCCGATAAGTATACGGTTTTATTGTGGGCGACGTCGGTGCGTGTGGTGTTCGACTCTGAAGAAACGTACGCTGACGTCAAGGGTCCGGCCTGACGCCGATAAAATCGAAATTAGTTTGTCGTAAGTTTCTCGTTAGCTTCTGTCGTTACTCCTGCTGCACGCCATTTATTTTCGGTGCTCGATCGTTCATCGCTCGATCATGACTCGGTCGTCCTCCGAGTTTCGCTCCAGTCGATGACTTACTCCGTTTGTCGCCGGTCAGAGACAAACAAACGGACCTGCAGTCAATTTCCTGTCCATGTCGGAGTCGCCGACGAGGTCGCCAGTATTTACGGCGCATTAATTAATAAACCGCAGTTAAGGGTGTATAATTATGTAGGCTATAACTAATGGCGCTTATAAATTTGCTGCTGCTTATGATGATGATAACGATGATGACGACGATGATGATGAGGTGACGACGATGATGACGACAATGATGATGATGACAACGAAGACGATGATGATGATTGAGAGCAATTAATTATTTAATTACACATTTCGATAGCATCTATCGTCAAGGAAGCTCCTCAGAAAATGAACCCTCACGAAAATGGTATTTATTTAATCTCTGACAAAAAACAGAAAAGAAGGCATCGGACACTTATGGGCGCTGAACCCATAGTTATTGATTGGTTGGTCGATCGATCGGTCGATCGATCGGTCGATTGATTGATTAATTGATTGATTGAAGCAGAGGACAGGAGCATGGGCGCCCGCATAAATTTTTGCAGGGGGGGGGGCAAAATTTTTACGATAGTCACCAAATTTTTAGTTGCAAGAGCTTGAAAAATGCAATCCTGGAAACTACGAATACGGACATTTTTCAAAGAGGTTTCTTATGCAAATTTCTGAGTTTCATTTTGTGTATAATTTTTAATATGAATAGTTTCCTTAGAAGTTTGTTAAAAATAAAAGGCAGATGTTAAAACTTAATTTCGTAAAGGTTCACTAAATAAGTCCATAGAATGAATGAATAAATGAACAAAAAATAGGTGTCAGTTTTCAATGGCAAGTGCTCCTCTAGCTGCTTCTAAAGTGGCACTCGAAAGCCAAGCGCAGGGCACCAGCATTTTTACATGTGCTGCATCGAGTCAGAAGACTATTCCAAAGAGTAGTCAGAAAGAGGTCCAAGTCTGGTATCCAGAGGGCAGAGTAAATGTTAATGCGGGTGTTATTTAGGAAGGTGTAGGATTCGAGGATCAGATGAGTGAGGGTATAAATTCTATTGTCAGTTTTGGGTGTAAATCCTGAGGCGTGATAACCAGAGCCAAGTTTATCTACAGTTTGACCTCCCTGGATTCTGTCCTGGCAGCTTGCAAAATGGACAAAATGGAGCCTGTCTTACAGCAGACTTGGGTCTATATAATTACAGTGCTGTGAATAAGCAGCTCTACCTGATGTAATTTCAGTGTACTTTGAGAATTTTTCAAACTTTTGCATTAGTATTTAATTTTTGCAGTTGTGATTATTTGCACTACAGCTGGATTCCACTCAAGTAGGCCATAATCGATAGGCCTGCTGATTGCATGGGTGTCCGCAGTAGGGTTGAAAACCAATGGTCATTGTTAGAGTTTTTAGAAAGATCATGAACATGTTGCAAGGCAGAAATTTATCAGAGCATGTTTATTTCTATAGAGATCTCTAAACGTAGATTTCTGACTGTATCATTCATATCATTGGTGCATTAAGGCAAAGAAATTTGTTAAAAACCCAAAAGCAGTAGTTAAAAACAAAGATTTCAATTTTCCAGGGGGGGCAAGTGCCCCCCCTTGCCCCTATGTGCGGGCGCCCATGGACAGGAGCAGCTGCATGGTGTCGTATACATAGGTTGCGTATAATTGGCAGTCTATACCAACCAGCCAACCATTCTCCATTGTGAATTAGGTTTAAACATGGGATGAAATAAAAAAAAGGACAACCATGCAGAACCTCCTGCATGCTGAATAGGGTGAATCGAAATTTTTTTTTTCGTCGTATCGGTTATTAAGAGTGAGGAAAAGTTGCCTTTGCTACACCTGAATATAACTGTTCAAAACGATTTTGGATTTCAACAGCATCTTGAGGCTTCCCAAGGAGGCAGAAAGATTAACTATGCCAGAATTGCAAAAATGAACGGTACGCTGGCAGTTTCTACCAAATTCTTCGCATTCCTGGCATTTTTGTCAGCCTCCGACACTTGGAGTAATCCAGATCTATTACAATATGTTTGGTCAACACTTTGCGTATTCTATTTCTTTTGTATCTATGCTGTTTATTTCTTGCATCTCGTCCATTTTGTGTGAATGATAATATACGACTTTACAAGGTGCCGATGCGTTACGTCAATTATTACAGTTTTGTGGATTTTAACAGCAGTTCATCATTTGAAGTTGAGGAATTCTTCTGCTGGTAACCCCTCAATGCTGTAACATTTCTAGTTTATATCTAGAATGTCCTCTACTCGATCTAGTCGTAAACCTATAACTAGGAAAATGGCAGTGTGTCCTGTCTTTGGAGCACCAAAGGAACTCTCTGACACTGTCTTACCAACATACGAAAGTGTCATGAAATGCTATATGCTACTTAAACATCAACTAAAATCAAGTGATGCCGCTAAAGAACCAACTGTTTTTAACATTACACAGCAGTTAGCTGCAAAAGTTGAGCAGATCTGGATGAAAGCGTCAATACCAACCGTATCACATGCTCGAATTTTGCAGATAATACGTGCTTTTCATGACAAGTACATGAAGATAATAAAGCATTTGAAGGGACGGCAGAAAGATGAAAAGTACCATACTAAACTGCTCTGTTTCAGAGAGGAAAACAGAAATAAACTTTTCGATATTGCCGCATGCAAATGCGTACTCTCATTCTGTGCATGCGAAAAAGCACGAAAAGTTCCGGCAGCGGAGCATGCATTTCTTCTCGATCAGAGGAATCTTCGTCTCATGTGCATCGGAAGTGTTGATAATACTACATCAGAAAAACTGGCACAGAGACAGAAGAGGAAGGCGGTAGTAGCTAGGCGAATGCTTACGTTTAAGAAATCTACGCATGTAGACAAAACTGCTGCTGATTTGATGCTTCGCTCAAAGGATATTTCAAGCTCGGTGAGTGAAAAGTGCAAGCACTGTTATGAGTATGAGCCCCTTGAGTCGAAGAATGCGAGTACAAAGTCAAAATGCAGTGGTGGGTCGATAGCTACACAACGTAAAACATTTCCAACATTTGCAATGGTCTGTGACAGGCATGGAATATCAGACCGGGCTGCAGCAGCTGTGACGTCAGCGGTTCTATACAAGACATTGGTGCTATAACAAAAACAAACTCGTCCAACGTTATAGATAGAAACAAAGTCAGACGAGAACGCAACAGGAAGCGCATCGAATTGCAAAAATGCCAGAAACAAGATGCTTTGGTGGGTCTTTTCTTTGACGGGCGAAAAGACAAGACTAAGATCATTGCAAAAATAGGAGAGCGTTTTCATAGACGATATGTCTTAGAAGAACATTTGTCATTGATCAGTGAACCAGGCTCGTCATACCTTGGTCATGCGACACCCAAAGGTGGTTCAGCTGAGTGCTTGAAATCGAGCATTCTTGAGTATCTGAGTGAAAACCATATATCTGTCGAATCGTTGCTTGCAGTTGGATGCGATGGCACAAATGTCAACACCGGGAGAATCGGAGGAGTCATTACGCTGATGGAACGAGAACTGAGGAGACCGTTACAGTGGCTTGTTTGCATGCTTCATGGCAATGAACTCCCATTGCGACACTTACTGCAGAGTCTCGATGGGACAACGTCTGGTCCGCGTGCATTTTCCGGTCCACTTGGCAAAAGTTTATCAGCATGTGAACAGTTACCTGTAACAAACTTTGTCAAAATAAGTGCTGACTTGCCAAATGTCAACTTAAAAGAACTTAGCAGTGACCAGAAGTATCTGTGGGAAATAACGAATACTGTTTCTGAGGGTCACTGCCAAAGTGACTTATCCAACAGAAACCCTGGAAACCTGAACCACTCAAGGTGGCTTACAACTGCGAATCGACTTCTCCGTTTGTACATAGCAACAGCTGAACCATCAGACAACTTACAAATTCTTGCAACGTACATTGTGAAGGTCTATGCACCGATGTGGTTTAGCATAAAAGCTAAGCCATCATGCAAAGATGGTGCAAGACATTTACTTCGTTCAATCCAGCTTTCCCGTTATCTACCAGCTGAACAGAGACATATTGTCGACCGTGTTATTCAGCGAAATGCCTATTTTGGTCACCCAGAAAATCTGCTTTTGTCTATGATAACAGACGATCGTCAGCATGTTCGTGAACTCGGGATTCGTCGAATTCTCAAGGCGCGTTCGTCAACAGAAACATCGGCTGTGCGACAATTCAGAGTACCAAAGCTAAGGTTTGATGCACGTGAAGTCTAGGACTTGATCGACTGGCAGAACTCGCAAATAACGGAACCACCTTTGACGACTGGCATTTCGGAGGAACATCTGAAACTGTTTGTGATTAGCGGTGAACCGCCCATAGCTAACTTTCCTAAGTTTCCTTGTCACACGCAGGCCGTGGAACGTTGTGTCAAGCTAGTTACTGAATCGTCAGCAGCGGTTTGTGGCGCAAGATCGAGAGATGGCTTTATCCGATCCCGGATACAATCCCGATTGATAATGCCAACCTTTAACACCAAATCCGATTATCGTGTAATGTAGTCTAATCAATGACATCGTTTAGAAAATTAGCAGTTGAGCACTTGAAGTATAGGTTTTACATAAGAATGTATGTTTTGTCAATGCGTTGCATGCAATAATAGATGCTCTCAGTTAGTTAGAAATTGTCAGCAGTGGTTTTTGTGGCAAAAATCGCGACATTGTTTTATCGTATCATAGCATTTTATCGATCGATAGTGTCAACATTTAAGAACATCAATTGTCGTGTCTTGTGGCCTGAGCATTATTGCAAATATACATTATATATGCCCATTAGCTATGCATAAAGAAGTATTCAATGATTTTTATACGTTGTATGTCATACAAGACGTTGTCACGTGCGATGATTCACGATCATCCATACTATATCCAATACCCTCATACAGGTCCAATATGTCAAAACTTCAAAGTCTTCGGGAAGCCTCAAGATGTTCCGCCATAATTACCAAATAATTACTGTGTGCTTCTTATACCAAAAGGCAACTTTCCCTCACTCTTAATAGTACTTGTCGAAGAAAAAAAATTTTCCCATGGGGAAACGATCCACCCTAATGCTGAACCCGAAAGAGATATTTTATATAGCACCTCCATTTTTGGATATCCTTTAATCCTTCAAGACGTGGGTCTCACCCACAGATGTAAAAAACGATGGAAACAGAATAAAAAACGGTAAAAAACGTCGTTTTTTTCGAAAAAATAAAAAACGACAAAAAAACGATAAAAAACGGAAACGGTAAATAATTTGACTTTGCTACATCTAAAACCGCATTTTAACCTTGAAAAAATTGATTAGGAACCTACTTCACGCAGGCAATCTCTTAAATGATGATGTTAAACGATGAAATAATGACTTTAGTTAGCTGAATCATTGAGAGTTGGCGGAAAACATAAGGAATATCAGAAAAAATTAAAATTAAGGAGAATAATAACAGAAATTAAATGAATAAATAAAGTTAAAGAAAAAATAAAAAACGATAAAAAACGACGGGGAAAATAAAAAACGAAAAAACGACGTTTTTTGGGAGAGAATAAAAAACGAAAAAAACGTTTTTTACAACTATGGTCTCACCTGTGTTTCTGAGAGGCAGAGTGACGTAGCCACCTCGAAACGTTTCGGCCTTGACAGGTACTTGTTCTTGCGGAACTGTTTCTCGAGCTCTATTAACTGCTGACTCGTGAAAGCCGTTCTTGGACGACGGGACTTGACCAGCAGACCGGAACCACCATGTGACGCCACTACACACATACACATATCATACAGTTACGGTCTTACGTATAGGCGTAATGGCGTATATACTAGCGACTCGTAGCGAGACATGCAGTGTTATTATCATAGAACACCACACGTTCTCAACGCGTGCATGGCTCGAAACGAATCTGCAGATTGTCAAAGTTGTTAACATCTTGAAGAGGCGTAATATAAATTCATCGACTGACTTAGTTCTCCTTCTCAGGGGCGGATCCAGGGGGGGGGCCAATCCGGCCATGGGCTCCCCATTTCTTTATTTTTGACCAGCTATTCTGGCCTGAAAAGTTGACTTGGCTCCCCCCCGTGAGTAGCTCCGTATGTCCGTTCCCCGCAGCGGCGAAGAAGGTCATCAGTGTTTTGGGTGGAGGGCGGATGGAATTCGAAGATGACGACTAAAAAAAAGGTCATCAGTTTTTTTGACGGATGGAAAAGGTATATTTTTTGGGAAATTCAAGGCTGATGACTAAAAAAAGTCATCAGATTTTTCGGCGGATGGAAAAGGTATCGGCGACCCAGACGAAATTTTTCCCTGTTTCCCGGACCAAGACCCAAAATTTTGGGGCCCCCCATCGAAAATTTCTGTATCCGCCCTTGCTCCTTCTCACTGAAAATACTGACCTTTCCGTCGACAGAGTAGATAGTCAATGCATATAGGCTAATGATTACTCATTTACTCTATAAAGTAAATGTAGTCGCATACACTCAACAAAAAAGCAAATGCATTCATTCGGTCTGCGAGGTCAATGCAGTCATTCAGTCAATAAAGTAAAAGAAATGTACATAACATCCATCCTATGAAATCAATGTAGCCTACTCGTTTAGTGGGCAAAGTCAGTGTACAGAGTGGGCCAAAAATAGTAATCCCTAAAAAACTTAGCCAAGATTTTGTCGAGAAGGAAGACTTTTGAAATCAAGTTTCAAAGGTTTAAAGCATAATTCAAAATTTCAAATCTACATATAAGAGCCAAATTTTACCAAAACATTTGACGCAGAATAAAAGTTATATTTCTTTTAGTGAGTCCACGCACTATTTTCTTTTCTGATTATTCCAAACGCATAACGCAACAAAAAGTAACAATTGTTTTTATTAAGTCAAATAATTGCTATCAGATAAACTCCATATCATGGGCGGAGTTTATCAGGAGCGAGGGGGCTAAGACCCTCCCCCCAAGAAGCCCCAGGTTCATGATTTTTACCGTGTAAATGGCATCTTTTTCGGGCTTAGCCCCTCCAATTGCAAGAACTTCCAACAAATGACTAAAAATGTCATCAACTTTTTAGGTATATTGTCGGCGCCGCTCGTTCTGAACTAAGTTTTTAGCCCCCCCCTCCAAAAAGAAAGAAACGGAAACCAAACTCCGCCCATGTATGCTTGATATTATCCGATGATCAATATTGGCATCTAGGAAATTTTACCCTACCAGCGTAGCTGCACGTCACTGTAACATCATTTGGCAAGATGACTACCCGGTATATCAACTGATTCAATTTGCAAATGAAGAATTTTTCAGATTACTTTTTGTTATTAAAACAATAAAATTGAAATTTATGAAACATTAATGACAGACAAAATGTGTGTGCAGACACTTCATGGGCCACATCTTGGAGCTAAAGCTATATAATAATATAATTAAAGCCTATACTCTGGTAAGCCATGCAGTAACAGCGGATAAATTAAGATTTAAATTGGAAGTTCAGAAATAAATAGACCTACGTCGTTTATGAAAGAAGATCGGCACAACGTCAATATTATTATCGTGGTTTAATTTAGAAGAATCAATGGCCCAATATCTCCGGATTTGAACCCGATGGTTAATCAAGTGTGAAGAGTAGGCCATTTCATTTATGTATGGGGAAAAACTTTTTTAAAATTTTTTATGGTGCACCCCTCCTATATTGTTCCTAATGGCAAAATGTGAATGTTCACCAAATTTTAGGTCATTTCGTGGTGTTTTGACCCCCGCCCAACACGATCAACTGATTTAGTTAATAAATCATTGTTTTCCTGCATGACAAAATGTGTGTAAAATAAGACAGTTTACTATACAAAGAATACAAACTGCATATCTAGTAACTAACAAGTTTGGTAATTGTGTTTGTTTGGTTGTATGTGCACTTGTTATAGCGCCCCTTCAAGCACTCTACTCAGAGGCGCTCCCGACTGCAGAGCGGACACTGCATCGGAGCTTCACGCCGAAGCGCTGAGCAATTGCGAGTGAAGGACTTGCCCATTATGCCCAAGGTCCCTACGCTGCGACTTGAGGTGGATTCGAACCTCGAACCTTCCGGCTTCAAGGCAACGACGCCACCACTATAGGCCTACACCACCGCGCCCCACAATCTCAATAAGTGAGATGTGTATACACATTACACAATGATATCATGTCAAATCACTCTACTGAATTTAATGTTTTGTGGAGGAGAAGGTTAATTTGTTTAATGTCTCTTTTTGAAAGTTGGGAATATCTTTTCGTTGATATTCGACCATTTGCAATAAAACTGTTTTGTGTTTCATCATTGGTAACACTAGTTGAGAAGTCTTGGATTAGTTTCACAGCCCGTTCCGACAGATCATTCACCACTTTGACATACGTATCAGCTTCTTGGTAATGGGGATCATTATGCCATTCACTAACAGGTTTTCCTAGCCAGTCGGCGCCAATTCCCATGCTGTGAAACAAGAACCAGGATTTGGGCCCAATAAGGGATGATAGCTTTGTACTGTGGCTCAGAATAGGAAACGTTGGATGGCTCCTTTCAAACTGTCTTGGTCTAGGAATTCGGAGCAATGCTCGAGCAATCTGCTGTCTTTCTGAAGTGGAAAGCCTGTTTGAAAAAGAGAGAATGCAGCACATTCTTCTGTTAAGTACCAGAAGTGCCTTTCCAAGGTTTTCATGGCTGCATTGGCAACTTGTGGATCATGCTTGCAAGTCATGTCATGCCATAGCTTGAGATCATTATACGCTGCATCGGCCCCAATGGATGAAGAGACCCAGTTTTCAACGTAGAGTAGCGCATTAAATTTACATAGTGCTTCCAATTTGTTGATCATGTCCTAAACTACCTATGAACCACGCTTCAGGCACTTCTCTATCATCCTTTCTAAGTAATGGGCGGTTTGGTGTGGATGAAATTGGAGGAACTACTTCCTGAGGTGGTTCTTTTTTCATATATTCACTCCTTGCTGCCATGGTTACAGCCTCTAAAAGGTAAAGCAAAAATTTTACAATTTGCTACCATGTTGTCAATGTCCGTTTTGAACGTAAAACTACTTTTTAGGTGGGCGGGGGTCAAAACATGGCCTACAGACCTGAAAATTTGCAGGCAATTATGTTTCAGTAATAGTGACAATATGGCAGGGGTGCACATAGAAAATTCAAAAAAAAAATTTTTTGCAATGGCCTAGTGAAGAGCTATAATTATGCTGGAGAAATATCACAATTTGCGCCAAAGCCAAGAACGCAGGGCTTTTTTAACGTGCAGTTGTACACAAAATGTGCAGTTCTAAATGGATTTGTGCAGTTGCAGAAGCACTTCTGTACAGTTAAAACTTGTTTAAAAAGGTCATTGTTCTCCGATTGGAAGTAATTTTCCATGGATGATGGGAAAGGAAAGAAGGAGTTGTGCAGTTCAAAAAATTCCTTAAAAACAGCCCTGCAAGAACGATAAGAAAATTGATGGTCGCCTTGGAGTTGATATGGGAAGATTTACCTCTGGTACACACAGGGGCGGATCCAGGAATTTTCGAAGGGGGGGCCAAAAAATTTTGGGGTGGGGTCGGAAAATTTTTCGTTGATCTTTCGCTGAAAAATCTGATGAACTTTTTTAGTCGTTTTTGGCCGAAACCAGAGATTAATTTAACCCCCACCTCTGGGGGGTTTGAGGTTTCCGGAGGGGTAGATAATTGACCGTCTGGAAGACAATCATGAGGCGCGCAGCGCCGAGAGTGGTAGGGGAGGGTTGTGGGGAGGGGATATGCCCCTCCACACCAGAAACTTTTTGAATTTTCACATTGCAATGGTAGCATTTTAAGCTGTTATCTTAACAAAATAGCTGTACATTTCAGTGCTTATAAGAGTGCCATAAGGTCTCAATAAATATAGACTATACTTAAAAACTTCTTTCCCGAAAACTAGATGTTCTTTTTTAAGTAATCCGCCGGAAATCTTCAAAAAGAGTGTTCAATTTTCATTCCCAAAAAACTGATGACATTTGTTGGTCATCCGTGCGATATCTTAAAAAAGGTGTTTAATTTTTCGTCTAAAAAGAGTGCATGACGACTTTTTAGTCTTCCGTGCGAAATTTTCAAAAAAGGTGTTCAATTTAGAATAACAAAAGATGACCTTTTGTAGTCATCCGTGCGAAATCTTAAAAAAGGTGTTTAATTTTTCGACTAAAAGGAGTGATGACTTTTTAGTCTTCCGTGCGAAATTTTCAAAAAAGGTGTTCAATTTCGCATCCCAAAAAACTGATGACATTTTATAGTCATCCGTGCAAAATCTTAAAAAAGGTGTTAAATTTTCGTCTAAAAAGAGCGAAGACTTTTTAGTCTTCCGTGCGAAATTTTCAAAAAAGTGTTCAATTTAGCATCCCAAAAAACTGATGACCTTTTGTAGTCATCCGTGCAAAATCTTAAAAAAGGTGTTTAATTTTTCGTCTAAAAAGAGCGATGACATTTTATTCTTCCGTGCGAAATTTAAAAAAAGGTGTTCAATTTCGCTTCCCAAAAAAACTTATGAAGTTTTAGTGAACCGTCCGAAATCTTCAAAAAGGTGTTCAATTTCCTTCTAAAAAACTGATGACTTTTTAAGACTAGAATAAATAAAATACTTCCCACTACTGAATGATATATTATAGTAAGATATAAATAAAAACAAGGAGTAAACATGTGTTATCATTCACCGCATTTTCTTGCACATATAGACTAAACTCAAAACTTAACATGTTTCGCCCTGAAATTTTTTGGCATCTGCAAAAAATAAATTACATCCCAAACACTGTTGTTAGTGTTAACTTGATTTGTATTTAATAGTTGTACTTAGTTACAATTGTGTTTATTGGTGTTAATGTTTTTTCAATTTACTACGAATATATACACGAATAACATACATTGCATGCCATAAATCAGTTGGATACTGTTGAAAGATTGTTTCATTTCGATGCTTTATATTAAGACAATGCAATTGCGTGAGAGACTTAGATTAGATTTTAATTACATTTATACATTATTTTATTATAGTTTTTAATTACATTTATACATTAATTCTCCTGTGCATGACTGACACCCTGAAATTTTTTTGGGGCCACCATGGATGGGGGCCACGTCCCATGGTGATTTGAAATGGGGGGGCCATGGCCGGATTGGCCCCCCTGGATCCGCCCCTGGGTACACATCAACAGGGCCATCAAGAACTTTAGAAAGACTCAGAAGTTCAGAACAAGTGTGGCACTGGTGGTGGGACCATTGAACACAAGTTGTGAAGCAATATCAAGTTTATTTAATAACAATTATTTGAGCTGTGACTTAACAAAGTTGTTTTTTTATACTTTTGTCAACGTTATGTTTTTTTGGATCGCCAAATAACTGTCGGTTGGATCACTAAGAGTTATATAACTTTTGTTCTGTTTGAAACTTTTTGGAAAAATTTGACTGCTGTTCGCAAAGGTGTAAATACGAATTATCTTTAATAAGATATTGAAAAAAAATTCAGGAATCACTTTTTGGCCCACCGTTTATTAATTCCACCAATTAAGTCAGTTTTAAAAGCCAATAACTATTCAGTCCATAATAATACAGTTAATTATAGAGCTCGATCATTCTATATATTATGTAATAATAATAATAATAATAATAATAATAATAATAATAATAATATAGAATCAATGTATTCTCATTCTGATTGCAAAGTCAATTTACTCTTTCCGCCAATAAAGCCTAAAACACTCATTCAGTCTAAAAAGTCAATATGCTCATTCGTTACATAAGTAAATTATTCGGTGTATTATCAGTGCCGGCGCTAGCACCCCCCGTACCCCCCGGCCGGGGGGGGGGCCCGAGTTTGGCCCCCCAAATTTAGCTGGTCATTATGCCTATTTGTGACTGTACAGATCCGGTCTGGTGCATGCCTCAACTAACCACTTGGCACTGCCATTGCAGACCTAGTGCAAATATCGTACCGATTATGGGCGTAAGTTTAAAGCCATTTAAACTTAGTCAGGCAATTTCGTCCACTTTCTAAAACACAATGTTTATAAATTTTAACTGATTCTAATTGCTATTTGGATGAGGCCTCCAAATAAAACATGTGTGAGGCCCAAACATTAAAGCCTGTGTAGGGTCCCAGATGTCCTTGGTACCGGTATGTGTCTGTTCTCAAGTTTGCCAGGGGCCTCAAATGTAGCTGATAATTATACCTTTCATGACTGTTCATTCCTGAAATCACGCACCGAATTGTTTTAACGCAAATCATACAAAATAATATTACGCAAACTAATAGAGCATTGTCCTTCAACCAAAGAGGAGACTTTGGGGGTGTGGACAGGGGCACGGCCCACAATTTATGTTTGGGACGGAATCCTTGTATCCCAAATATTTCAGAAATATTTCATAAGTATCATCCACTGCCCATCAATAATGATCAATTTTGTTAAGATGACATCCTTTAAATGCTGCCATTACAGTTGGCAAATCGGACAAATTTAAACAATGGAGGGGGCACACTATGAAGTCCTAAACCACGACTAACAGCATTGAAAAATGAGCAATTTTTGTAAAGATGACATGTTAAAAGTCTATCATTACAGCATGGAAATTCCAAAAATTTAACAATTGAGATACATTTATTGAAGTCTTACACCATGTCTTTCGGCACTTACATTATGATTTTTTTTTACTGAGATGACAGTTCTAGGTATGGGAGGCCCCCAAGTTTTTTTTCGGGGGGGGGCCTCAGGTACCCTAGCGCCGGCACTGGGTGTATAAAGGTAATGTAGGCCTGTTCATAGAGATTGTAAAGACAAAGAACTCATTCAGTCACACTAAAAGTCGGACAGACAGACAGACAGACAGACAGACAGACAGACAGACAGGCAGACAGACAGAGGTACATGGAAAGGCGATAGAGGGACAGGGCAGAGAGAAACAGAAAATAGATGATAAAATGGTATCGGTACGGAATGGGATCTCGAATTCTCGATGGTTAGTTGTTACCAAGGCAACCCATTCTGAGACTATAATTATCTATTCCTGGCCATCGTATCAATCAAATTGAACCAATCATCCAATCACATTGTTCTTACAACAGACTCCGCCCCACCCAGTTTGCTTGCCCACGTAATTGATCTTGAATCGACCCCTTGCATGCTCTAAAATCCAGCTAGCCCTGCCCCTTAGGCTCCACCTAGCTGTAGGTTCATATAATATATGGCCTTGCTTAGGCTACAAATATTATTTGGTAGCCTAAGCAAGCACTCGATCGTTCTCTGTCATCGCCAATGACCAGGTGGATGATTTATATCTGTCAGGTGAGTGATCCATGCATCTGCAGTTGAGATAAGACACACTGCAATCTCCCTCCCGTGTATACGTTTCTCAACTTGTCCTCAACGATCTAAGCGAAGAGTAATGTAATGGCTTTTCAAGTCTTGCATACTCAGACTTTATAAGCCGACAGGCGAGTGGACGAGGAGACCAGACAAGAAGGCAGCCAGCCAGACGGACGCCGACTGCAGGCGGACGGATGGGTGGATCTATCGATTCGTGGGCCTACTGATTTGTGAGACAGTCAACATAATAGTGTACGTTTTGAAAATTTGAATTTACGGTGGATCTCTGTGATCTGTCTGTCTGGCTCTACCCTCTGTCTGTCCCCGTCCGTCCGACCGTCAGTTTGTCCGCCCGTCTCTCTCTCTCTCTCTCTCTCTCTCTCTCTCTCTCTCTCTCTCTCTCTCTCTCTCTCTCTCTCTCTCTCTCTCTCTCTCTCTCTCTCTCTCTCTCTCTCTCTCTCTCTACATGGCTGTGCCCATTTATCTGCCTTTGTCTGCTTACGAGACTCTGATGCATACATGTACAGAGTTGGCCAAAACAGATGACTGTCAAAAAAGACCCCCGAGATTTTACCAATATCTTGGCCAGAATTTGAAAATCTAGTTTTACAGGCTGAAAGGCAATTCATATCTAAGTGCAATAGCCAAATGTCACGATAATAAGTGAAACAAAACAAAAGTTATATTACGTTTAGTGAGTCCGTGCACCAACTGCTTTTGATGATCCAAAAATATGACACAAAAAAGTAATAAAAAGTAATAAAAGAAATTTCATTAAGTCGCATCTCAAATAATTGTTATCAAATAAACTTGATAGTGCCAGATAATCATCATTTTCATTATTTAGAAAAGAAACATGTACCAGCGTAGCTGCGTGCGTCACTGTGGTAAATAAGTTGGTCAATAAAGAATCTTCAGACTAATAATATTGTTATTAACCCGCTCATTTGTAAATTTTAAGCCCGTTTTCAGCGTGTTTTCTCGGGGCAAACGGGTAAAAGATTAAATCAATATAATCAAAATTTTTAACAAATAAAAATGCCCAAGGCGTCAATGGCAGACAAAACGTGTATTCACGGTCTAGAAAGCCAAAGCTATAATAGGGCGCTAATCACCGCTTTCTCTGATAAGCAGTGAGTGCAAATAAATTAAAAGTTAAATAAATCTGAGAGTTAAGAAATAATTATCAGTTGATGAAAGGAGATCGGCTCAATGTCAATTGTTTTGGTTTCATTGAGAAGAGCCAATGGCCCCAATCTCCGGATGTGAGCCCGATAGATGATTAAATGAGGAAACTCAGGAAAGCCATGTGTCCACTTAGAGTAGACCCAAGGACTCCCTAATATTACCGATATTATTCGTGAACATTTTGTGATCATCCATTTCACTCTCAACGATAGATGTCGCCCAACTTAAAATTCCGTTTCTAATGCTAAAGATAGTGGTTTGAATCTCCAAATGCATTTTTTAGTTTGCAAACATACATGTGATTGCTCATCAATCTGTCTTCAAAGATGCAATTAATTGAATGCTTTTATTTTGTAAACGAGATGTGAAGTTTTCCGGAACTCCGATAATCGCCCAAAAACTTGTAAAAGGAGGTTAAAGAAGAAGATTCCAACCCATGCATGCATGACACTTTGGCTTTTTCTCTATAATAGACTCTATTTATAACGTTTTGACCTGCTGCACAATGTGTTTGCGTCGACCTTTTGTTGATTCCTCTGTCTGCACCTGTCTTTGTCTTTAAATCTGTGCTTCTCTGTTTACCTGTGTACATCTGTCTGCCTGGCTATCTGTCGTGTGATATCCTGTATACGCATTTGTCCGTCGTTCTTCCATGTGTGTGTGTGTGTGCGTGTGTGTGTGTGTGCGCGCGTGTGTGTGTGTGCGCGTGTATGTGTATGTATGTGCGTGTGTGTGTCTCTCTCTCTCTTTGTCTCTCCTCTCTCTCCTTGCTCTCTCTGTGTTTCTCTATATCTGTCTCTTTATCTGTCTGTCTCTCTCGGTCTGTCTGTCTGTCTTTCTGTCTGTCTGTTTATCTGTCTGTCTGTCTGTCTGTCTGTTTGTCTGTCTGTCTGTCTCAAGCGAGCAAGTAAGTACAGCTGCTTAAGAGAGGTAGAGAGAGGTCCTGCCGTCTGTCGGCTCTTTGTTCGCTCATCCATTGACCAGCAGCGTTCAGCAATTAGACGAAATGGGTCAAGATTTTACCCGCCTCCAACGCAACCGCCCTCCACCGACCAACCGCCGGCCCCCCCTTGCCACCCTCTGCAGCCGGGTACCCATCAGAATGCCGCCATTTTGTCGTCGTCAGTCTCTAATAAGAAATATCAACACAGCGACGACGCTCTGATATGATTACAGTGACAACTCATCAAACATGTAGTCGTCGCTCTAAGTGATGATTAAGTTGCTAAATCGATTGATTGCCAGAGCTTCAGAAGGGACTCTGCAGTTGCAGTGCAAGCGTTCTACCCCCCCCCCCCCCCCACCGGGCCAGCCCCCTCCCCCCGTGTATGCCCTCTGGCGCTATGAGGAAGGGGCAAAGGGGTCGACGAAAGATGGATATTTGATGAGGTTTCCTTTGTATTTGGCGCCGATTCTTCAGGGCGACTGTCAAACATTCGGACTCTACTCCATTCTGATGTCTATTTGTATCTCTGCCTGTCTGTCGTTATCTGTCTCTGACCGTCTGAGTCTGTCTCCCGCTGCAGACGAGAAATCGAATTTTAATGGCAGCCTCGAAGTTGTGAACACAAACATTTAACCATACGCCTATTAGTATTATATATAGACAACTAGACAGAGCTTCCTATATTGAGCTGCCCAGTGACGTTGAAACAGCGGAAAGAGCAGGAAACGAGAGTAAGCTTATTATTGGATAAGGTGTGGACTGCGGACTCTGCGGAGCACTGTTAGCAAGCCACGTCATCATTTTCTATGATTCGCAAACTTTACCCCCAAGAGATCTCAGCCGAAACCACGTGATCCCACCGGCCTGGTTTTAACCCACCTGCAGAATGATACACACGCAAAGCATGCATAGATCTATAAAATGCATACGCACGGCTGCTGTATACGTAGTTTAAATCTATATTGCAATTGACAATTCATCGAGAGGTTAATTGATTCTCTTGAAATGTAATTAATTGGGCACTGAACGACATTGAAAAGTTTATAGAGTCTACATAATTATAGCCTATTAACACAAATCAGCGCACGCATTTGGACGCGTTCCATCTTGAGTTGTGGAGTTCCACAAAATTCCGTTGCTAGCCCATTCCTGTTCACATCGATTACAGGCCCTATATAATGCTTGACTCTGTTCATTACTTACACGAGGACCATAAAAGACCTGGTGGCGCCTATACACAGACTGGCAGACGTGGTGAAGGATCTCACTCGATCTTTTACATGAGCAGGGCTGAAGCCGAATAGGCTAAACATACGATTGCCATCTAAAAATGTATGGGCCCTATTTACATTTTTACGATATTATGCTCTCGTTACTATATCGCTATGTAATAATAATAATAATCTTCGTTTAATCACTCAATCTGACACACCGCAGAATGATTACAAGTACATGTTGTACGAAATACGGCCCACTATAGCACGACACGCAGGTCGGCTTTACAGCAGTGGGTTCGGTAACTTAACACTAATGGCCTAAGTACATGGATCACTTCTGGTCGGCCAAGCCAGAAGTGGGAGGGGCTATCTTTATATTTAGCAGAACTCGAGTCAAACAACACAACAGCAAAGCGCCAATGGCAGCTAACAGTAACTTTAATAAATTAATGCCCTGAGCGAGGCTTGAAAATTGAACCAGGGTCGCGCGGATGACTCTCAGTTTAACGACCAGCGCTCTCACCACTGAGCTACGGGCTCCCCCCATGCTAGACGACAATAACCAGCTATTTTTCGTTTGATAGCTAAACCTCTTTTACATCGTTACGCAACCGGGATCCTTGTTTATAATATAGGCACAAGCTAGTAACAACCCCGAAAATTAATTAGAGCCATATATGCCTACA
The DNA here is from genome assembly GCA_949752735.1 of Lumbricus terrestris. NCBI lineage: Eukaryota > Metazoa > Annelida > Clitellata > Crassiclitellata > Lumbricidae > Lumbricus > Lumbricus terrestris. The sequence goes on along the minus strand of OX457038.1, from coordinate 47,378,284 downwards.
CATCCTTTATTTTGTCAATAATACGATCATTTCCATGAATGCATAATTGTATAGCCTATAGGCCTACACCTATTTCCCCGTAAATAGCTTATTATATACTTTGTTCATTCTGTAGCCGTGCACATGCATGCAACTGCAAGTACATTTTTAATTTACGCGTATAGCCTAGGATATAAGTATACAGGGAAAGCGGGAGCCAGTTGACAGGGTTAAGAGTTAATTGTTTGGCTACTGATCATCTTCGATTATGCCAACAAAGTTGTATCTTTCCCACAACGTATTGATTGATAATACCTACATTCTAGCACAAAATCAGGCATAAAACATACCGGTATTCTAAGTTTGCCAAAAATGAACTTTAAAATTGTCGGAAAGTGAACCACTGGGGCAAGTTGGCTGCCTGCTTGTGGCAAGTTGGCTGACAAGACAGTGACAATCTATAGGTACACAATTTTTTTATTTTCAATGGTGGAAAGTTGGTATTCCCAGGCATGAGACTTTGGTTGTTTCAGATTTAAAACATTCATAATTAATAAAGATGTAAGAAAAAATATATAAATAAATTTGCAAGGTAAACAACATTGCAGTGTCCATGGTCCGTCCAAGCATCAACAAAAGTCAAAAACTACATAAATTTGTTAGTTAAGAAATTCAGTCTTGATAAAGATGATAGATATTTTTTGAATAAAATACCCTAAAATTGCAGTGTCCTTTGTTCCTAGAAGTCTCAACAAAAGCCACAAATAAAGCTTCCACGTCGTTCGTGGGCTAAACCCGCTTCATGCCACTATAGGTTTGGCACTGGTCGCATTCCGTCAACTTGCCCCCGCCATCTTGCCCCTATAGCTATACAGGGGCACTCAACAAAAGCTGGGAGCTGTGATTTGTACAGTGTGATTGGTAAGCACAAAATACACCAGTAACAGCTCTAATATAAATGCTTAACAAAAAACCTATTTCTCAATTTTTTGGCATTCATGGGTATTATGATAGGCGCTATTTTATTACAGCGAAATGTGTTGAGGTAGATAGGAAAACTTAATTTCAAGAAAAAAGGCAATCGAAGCACCTTAGCACGTTGTCGCCATTCACCAAAAGGACGAGCTTGTATTATTCTTTACTACATATCCTGGTAGACTGTTCTCCTGCCACGCATTATAATTTTACAGCGCAACAATAATCTTGCCCCTACATCAACTTGCCCCAGAACACCCTAATCTTTTTCGATAACAAACGCACGATACGCATATAACTACGTATAGTCTGCACGTTATCTATACTATAAGTCTGAGATCTGTATGTGTGTATGTCCGTCCCAAGAAAGGCTCAGACACCGATTCATTTCGCAACACGAAACAATTTTTTAGGTTCTCGTGCGAATTTGTGGGTCAGGATGACTATTTTCAGCTCTCAACTCACCTTAAAACCCGAGATATCAACATTTAAATTTTACGCGTATTTAGCTTTGGAAGCGCCTACAAAGATTTAATCAGCCATTGTTGCCGTTCGTTGGTCGAACCATCATCAGACTACAGTTAGAATGAGTTCGCCATGTCTTGACGTCATTCTCGCCTATCGCACGTATAATAATAATTTTCGTTTATTCAACGATCCGGTTGACAAAACCGCAACCGGTTAAAGTGTACAATTATGCAGTTGAAAACATTTATATTCACAAGAACGCAGATCACAGAAATCTTAACTATTCTAACAGAACAGACAGCCAGCAATATTTGTATTAAGCAAGTTATTAATAGGCACAGAGAAAAGAGAATGTGGATGTGTGAGACAGTGAGTGTGTGCATGTATTTGTCCAAAATTATACGCCTACAATTTCGCAGCTATTGACCACCAGAACAACTCAGTGGAGGGGTTTGCGAACGGGGTGGGAAGGGGCAGGGGAGGAAGGAAGGGGGAGGGGAGACGAGAGGAGGGGAAGGGGAGTGGGAGGGGAACAGGGGAAAGGGGATCCTAATATTCCCGGGCAACGTCGGGTACCCCAGCTAGTTCCTGTATAAATCAATCAATCAATTAGAATTTATATTTCGCCCTTCAAGTTACCTGCTCAGGCTCAGAGGCGCTCCCAGTCGAGATCAAGCGAGAGAAAACAGTTTTCAACAGTTTGTGAAACTGATAACAGTTTGGGAGGCGTCGCATAGTGAATGGAAGCCCGTTCCAGGTTGTTGGACCAACCACAGAGCAGAAACGTCAGTGATGGCGGCGCTATACAGCCACTGGGGGCATGCCCTGTCGAAAAAGCCTTTGCTTGGCCCTTGCCCTAAGGCACCTGCGGTCCCTGCCAGCATTTAGTCCTGGCGAGAATTTATTTGAGGCATAGCCCAAATAGCCCCTGCACTGATTATTTCAACGACTGCATGCCCCGGGTGTGCTGTTGTTTAAAAAAAGTCTTGCGTCTTCGATATAATTATGACAACGTTTGCGGTCGAAACATGCATGGTATTGGACATTGATCCATTCGCGGCTTGGGTTTGGTGCACCATCTCCCGAAAGAGTTCCCATGCCTTTTGCAATGTATTCATTCATTCATTCTGAGTATTTATATAGCGCCTCTCCAAGAAATCTACCGTACGGGCGCTATAGAAGTTGCCGATTACAATTACATGTACAGTCAGATAATTATGCCTCCTGTCTGTTTCTACAAAACTTGTCTTCAACTGAGACTCATAGTCATGATATTATCCTGATCGTACTTCACAACGTGTATGGCATTCGCCGAAGTGCCTCCGATTTCCCGCTTCATCGGTTGTAAATCAACTAAATATCAGAACAGACTGCATTAAAGAGCCAAGTATGCAAACAAGCAAACAATGCAATGGCTGAACGACAAAGTAATTGAGTGATTATACATGATTAAATGCTTGATTTATTGGTTGATTGGTTCAAGGAGTGTATTTGAGTGAGTGATTAAACCTGTGTTTTCGTGAGCAACAAATTAAGCGTGGACAATTAATTTAGTCTGCATTACAAACACATATCTTATACAGGTATAGGCTTATAGGCTATATGTAGTAGCCTACAAATTAATCTTCAGCAGATTAACGATTAATTCAACGATTAATTCAACGTTTAATTAATAGTAGGGCTGTTGATTTAATCGCGTTAACGCGTGCGATTAACGCGTTAAAAAATTTTGCGATTAAAATTTTTAACGCATTAATCGCATGCGTTAATTTGATATTGCTAAAATTGAATCAGAGGCAGTAAAACTCGTTTTAAACGGAAGGCTCAAACTTGAAACTAGTGATACATTCTTTGGCAAATATTCCAAAAAAGAATTTGAGTATTATTGTAGCAATTTGTCGCTCAATTATCGCTTGCATGCGAACCAAAACATGCATTTAACATGAACCGTCGACATCGGCCGCATCGCATCGTCCACTAAGGTTGTTTTCTCACCCCGTCAGACTACGTTGGATGAACTCCAGGAGATGACCAATGGATTTCAGGTTTCAATTGATAAATGTTTACAGAAGGACAACTGAGACGAGGTTTGGCAAGAACCGCTACCTCTTGTGAAAAATATTGTGACTAGATAATGAGGTTCAATAGTTAGACCTAGGCCTACTATTGTTAATTAATAAGAGTATCCCTTGACCTTACCAATGTAAATAAACTGGTCTGCCAATAGGTTACAGTTGACTGAATAAATAATTAATTTTGAGAGTCAGAAAACGGTTGTCTAGTTTTCACATAATATTATAGGCCTTTATCGTTTTAATTAAATGTAGTTTAAATGAAAAAAATTAACGGATTTTGAGCAGTTGACTAATCTGAACAGTGTTTCAATTCTGTCTGTCATACAAAACTGTTCAATAATTTAACTGCAGAAATTCAATAGGCCTAAGCCAAAGGTTATTGAATATGTTTGCAATAGAAAGAATGCATTCAGTCGTTGAAATTTTATGCTTCAAGGGTCCTTATAAAATAGTAAGATTAACATATTTGAAGGAAATGTAGGCTATTGCGATTAATTTGCAGTTAATTGCGATTAACAAAATTAATCGCGCGATTAATTTTGATTAAAATGTTTAATCGAACAACAGCCCTACTATATATATATATATATATATATATATATATATATATATATATATATATATATATATATATATAGTAAGTAAAAAGAGCTATGTCAGGCAATGTGAAAAACGTCGATTAATATTGCGTTAATATTGCGTTAATTTGCGATTAAAAATTTTAATCGTGCGATTAACGCGATTAAAATTTTTAATCGAACGACAGCTCTAATTAATAGTCTATAGATAAATGATAACTCGTTAAAAATTTGATCCATTTATTTTATATTAGACTCGATTAGTTTTCGATTAATCTTCGTGCTTATATCGCGGTGTCAAGCAGCAATTTTCGATGTAAACGGCATAATAATGCATAATGAACAATTTATGTAGGCTATGTAGGAAGTTTTTTATAGCGCCTCTTTAACTAAATTAAGGTATGCATTGCTACTCAGAAGCGCCCAGCCACAGTATGCGACGAAATCAATTGTGCCCATGGCATGGCAATAAACAGTTCGAATTGCTTTCTTATATATGAAGATAGTAGTAAGTAGATAATTCAGTGAATATATATATATATATAGGCCTATATCCTACATTTTGCCAGTTTTCACGCCTTACCTAAAGTATACAAAACGAATAAAAAATTAATCGATTAATTTGGTGATTAGTCGATTAAACTAATTTGAATCAGTACCAGTTTAAAGTGAGTAGGCTACTGCGCCATCGGCTGATAAGGCTTCTCTGGAGTTCCTGTGTTGTAAGATTGTTTATTCTATTTGTTAGAACTAAAATCCTACATTCCCACATTTCGATGTAAAGTTACCCATACTCATCGTTGGAAAAAGTGAGTCTCATTGGCAGTCACTGCCATAGGTCTATACACAGGTCTATCGGGCCCACTATAGTAATATTAGCGTCGTCTTCGCCCACTATACCTTCAGTTTTTGATTATGTATAGCCTATTATGCCGTATATATATATATATATATATATATATATATATAATACGACCCCGTTTAAAGCCAGTCTTCCTTACATAACTGAGTCTCACGAAGATTGATTAATTTGGCTATAATAATGTCTGAGTGCATTTTGCATCAGACTTAAAAGCGCCGCTGACGTCAGATTAAGTAATTCAACGACAAATTAGCCGCCTATTAAAGAAAGAAACAAGAGCGCTTCAGTTTAAGATCGCGTTGTTATAACTTGTCTTATTACTAGATGGCGCGCTTCGCGATAGGTATGCAAATGAGGTCGTTTTTTGTCTCATCCGAAACAATGTGATGCATTATAACAGAGCTGAGCATTTCTATGCCATTTTAGAAACGCTGCATTCAATCGCCTAAGTTATGCTGTAGAAGTTCATTATAAGAAGAATCTGCCTCAATTGGTCAATTGAAATGCGCTTTCTCCTTCTGCTCGTTCTACAATTCTGTCTGCCATTCTCTTTTCGTCTCTCTCTCTCTCTCTCTCTCTCTCTCTCTCTCTCTCTCTCTCTCTCTCTCTCTCTCTCTCTCTCTCTCTCTCTCTCTCTCTCTTTCTCTCTCTCTCTGCGTCTGTCTCTCTCTCTCTGTCCCTGTCTCTGTTGTCTCTGTCTTTGTCTCTCTCTTTCTCTCTCTTTCTCTCTCTCTCTTATCAAAACCTGCTTCTTCTCTCGAGGTCCTTGGGCGCTGGGAGCGCCTCTGAACGGTTCATCTTACTAGAAGCGCTTTGAAAAATGGTTTTTAATATACAAATTTGAATTTATTCAGTTGGTCATTGAGTTCAGACTGATTGTAGTTATAAGTGTTAGGAAATATTATACTTTAAAAGAATCAGGGGTGGATCCGGTGGGGCCAATCCGACCATGGTTCCCCATCTCAAAAGTGCAAAGGATGTGGCCCTCTCCCATTTGGTTTCAACAAGAGGTCAGATAGTATTTTTTGATTGCTTGCAGAGATTACGTCGGTCAAATGACTGATGACTAAAAAAGGTCATCCGTTATTTTGGCAGGAAAATTGGTGAGCTTATATATTTTCTCGAGCAGAAGAAATAATTTTGCCACCCCCACTGCTGAAATATCCCTTATACGCCTATGGATGGATAACTAACAATAGTCGAAATCGTTTTCGTATTCGTAATCGTGACTTCCAAATTTCTAAAGCGCCACTCGAAAGTCAAGCGTAGGGCACCAACTTATTCACGTGCGCTGGAGGAACCGAAAAGAAGGAAGGTCGTTCCAGAGACGGTGGTGCAGTGCTGGATGTTATGGTTCGGTTGGAGAATTTGATGCGAGTGATGACCGGGGACCGAGGAAGACTGAGACAACGCGTGGGATGATCGGGTGAAGCTGCATGGTTTGTTGGATGCATGTGGCTGGGCTGGGAGCGCCACTGAGTAGGTTTTTTGAATAAGCGCTATATATATATTTTAGAAATGAGTAAGGGCTTTTTTAACGTGCAGTTGTACAAAAAATGTGCAGTTCTAAATGGATTTGTGCAGCTGTAGAAGCACTTCTGTCACACGTTTTGTGCAATTAAAACTGGGAAAAAAGGTCATTTTCATCCGATTGGAAGTAATTTACCATGGAGGATGGGAAAGGAAAGAAGGAGTTGTGCAGTTCTAGAAAATTCCTTAAAAACTGCCATGGAATGAGTGAATGTAACGCGCTGACGACGATATTTGAGTTGTGGATATACACTGTAGAACGCTGGTTTGTGATAGGTCTTTAAAGACAACGCTCTGGGATGTTTACTAATTGTGGGATGGCTTAATTGCTTAGCCAGTGGAGTGATTTGAGGATCTATCACTGATAATTAATCTTATATTACGGTGCTTGGCCGTTCTGGCGACAGCTCTGGATTATTAGATTATTACTAGATTATTATTAATTATTATTATTAATTATTATTATTATTAATAATAATAATATTATAAATTATTATTATTGGACCATTATGGAAATGTTCGCTTTTCATCCGCCCAAACTTCAGTTTTACATTCGAAGAAAGCGGATGACCTTTTTTAGGGGAGCTTAGCCCCGGATGTCTCTTGTTTAGGGGGGGGGGTTAAGCCCCTAGCCCCTTTCGCCGCCACTGCTGGAAAGTAATCGAGATCTGAGTGAGCCATATGGATAATGGAGGTAGCAATGGCGGAGGCAGTTTTGAAGTCGAGCATGCACTGGCCGCAAAAGCGGCGAGGGTCATGCATGAATAAATATGCATAGCCTAAAGCAGAAACGCAAGAGATTGGAGATGTGGCTGTGAAAATAGAGCTGCGGATCAAAAGTAGCATCAAGATTGCTGACAGAAAAATAATTGTTGAAGGTGAATGTAGATAAGAGATTTTCTTCATTTGTTCAGGACTGCCAATAACGATGATTTTTTTTTGGGGGGGGGGGATTAAAGGTTGAGGCAGAGGAGATCGGACGACATCCATTGAAAAATTAGAAGGTTAACGACATTGAGTAATTGTGCGATGGCAGTAGATGAAGAGTACGCATGCGCAGAAAGAAATAATATTATATGTATAAGTTCCGAATAATTGTCCGCTCCTATAAATCCCTCCCAAGTTTATGTTCCATAAGTGCCTCTAACTAACTTGGCAATAAATAAGTGCATCAACCGTAAATGCTGACAAGTTTTGAGATGCATGCAGAGGAGCAGAACGGGCATCTCTTCGGTTCTAGGGCAATTACCACCTGGACAATTACCCCCGGACAATTACCCCCGACTATTACCCCCTGGACAATTACCCCCAGGACTACCCCCCGTGCCAATTACCCCCGGACAATTACCCTCCGTACCAATTACCCCCCGGACAATTACCCCCCGTGCCAATAAAGAAGTCTATGTCTTGTTAAACGCAAGTTAGTGTCAAACGTTAAATAAAATATTAAATAAAATCTAATCTAACAACGGTTCTAAGCTAGTTGTAACGCCTGCCTAATAAAATATTTAAATGTTGTCGATAGAGGCCTGGATTCAGTTAGTTTAAAAAGCAAGGTTATGAGCAACTCTACGAAGATAGAAAATGGCTTTGTGCGCGTCGTATTTGCAAACGATTGCCAGAGTCCTTGCGTTTGTGTCCACATATTTCTTCCTTGTAGGTTGTGGTGGGTGAAAGGCTTAGGCAGCGCTGAAGGTCTGACAAATACGAAGACCATGACCATGAGAGAGTTCGTTCCCTCACGCGTATCTTCGTATGCATGCGCGTGAGGAAACAAGTTCACACAGTGCCACGGGGGCAGTTGTCCGGGGGTAATTGGTACGGGGGATAATTGTCCGGGGAATAATTGGCACGGGGGGGTAGTTGTCCGGGGGGTAATTGTCCTGGGGGGTAATTGTCCAGGGGTAATTGTTGGGGGGTAATTGTCCGGGGGGTAATTGTCCTGGGGGGTAATTGTCCAGGGGTAATCGTTGGGGGGTAATTGTCCGGGGGGTAATTGTCCAGGGGTAATTGTCCTGTCACCATCTCTTCATGTCTGCCGACACTGAGAAAATAAAGTCGTTGACACTTCATTTTGATCTATGAGGGCTCTATAATCGAGAGTAAAAACGGCGAGTATACAATATACAATCCCTTAGGGCGCCCGTTAAGCCAATGAGAAAATTTTAAATTCGTAATTTTCTACACGGTACCCTCTGAAGTTGTTACACCTGGTCAGGGGTTATTTTAAGGAATTTTCTCAACTGCACATAAATGACGTATTTTGAGACTGGACATAAGAAAGTCCTTGACCAGGCATTTGTTCCCCAAAGCTGAAGCAGATTTTGGTGAGCGCTCGTTAAGAAGCTGGTGCTTTGCGCTTGGCCTTCGACTGGAGCTTTATATGTTTGAATATTAAGATTTTCCGACTTTATAAAAATTCATACTATTTAAAGATCAAAATCAACTGTTATGACAATGTTTGACTCAATGTTCATCATGGCAAAATCTCCAAATGAATTAACGAATGAAATCAGCTAGACGTTCTTAGACGTTTAGACTTAATCGACTAGAGATCCCTTAAAGATCCCTTACAGATCCTCTGCTGTGGCTGGAATTGGAAATAGCTCAGAAAGATTAAGTGTAATAAAGTTAAATGGTCCTATGTTGCTGGACACTTCCAAAGTTTCGCTAGTAGGCCTATGTAAGGGTAGTCTAAATGTTGCTTTTCTGCCCTGAAACTCTGGTCATTAAGAACAACATGACATTGTTCTGCTAAAGCTAAAGCTAGCAGACAAGATGATATATTTCCCCAAGAAATAAAATCTTTGAGCCAATTTCAAATTTTGTATAAAATATAACCCACTAACTGCAAAATACGATGTAAGACCGGTAAATATCATTGGCAAACCTCCCAAATGGTCATTATTGATCGATAGGCCTATACTGACACCCACATCAACACGAATATGTACTGTTTAGGCTAATAGCAGTTTCAACCAGGAGCCGCGTCGCCGATCTACATGCAAATGATATTTTACCACATCGTGACTTGGCTTAGGGTACGACTGCTGGAAATTTTATATGTTACAAGCTCTGGTGTCATTCATTCATGAGAACCAGAATGTGTGTGTGAACATAGCCGCAGACTTGTTCCTGGGTTTGTGGAAACGAACGAGCGACCGAAGGACAATAATTTCCAATGCACAAGCGCCTAGTTGGGTAGGGGTTTTGGAAGGTGATGTACCAATCCCATTTTCGAATTTTGTTTAATTTCCACACTGCACTGGTGGTATTCTAAGTTGTAATTAATTTTAGCGACGTTGCTCATCATTTCAGTGCTGATAGTCATGGTTTAGGACTTTAATAAGTGTCCCGTCCCATTGTTTAAATATTTTTACAACATTAAAATGGCAACTTTTACACTGTGATCTTAAAAAAATTGCTCACAAATTTCACGCCAAAAGGTATGGTTTGAGACTTCAATAAATGCTCCTCCCCATTGTTTACATTTCTGAATTTCCACACTGTAACTGGCACCTAAACAAAATTGCTCTTTTTAAATGCTGACAGCTATGGTTTTTAGAGTTTAGAGAGTTTCCTCCTTATTGTTTAATTTTTTCATTTGCACGCTGTTAATCTGGCGTTTAAAGCTGTCATTTGAAAAAATTACTCATAATTTTCTTTTCTCGTCCATTGTTTGAAAAAAGTCATTTGCCCACTGTTGTAATAGCATTTTAGGCTGCTACCTTGACAAATTCAATCATAATTTGGTACTCAGAGACGTGGTTTAAGACTTGAATAATTCCCCCTACCTGTGTCTTAATTTTTTTAAATTTACACAACGTAATGGTGGCAGTTTAGGCTGTCATCTGTATAAAAATTGATAATTATGGACAAGCAGTGGATAACAGCGTAGAAATCTATAATAATGTTTGTGATAATATTTCTGAAATATTTGGGGGATATAAGATAAGCATCTCCGTCACCACCACAAGTTCCGAGTTCCGTTCATCGATCCTATCCCATCTAAGTCTACACCCCTGTGCGAGATGCTAGTTCAATAACATAGGCCTACGTGTATCTTTCAGATTCTGAGGATGGTGATTTTTGGATGGGATCACATAAACTCAAAAAGGGTGCGTGTAATATGGGGATATATGGAGAATTTGAAAGAAAATTTGAGTATGCATTGACCTACAATCCTACATCATGTATGTATGTATCAGATAGCCTGTGTGGCTGAAAGGCTAGCTCAGTCTGGATGTCTGCCTGATTAATTATTTTCTTTTCATCGCCTGTCTCCAGTTAGATACTTGGGTTATTATTATTATAGTAGACTTTTTTGCTTTATGCGTCTGACTGTCTACGTCACTTTCTGCTTCAGCTTGTCAGAATAAGCGGCAAAAGCAGGAGAAAGTAGACTACGTTGTCATTATGGTATGAAGGATAACCCCGGCCTTTTCAACTTTATCAGGATATCAACCTACAGCAGGCTTTGAATCTGCATCCACCCATACATTTAGCCTACAGTGCTGCCTACTGCAAATTCTTCTGTCTGCAGCCTATGTGTGATTTTTAGCAGAACCTTGTCTTCTATTACATCACCCATTGTCTCCGCTCTTACTTCATGCACACGGGTGACCTTCGCCGTATCGGTCTAATGCTTGACTTGAAAACTGCATGTAATCACCATATCCATATATCTATTATAGTTCACGCCAAATTTCAACAGGCCTGCTCTTTTCCTGAACATAAATATCACCCAAATAAACCGCCTCAAAGATGTTCACTTTTGGGCTGTTACTATCATGTTTGTGTCCAACTTTTTACCACTAACTTCTCGTCGGTTCACGCAACTAGGCAAAAAGTAACTGCACAAGATCTGATTTTCAACTGCACAAATCTCTTTCCCAACTACACACTTTGTGTCCAGCTGCACGTTAAAATAACCCCTGCACCTGGTCTGTGAAATAACAGAGTGAAATTGCAGAATTTTATGTTAATATTTACTGGGAGCTCAACATGACTAAAGTTTATGCTATATCGCAATCTTTCGTACCTTTTCCAGTTTCTTTGTTTACAGCATTTTGTTTCACATTGCACATGTTACTTAGGCCTACTATGTTGTTATTATTCTTTTTAGACTTATTAATGTGTTTAATATTACTGCTGCTCTCTCAGTCAACAGTTTATCCTTGGATTCTTTCAGCTAGTTCATGTATAAAAATGCGTCCTTGTCATTACAAAATCACAACAAACAGCTAAGGTTTTAATCTTAATTTAAAAATAACTGGACCCGCTACAAAACCACAAGAAGCACTAAGTTGTAAAGAAATTACATTTCAAGAGAACAGAAAAATGTAATATTCACAAAAGGTTACTGTTAGTAGGTTTTAGCTTATTATGGTCAATGTCCATACAGTACTCACAAACAGAGTAAAATTGCTATATCTATTAATTGTGCAATTAGCATTCTGAAATCTGCACCATCACTTTCATTTAGCTGCAACATGTTCCTTTTGTTAAAAAATATGCAATCCTTTTTTTTTTATTTAGTGTGCACACTGTTCTGCGCAATTGGGGCAATGATGCAGTAACTGTTGTATTTAGTGTGTCAATGTTATAGTTGTCATACTAAAGCAGCTGCAGTATATCTAAATCACTGATAGTGCTTTCAGTCTTTTGGATTTAAAATCTTAGATTTATTAATTATTAGTTAATTACCAATAGAAAGTATGTCAGAAGTATATCTGCTTCACGACTTGTAACAGTCACACGTATAGTTCCGCTGACATTTGGTTGATTGATACGGTATCAGAAGAAATACATGTGGAAGCAAGCTTCCAACTTACAATCAGGTGTTGTCTGTCTTTTTCCATCGGCACAAGATTCTTGCTTAGACAGTCAGAGACAGTTCAAGGTCTGTTGTACATGAAGTTCTTCACATTTGGTCAATGGCCCGTATCCCAACAACACTTGATAGGAATGCCATTGAAAAGTTGGAGGACATGTTTTATAGATGGGAGAAACTGAATAAGAACATGCATCGCAGAACTGAGCTAATGAAAGTACTATGATCGGAGATTTGGAAAAACTTTTGACATGTCACATACAGATGCTATGTCAATGACCACCATTGCTGAAGACAGGTTTTTCTTGGATGACCAACACTGTCCACGCATAGGCTAAATGGGTGTTGTAGACACAGCTTTGGCTATAACAGAGGGCAGAAAGTTAAAGAGATTGAAGTGTGAGCATTATCTCAGAAGTAAAGAAGATGACAGAAAGAGAGCGAATATCACAGTTCAGAAAGATGATGAATTGACTTCAGAAGAATTATTGGCCACTATGGCTGCTAAAGTTGAGTCTTATCTAGAACCACGCTGCTCACATAGAGCTACCAAACGAGGGTCGGTGCCTGTTGTAACAGCAGAATTAAGTGCTGCACTTCATCGAGCCAATGTCAGCAGCCGCACAGCAACACTTACCGGTATTCTGGCTGAGACTGCATAGAACCTTGGACATGACATGTCTAGTTTCAACGTCAATCCTGAATCCATCAGAACAGCAAGACTAAAGTTTCGTCAACATACCGCTCAGGCTGGAAAAGCCATTTTCGAACCGTCCGTACCTCTAGTTGTACATTGGGATGGCAAGATGTTACCAGATATTGCAGGCAATGAGCAGGTTGACGCAGTCTTGGTATCAGGTTTGCATGTGGAGCAGCCTCTTGACGTGACAAAGCTTCTGGATGGTAGGGGGAAGCAACTAGCAATGCTGCTGTTTCAATGTTGCGAGAGTGGGGAATAGAAAATCTAGTCAGGGCCATGTGCCTAGACACCCCAGCTTCCAATATGGGCAGACAAAGTGGGGTTTGTGGTGTGAAGATTTCGAGCTAAACAAGAAATATGTTAACAGTCTAGTCTGGCATTGGTAAATGGCAGAGTAGAGTGAGCTGTGTAGCTGATATATGACTGTAACACCTCCATTACAACAAGTGATGAACGGAAACAATTTCTCAAGCCACAGAGCCAAGTGCCCAAAAGCGAGAAAGTCACTACTTGTCGGTGATGATACAACAACAAAATACACTGACAACTAGACCCTAGTGACTTACAGCTTAAAAACGAAAATAAATGCTGCAATGTACTTTGTTGTGGCAGTATTGTTATTAGTATTCTGAATAGTTCAGTTTTGATTAGCATTTGACATTGCTGTATTGATTTTGCATTGAAAATATTTGAATGATAAATAACTGTGAAATAAGTCAGAATAGCATGCTGTCGGATAATATTTCGCTAACTTCACATATGTTGAGCTCCCTCTAAACATGCATCCAAAATTCTTAAAAAATTACCTGGAACTTCTCTCATGATAGACAACAAAATGAGAGGGTACCACATAAGAAATTCAGAAAATATTTTTTAACGGGCACCCTAATATACATGCAGCGTGTCGACGGTATACGCGGGTGCATGCCGGGTAAAAACGGTTGGTATACATTATTATACGCATGCAGCGTGTACTCGCCTCACAAATATTCATGTGTACAATTCAGTGAAAATAACTTGCAGACAGGTTTAGCTGTATAGCATGCATGTATACCGTACTTACACTAATTTTGACAGTATACAGCCCTGATCTAAGAACATGGAAAGGGATTGCTTTTCCGAGAGAACCAAGAATAAGAAAAGAGCGTCATCCTCCTCCTTTCTTCTTCTTCTTCTTCTTCTTCTTCTTCTTCTTCTTCTTCTTCTTCTTCTTCTCCTCCTCCTCCTCCTCGTCCTCCTCTTACTTCTCCTCCTCTTTCCTTTCCCCAGTTCATTTCTCTTGCTCTTCCTCTTTCTCACCTCTCCTCCTTCTCATATATTTCTGCTCAATCCTTCTTCCTTAAACAATCGAAATCGAAATCCTGCATCCATAGCTGCCATTGTTTACTTCTCCCATTTACACATTATAATCGCTACTCTTCAACTTTTGGTTGTCTGCTAATGCCATCAGATCTTTAGACAACTTCATCCTGCCTTCATATCTATCTATCTATCTATCTATCTATCTATCTATCTATCTATCTATCTATCTATCTATCTATCTATCTATCTATCTATCTATCTATCTATCTATCTATCTATCTATCTATCTATCTATCTATCTATGTAATTTATATAGCGCCCCTTCAAGGAGTCTACTCAGAGGCGCTCCCGACCCAAGCCCGGTCAAAAAGAAAAGTCTTGAGTAATCTATAGAAAGAGCCAGACATGTTCCGAGGGTGGGAACGCAGGTTAGAGGGAAGGTCATTCCAAGCGGAAGGTCCAGTGACCGAAAATGCCCTGTTCTGCCTAGTGGCAGTGCGGGCATAAGGAACCATAAAGTCACCTCTAGAGGCCGAGCGCAGAGATCGGCGACCCACAGCAGTTGAGGTCAAGGTGAAGAACTCACAGAGATAGGAAGGTGCTGTGCCCAAGACGCAGCGCCAAGCAAAAGAAGTAACCCTGAAATAAATGCGTGATATATACGATTCATGCATCCCGATGTTGTACGAGATCCCAAATGCATGCACGAATGGCCAATTAACATGTAGGAACAATAAAGAAATCCAGGTATGCAAGGCGAGAACGCATACTTATTTACCACTCACTCTTTTGTAACCCTCAAAACATTATGATACAAGGTCTAGTTGTGCTCCCCTTGAACTTGCCAACCTTCATTACTCTGCAACTTGAGCTTTTAGTCACTATAAGATTGACGAATAAACAAAGATATACAACATTAAACAAAAATATACAACATTAAACAACGATATACAACATTAAACAAAGATATATTATACCATTAAACAACGATATACAACATTAAACAAAGATATACTATAACATTAAACACCATATTTTCTTTACTCTTCTCGTGAAATCTCACCGTTGTAATCGAGAATCCTCGGCAGGTAGACGCCACTCCTCGCCAGTAGCTGAATCTGAGCGGCATGCGCTGCCTGCTGCTGCAACCGCATCATTTGTTGATGCGGAGATGCGACAGGCGCATGAAAGGCGCTTCCAGGCAGCATCTGGATCCCAGATACAGAGGAAGATGCTGATGCCATCGGTTCCATAACTGAGATGTTCGACAGAACTGGAGAATCAGTCGTAGCAACGGAAGCATCGTTGGTGCATCTTCCCAAGTGAAGCGCCGCCAGCATCCCGGATACAGGCAGACGATGGGGCACGAGACCGACACGCGTCAGTGAACCTGTCCGACCGAGACCGAATGGCATCGGGTAGCCGAAAGGGACGTCACGGATGAATGACGATTCCGGAGCAACGCATTGATCCTCGACGGATCTGGACGCAGACGAAACTCTGCTGTAGTCCAAAGATCCACCTGAATCGGAAGAAGACTCTGGAGAAATGCCTCGAGGACTTGATGAATCGGAAGCACGTGATAGTTCAGCTTCCGTCGGTGGGTGGTTAAGGTATTCGAGTACTGTGATCTTGCGGTGCTTTGGTGTGTCCGCCGTGTCCGGGTACCCACTGAGCGGACTGTTTCGGTAGCGTAAGGGAATCCTATCCTGGTATTCCGACGTGACGCTATTGTTCTGGTGTGGGTGGATCCTCTGACATTCCGGTCCACCGCTCCATCGAAACACTTCGCTGTGATTCAAATAACTTTCCTCTCGTTTAAATCCTCCAAAATCTTCGTCACTCTCTTGTGGTTTCACTGGCTCCCTGTTTCCGGAGAACAATATAGAGTCGATGCTAAACGACTTTCTTCCGTTTATCATTTTGCCCCGTTTTCGATGAGTGCAAAGATGACTGACTGCCAACTCCAAAATATTCGACGATTACCTATTATATACGGAACGAAGTCCACTGAAACCTGTCAGAAATCCGCATGGATTGGTAGATTGGGTAGTCCTCTCTTTTGTCCAATTACCATTCGCGCATTCTTCCTTTATTGCAACAACTCGTCGGCTGTCCTGGCTGTGTCACAAGACTGTAGCCGTCCCCCAATTTGAATTTTAGGCAGACACTTCTTGAAAGCCATCTCAATAAGTTGCAGTTAATTCAAAGTTTCTCACAAAGACTCAAAGGTTGAAACTTCGACGATCACTGTTGATGCGCTGTAATAGGCTACATCCAGGTTCGTAATCCTTGAAATTCCTTCGCTTGCCTGCAGCCTCGTGTTTGCTCGACAGGCTGGCGCCTTGAAGTTTCAAATCCTTCGACGTGTGGAGACACGCCTTCCGTCCGTATAGTCACTGACTATAGTCAGTAATTAACAGGAAAAGGACAGATGAGTTAATCAACCGCGATAGATGGAGGCACCAGCTAATGCAGTCAATTGAGAGGAGGATGTTTGTTTGGAGAATCCATGGAGTGAAGATTCGAAACGCTGAACCATAAGGCGACCATCAGAGAGACCTTCGCTCTGGGCGTCTTTCTCTTCAGCAGACGAGAGGAGAGACGCCGCCGCCGCCGCCGTCGTCGCTCGCAAGATGGCCATCGTCACCGCTTCACATCGACCGTCGTCTTCATTGGCAGGCGCAGCGTCACGTGACCCGCATCGACCGACACCCGCATTATCGCCCTGCGTATAGATGTCGTGTAACAGCGAGTCAAGTGAGCGTAATTGACAGGGACGCCTACTACTGCAGAGACCGCTTCTTCTTCTTCGACAAGTGCCCGTGATCAAACAAATCGCGGTGAACGGCCCATCGTCGGCAAATAGTTCCCGGCAGCGACAACCAACGTCACCGAATTAAAGCAGATTAGCTCGACGATAGACTACAAGTCTACAGTCTAATAGATTATAACAGCGGCCACAATTATGGGCGTATTATCGTAGCTATGGCGTAATAATTATAAAGACCCTGTTAGGCTAACTAATATTCGCGACTCCTTTTTATAGAAATTCTTCAGAAGAGCAAATCACTGGTTTTGAAGAGTCGAAGCACATTAATTTTGTCTGAGGTGCTTCGACGGCTAAAACATTATTCAGCAACATGGCTAATTTTCAACCACGCAATGACGTCGAGTATGCAGAGTTCTAACCATGCTCAATATGTCCTGACATAGGTCTACCTACGTAATTTCTTATGAATACAACAACTTCATCCAACGCAGTTAGCTTATCTCTCATTCGAGATTGGCGTATACATTTTCTCGATGCATTTAGACCATCTATGATCTCTCTTTTCTGTCCCTTCTTTTGAGCTGTTCTTCTCAACTCAACTTCAGTTATGCCAACTAAAACCCGCGATCTCCGAAGGAAGATCGCACGATCGCTTCGATCCTCAATATACATGTTTTCATTTAAATCATAAAGCGCCTAAACATCGATTGTCTCAGTATTTATACCACACGGGTAGGTGCATACGGCATTTGTTACGATTATAGCTCTCAATTCACACACACACACACACACACACACACACACACACACACACACACACACACACACACACACACACACACACACACACACACACACACACACACACACACACACACACACACACACACACACACACACACACACACACACACACACACACACACACACACACACACACACACACACACACACACACACACACACACACACACACACACACACACACACACACACACACATCTATAGGCTATACTTCAATAGGCTATCCCATGCAAGAAAACAGGCATCGAAGTCGACTGCGAAGGCGATATAATAGGTCCTATTGTTTGCTAAGACTTGAACAAGTTAGCCTATAGGCTAAGTAAGAAAATGGTTAGGCTATACCTCTATAATTAGCCTAGGCTATAGATGTAAACTTATAGATAATAATTCGACTGCAGTCAATCAAGGTCAATGAGGATTTGTGTTATTCCTAACTTTCCAGGAATTCCAAATTGAAAATGAAACTGTTTTCTGTGGGCATATATTGATCTGCGTAAAATGGATGCTCTTAGTGAAAATCAAAGGAATTGTCAGAATTACGATATAAACATTTTCACTGCTCGAATGCATGCAGCATCCAACGAAATGCAAGAAATAAATGGACGGATTGACTTCCTACATTGTAATGTCGTGTGCACCAAGCATGCATTTGCGCCAAGCACAATGTAGTAAAAATGTTCACACATTCGCAGCTTTTCGCTATCTCAAAGAACTCGGTTGGATGTTGGAACTGAAAAATGTGCAGGGGTATATGGACCGCGAAACTGGCGCAGGTCATAAAAGTACTTTCGACACATTTGTCTCCCCGTTTGTTCTTAGATCAATTCCTAGTTGAAACCTGAAGGTGCACGCCCAAAATAGTCAAGTTCCAGAACAACAAAAAATAAAATTCAGTGAAATGGCAATTAAAACAAGGAATATCGATTTTACGAATCTGCCTTTGTTTCGACCATTGCAACATAGACCAAGCAGTGTTCAGTTTAGACACCTCTTCAGCTTCAAGTTTCTCTGGAGACCCGCTTGCTATATTGAGTGCTTTGATGTAAAATAAATTTGCTTTTCTAATGGCATTCTTGGAAATTGAATGTATTTTCTAGCTTTTATATTAATTTTAATAAATGTTTGATCTGCTAGCTCATATGCTACACGGCTTAAACCACATCGCATAATATAGCCTAATCGTGATCTCTAGACCTAACCTTCTAAAGCGCCACTCGAAAGCCAAGCGCGAGGCACCAGCTTATTCGCGAGCCTTCAAATATAGCGTATATACCAGTTACAGATGGTTCTGTTGCTGTTCTGATCATTCATTTCAATGTCAAAGATACACAATTCACGAGTATTTTCTTGACATTGCATCGGATCAGCAGCGGAACTGAGTTACTGACCTAAGGCTTGACGAATAAAGAAATTATTATTGTATGACCGTGACTGAGCTGGGAGCGCTAGTGAGTCGGTAATCTTGAAGGGCCGTAATTACTGTAATTGAACACTGCGCATGGTATATTGACCTAATATACAGGTCTATTATACTATAGAAATAATAGTAATAAAACTAATAATAAAAACAATAATAATAAAACTAATAATAAAATATGCCTCAAAAATAATATTAATAAAAGTAGAAAATAATAGTAATAATAATAATGATAATAATAATAATAATAGTATAATATTATTTATTAATAATCATTAATATTATTATTTCTATAGTACAATATACCTATAATAATAATAATAATAATAATAATAATAATAATAATAATAATAATGATGATGATGATGATGATGATGATGATGATGATGATGATGATGATGATGATGATGATGATGATGATGATGATGATGATAATGATAATGGTAATGGTAATGGTAATGGTAATGGTAATGGTAATGGTAATGATAATGATAATGATAATGATAATAATAATAATAATAATAATAATAATAATAATAATAATAATAATTATAATAATAATAATAATAATAATAATAATAATAATAATAATAATAATAATAATAATAATAATAATAATAATAATAATAATAATAATTGGGGAACCGAATAACGGCCGCAACCCATGATCCGATGGAGACATCATACCTGTTCCAGCGGATCTCAGTGGCTCTTCAACGAGGGAATGCTATCTGCCTCTCGGGAACAATGCCACTGCTCCCCGAGCTGTGAATGACATTCAGCTGAACGACTTTTCCACCTATTGAAGTGATAATAATGATAATAATAATAATAATAATAATAATAATAATAATAATAATAATAATAATAATAATAATAATAATAATAATAACAACAATGATATGTCAACAATGACAATGATAACAACAATGATAACAACAAGAATGTCTGGAATGGCCCTGGCCGAAGATGGCGGCTTTGTTTTCACTGCCCGTTTTACTCGATTTTTCCGGCGCGGAAGGGATTTTACCGACAGTTTTTTTAATATAACTACACGTTTGGAGAGTCGGCGAGGTGCCCCTTACATATCACAGGTTGTATTTAAGCATTTTTCGATAGAAAGGGGAGGCAAATATAACCGTGTTAGGCGTAGGGCTGCCAACCGTCCCGGATTCGCCGGGACAGTCCCGGAATCGGCCCTGTGCGTCCCGTGTCCCGGATTGATCTCAAATTGTCCCGGAATTTGGTCTAGAAATCCACTTAGCACAATTGACCTTCCTAATAATTTTTGCTTACTTAACTCAACCATTTTTACGATTATTTTTGCGTTCTGCTCTCTATCAAACATATACATTAATTTAGTTTATACATTACGTTGTTGGCTGAACAATGAACATCGGATGTCGAAGTCTTCAAAACTTTATAAACCACTGACACTCGATTTTCGGTTTGGAACATTGGTTCCATTTTTAATGCTTTTTGCGAGAAAGCGTTCAGTATTATGAACGATTTGTTGTCTAACACAGTGGTTCTCAAACTTCCGTAGGCCACGGACCGGCAATAATTTTGTTGGAAACTCGCGGACCACCAACTTTAATGGCATGCGCAAACAAAAACGAACTATATTATAAAAAAGGCTATTACAGGGTTATTCGTAATTAGTGATTTGTTTCGTTAATTATAAATTAACATATTCCCAATAGCATTTAAGTTATTTTAAAATTTAATTGTCATTTAATTGCATTTTTAAATTTTGAACTAGAAGTTTCAAGCAAGATTAGAAGTTTGTTCATGTTGGCCTATAAGAGGATCTGCAAAAATAGATAATGACACATTACTAAGATTTTGCGCTAATGATAGAATCACCTGCCCGAAATAAAACATAGAAATCAGAATATCAACACATTTTAACATTTTAAAATATAGTACTGCATCATAATATTTTCGTGTGTATGGTCGATTCATTTTTAGCGTGGATGTTCGCATATAGGAAACCAATTAAGAGTTATTATTTTTTACCCTCAGAGTCAGAGTGTCTGAGCGGCCACGCTCTAGCAATGTTCTTTAATTATAGAAAAAAAAATGCCCAGACAGGCTTGTTTACAGTTTGCAATTTTTCAAAATCGCACAAATACATTTGCTTATAGGCTATTTAGAATTTTATATCATGTTACAAAATTAAAAGACCTACATCCAGCGTTTATATGACTATCGCACACCAAAGGATGCATGCAGAACTAAAATAAAACGAAACTGACTGCAGTAGTCTAATAGACGTAGAAAATTATTAAAAAAATACAAATTGTTTAAAAAGCTAGTTGGCAAGTTAAAATAAGGCAATGGTTATGTATTTTTTTAAATTTGAGGAAGAAGTTAGAATAAATTTTGAATAACAATTCAAATAATTTCACAATTTGAAACATATAAAAATTAGTATGTAGCCTATAATTTATTTTCACTTTTAGACTTCTTCGCGGACCGGTGATCAGGTCTCCGCGGACCGGCGCCGGTCCGCGCCGGTCCGCGGACCACCACTTTGAGAACCACTGGTCTAACAATCACAATTACCTGAACACCGAAAGTTTGCCGACCTTATACAAGCAGTGTTCTGGAACTGCTGTAAGCACAGAAGTAGCCTGTGAATCTAAGATAAGTTCTGCTCTCCGGTCGCAGGCCTGAGCCTACAATACTTATGAACTTCCCTCAACTTCAGCTCATAAATCTTAGGCAAGACCTCCTCTGATAGGCCTAAGTAACTGGAGCTTGAAATTCTGTCCTTTTCAAGTTGATTCCTGTCTTAAATTGAGGCTACTTGTCTCTTGACGATTTATCTGAAATTATTAAGGACATCTTCAGTAGATTGTGGATCCTATATTTGTCTGACAACATTTGTTACACTGTGCGTTTCTGTGGATTGTGTAAATTGGTAATGGCACTTCGAGTGGCTGCAGACGTCCCGGAATGGCAAAATCAAAAGTTGGCAGCCCTAGTTAGGCGGAGGCTTTAAGCCAGCCACGCCCCCTCGACCTTTGACCTAATTAGCATTCATGTTGTCGGACGAAGTTCAGTTGAGTCTCAAATGAGGCAATATGGAACAGACACAGGATAATTTAACCCCTACGAGGTCACAACCGAAGGCTAAGGGAATTTGTGGAGTTTGCTTCTCCGAATTGAAATTACACCACAAAAATGGTCTGGTGCATAAGCATGGACCCAGAGGGAATCCTTGTTCGGGCTCCCACAAACCACCAATAGTGGGACCTTGTCCACCAGCGACGCCCGGCGCGGCATCGGCCCGGACCCATCCGGGGGGCCCTGGGGGGCCGATGGCCGACATTGTGTCGGAGGCTGGTCAGGATTCGATCCCCCATCCTTATCTTCAGACCCGGCTTGTCAAACACATACCAAAAGCGGCCAGACACAGCCTGAGTGGACTTCTAACAACCATTATCGGTCGCATCATACAGAACCCGGATTCATCGATCCATTGGCAGCATTTGCTGTCATTCGGGGCCTTTACGCTTGCCCAACCACAGAGGGGAGGCAGACGTCACAATCTGACCTCCAAAATCAAAACAAGAGCAAGCGAATTCTTCGCAAGGGTGCCGCTGGAGACCACCACCCTATTCACTCCGTGTGAAAACTCGGAATCGGGGAGAAAAGGGGGGCCTAGCCGGGAGCAGACGATCGCAGCAGCAGTGTCAGCGAAATTGGAAGATGGCAACATCAGGGCGGCTGCGCGAATCCTCTGCTCGGATGACAAACCAGTTCCGATTAATGCGGCCACACTGGAGGAACTAAGGCTGAAGCACCCCGCTCCCCCGGTGGACCGTCCACCCATACCGGTCCCCCCTGAGACAACGCCCTTCCAAGTGTCGGAGGTTGAGGTTCTGACCAGCATCCGTAATTTTCCAGCAGGATCCTCGGGGGGCCCTGATGGCATCCGCCCCCAGCACATCTTGGAATTGGTGAGGCAAACAGACTCTGGGCCAGAGCTTCTGGCGGCGATCACGGCCTTGGTCAACCTGCTGCTGGCTGGCTCGTGCCCATCTCAGATCCGCGCCACCCTCTTTGGGGGCACCCTTTTCGCCCTGCGCAAAAGCTCAGGGGGCCTTCGCCCGATAGTCATCGGCTATTTTTGGCGCAGACTGGCGGCCAAATGTGCCAACGCTTTTGCAGCGCCCAAGATGGCGGCCTACCTGGCCCCTAGACAGGTGGGAGTGGGTGTAAAAGGTGGGTGTGAGGCGGCGGTGCACGCTACGCGACGTTTCTTGGAGACCATGGACGACGATTCTATCCTAGTAAAGGTGGATTTCTCTAACGCTTTTAACAGCATCTTTAGAGACCAAATGCTACACTCGCTCTATGCTGCACTCCCTGAACTCGCACGCTTCTGCTTTCTGGCATATTCTGAGCCATCGAATCTCAAATATGGTGCCTTCAATCTCTTGTCGCAGGTCGGACCTCAGCAGGGTGACCCCCTGGGCCCTCTGCTTTTTTGTCTTCCCCTGCAGCCCATCCTGGCCGAAATGTCTTCTCCGCTCACTCTAGGTTTCCTTGATGACCTCACATTGGGGGGGGAGGGCCCAAGTGGTGGCCGGAGACGTGACACTACTGGAGCAACGATGCAGAGAACTGGGGTTACAGCTGAACCGCACGAAATGCGAGGTGATCTCGAGGTCATCTAGCATAGCCAAGGAGTGCCACCCGCTGAGTCTCTTCACGTGGATCAGCCCCCAAAATGCATCTCTCCTGGGAGCTCCACTCTCAACTCTGGAAGCGCTGGATGGGGCCTTGGGAGCCCGCATATCCGAACTTTCGCGGGCGCTGGAGAAATTAGCTAACATCGCAACGCATGACGCTGTCATCCTTTTGAGATGCTCGCTCAGTGCAACGAAAATGCTTTACATACTCCGCAGCTGCCCATGCGAAGGCCACCCAGGATTGGTGGAGTATGATGCGATCCTGCGAAACGGCCTGAGCAGGGTTCTCAATCTGCCCCTTTCAGACGACGCATGGCTGCAGGCTACCCTACCCATTAAAATGGGCGGGCTGGGTATCCGATCGGTGACTTCGCTGGCACTTCCCGCCTTTCTGGCATCAGCCGCGAGCACCGATCTGCTCCAGTCCACCATGTTGGGAGAGGCGGCAGAGGCCGACCCACGATGCACGGAGCAGCTAGCCATATGGCTTGGGACAGGCGCAGAAGAGCGCCCAGAAGGCAATCTTGCCCACAAACAGTCGGCATGGGACAGGCCCCTGATCGACGCCGCCGTCTCTGGCCTGTATGCCAGGCTCACTGACCCTAAAAACCAAGCACGCCTCAGAGCGGTGTCTGCTCCACACGCTGGGGACTGGTTGCTGGCCCTCCCTATCACAAGCTGCGGACTCCGTCTTGATAATGAGTCGGTCAGGGTTGCGGCGGGTCTGCGGCTGGGGGTCCCGCTTTGCGAACCGCATGGGTGCCCATGTGGAGCCCCGGTGTTGGCTGATGGCCACCACGGGCTTTCCTGCTGGCTGGGTCCGGGTCGCTTGCCTAGACATGCCGCCATGAACGAGCTTATCTTTCGGGGCTTGATACGTGCCGGTTATCCATCCACAAAGGAGCCAGCAGGCCTCATTAGAACAGATGGCAGGAGACCCGATGGTCTCACCCTGATCCCATGGCGCGCCGGGCGATGTCTCATCTGGGATGTGACCGTAACAGACACCATGGCAGTTTCCTACCTACCGGACACCAGTCAAACGGCCGGCGCCGAAGCAGAGAAGGCGTCGGTTCGCAAAATTGACAAATACAACGAATTATCGTCCACATATTTTTTTGCCCCTTTGGCTTTCGAAACTCTGGGTCCGATCAACAGTGAAGGATTGACGTTCCTTTCGGACCTGGGGCAAAAGCTAAGCACGATATCGGGGGAACCACGAGAAACAACATTTTTGTTCCAGCGAATCTCGCTGATGATACAGCGCTTCAATGCAGTTGCCTTTAGGGGCACTTTCGCCGATCAGAACACCGAATATGAATAGGGCCGTTCCAGACTGTGATTTTATATTAGGCGGTAGCGAAGTCCCTGAGGGATCCTGTATACCTCGGGGCAAAAAAAAAACAAAAAAAACAAAACAAAAAAACAAAAACAAAACAACAATGATAATACTACTACTAATAATAATAATAACAACAACAACAATAATAATAATTATAATACTACTACAAATAATAGCTAGGCCACTTGTAACAACAGGCATCAATTATATTAACTGAACAACGCTTAATTTAAAATTGATGAAATAATAATAATAATAATAATAATAATAATAATAATAATAATAATAATAATAATAATAATTTGTGACACTCATCCCTTGGTCACGTGGTCGATGCCTGGCATGGGATGTGATAGTGACCGACACTTTCGCCATGTCTCATCTTCCTTACACATCCGTCGGAGCTGGCGAACGTGCAGCTCAGTAGCGGCGCTAGGGGGCTAAGCCCCCCAAAAAGGCCATCCATTTTTTTCATGTAAAAATGAAATATTTGGGCGATTTACCCTCCCTTTAGCCCCCCCCCCCAAACGAAACGTAAAGGTACGCACGAGATTTGCCAGGCAGTTTTGCGGATATGAAAAAGGACCGTTTTAGAAGATTTCGACCAAATGACTAAAAAAAGTCGTCAGAAATTTTGACGGCAGAAATGGAAATTTGTCTCGGGATTTTGGCCGATGACTAAAAAAAGGTCGTCAGAAATTTTTGCGGCTGAAAACGAAAAATTTTCGCCCGCAAATTCAGCCCCCCCCCCCAAATCTGAATTCCTGGCGCCGCCACTGGTGCAGCTGTGTCGAAGAGGATCAAGTATGCTGCCATCACCAACACCAACGTATCTTCATCCATTCCACTAATTGGAATATTATAATTTACATAGGCCACTAATTAAAATAATCATGATAATAACGTTTCATCGCATTGCGTCACAGGCTTGTACAACGTTAGAATATTGTCCTGAAACTAGTATACATTAACATGAAGTAGATTGTTTCTCGGGCGTTAAAACGCAAGAACCGACTTAGTGAGTGAGTGAGTGAGTGAGTGAGTGAGTGAGTGAGTGAGTGAGTGAGTGAGTGAGTGAGTGAGTGAGTGAGTGAGTGAGTGAGTGAGTGGGTGAGTGAGTGAGTGAATGAGTGGTTAGCTGGCTGATCCCCCAGTGATGCGAGGCTTCTTGTGACAGTCAAGTGTGAATCACAGCTCTCGAATCTTCAATCAACGTGCGTCTAACGGGATAATCACTGCCTCTTTCGAAACCAAACCGGAAGTCGTTATTGCTAATGGCTAATCATTCTCCTCCACCCGCTAGGTGGAGTGACATCCGCACGACTCATCCGCCATTGTGAGGAAACTCGTTGTTCTCATGAATAGTCCATAATTGAATGACAGTCGTCTACGTCTGCCAATCGTATAATCGGATTCTAAAGATGGCAGCCACACGCCGAAGACAGTGAATCTAAGCAGGTCTTAATTACCCTGTATCTAGAAAGGCGCTACAAGATCAATCATCTGACTCGCAGGCACTTCCGGTTATTTGTTATAATGGCCATTTTTAACGAACTAGCTGGGGTACCCGGCGTTGCCCGGGAATTTTAGGATTCGCCCCGTTCTCGGCCAATACTCTACTTCACCCACATTCACTTCACCCCATCGCCACTCCTAGTCCCACCCAAGGCCGGATTAACAAACGTGGGGGCCCTGTTCGGTAAAACTGTGGGGGCCCAAACCTTACAGAAGCACGACAAAATGATTCACAAAACGTGTTATATTCAACGAATCAACATTCGTCTATTATTAATTCATTACCGGTACTTAGGCCCTATATTATTTTTAACACTAATTATCAACAGGTCTTTTAATAGTTTTAAACAACCGATATATCTTTTACGGTTTAAGAATATTAAAGTGATTCATGGTCAGTCATTCTTCTGACCAGCGCACAGTACTCGTACAAGCAAACAGTGCAGAAGTGATTTTATGCTAAAAATAAATTCTTGGCTATGAAAATGTCTGTTAGACCTGCGGCAGAATAACGGCCAGGGCAAATGGTTCTTACCAAGGCATTTGGCCTGATTTGCCCTGCTGTGCATGGCCCCAACACTGTTTATAAGCTAAAATATATTTTCGCGGTTATGCCAGTGTGCGATTCTATAAGATTGCACTTGATATAGCGCCTTTTAATAGCAATTATCGTTAACTATGTGTGTATGTGTATGGATGTGTGTGGTGATATGTGGGAAGGCAGACAGCGGATTTAGAGATCATGCTGACGAGGTTGTACCAGGACCCGCTGCATCAGCGATTTCTAGAGGTGGTGGCGTGGATGACAGACCAGGATCGCGGCACGTACAACAGACAGAGGCAAGGAGTCAAAGGAAGAGAGACCATGCAAATGCTGAATTTCTGCTTAGCTCAGCATGGAAAGTGTTTAAAAGGGACGAGCGCAAGCAATCAGGGCTTGTTCGTTCGCTCTCGCTCGCTCTGTTGACGTTGGATTCTTCGTGGAAGTTGCGCTCTAAATTATGTGATTAAAGTTGGATTGTTCGTCGAAAAGTATGCGAAACGAAGCCCGTCTTCTTGGATGCCGACATCAGAACGACGTTAAAAGGATTAGTGCGATTATTGAAGTGAAGTGGACCGAAGAGAGACTCTGCCGAACGAAGTGGTTGAGTAACGACGACGAAGAGAGGAAACGAAAGGACGAATTTGCGATTACGACGACAAGGATCTAAATTACGTTGCAGCAGGAAGCAAGGAGAAGGACTCAGGATTATTCAGTGATTCAAGCGGAGAAAGAGGACATTAACGTCGAGATCGTGGAAGACAGTAAACTACGAGCTCAGCGGTATGTTATGAACTAGACCTTCAGCCGTGAATGTTTGATTAGTAAGGGAAAAACCCAGACCAGAAATTACCTTGATCAGCCGTTGCCTGTAGTTATAGAGACGAATATATGTGGAGTGAATGTATTTTTAGCCGTTGAGTATTATATTGCGCTATTTAGTATTGTGACTTTTCATTGTATTTTGTATTAAACAATATAGCATTTGCTATTTGAAGTGTCATGTCTAAAGTTTCTGTGACTGACGACGGAGACGAGACCGAGATAGATATGGAAAGAAGGGAGGAAGGAGGACAACGACCGATTGGGACGGACGCAGGATTGATGGCGATGCTGTCAAGCATGAGCCAAACCCTGTTGAGTGTGGACAGTAGAGTGAAAGGCATTGATACTAAAGTGAGACAATTGGACGAACGACAGAAACAGATCGAAGGAAGTGTGAGACAGGTGGACGAACGACAGAGACAGATCGAAGGAAGTGTGAGACAGATCGACGGGAGTGTGAGACAGATCGATGATAGTGTGAGACAGATAGATGATAGTGCGAGACAGGTAGACGGACGCCAAAGACAGATAGAAGGAAGGATAATGGATATCTCAAATGAGATGGAAGTCGTGTTCGCCGAGCAAGACGATGTTCGGGACAGGTGGGCGAGATTGAGCGCCGAACTAGATGACCGTCGGGCGGAGATGCGATGGGCGGTAGAGGAAGTGAGAGAAAGCCGGCAAGACCGAGGTGAGCAGACGGACCCAGGTGGTGAATCTGAAACCATTGTAGGGCAATGCCCTTCCGCGCCATACTCGGCTGGACCTTGTCAAGATGAGGAAGAGGGAGCCAGCGCAGGTCCTATGCCAGACAGTAGGCGGAGTGCTAGGTTGATGGGAAAACCTAGGCCCGACTACTTTCATTTGGATAGACTGGGGTTCCCCTCCCAGGCCGGTTATTCCACCCGAGATAGGGAAGGGAATAGGGAGATTGAAGAAGGCGAGGCCCGTATCGTAAGACCCGGGGGGGTACTCAAACAACCGGAAGTAGCACGCCCGTTGGCCTCCCCGAAGACTACACCGGAGTTCAACTTGGGCCAAGCGTTCCTGTCGCTGAGCGGAAGGTCGGGAGACCGGGAAATGCTAGATCCGGGGGCAAGGGGGCTCCCTCCCGGTAGTGCCAGGCCAGAAGCGCAAGCGACGAGGAGCGTCGAACTCCACAATGGCGGCGAGGATGTCGATCAAGATTTAGGAAGGAGAGAAGGAAGAAACGAAAGAGAAATAAGGAATAGAGAGGGAGGGATAGATGAATTTGATGAAGAGACAGAACGATTAAGAATGATTTTCGACTGTAATGAAAACAGACGAGGAAATTATACGACGAACAGACGAGAAGACAGAAGACAATTAAGATTTGATGAACGGATGTATGAGAACTATGATGATGTTGTTTTTGATGGTGTTGAACGTAACGTTAACTATGGGCAACTTAATCAAAATTTTGAAAATCATTTTGGCATCCCAACGAGCAATATGGCGAATGTTTCCAATGCATTCACCAGGGGGCGAAATGAGTATTTGTTGCCTTCACAAACACATAATTTATATGGATCGTGTTTAACAACTGGAACGACGACGACGAGTTCAAGGAACTGTGTCTATCCAAGTACAATACCATTACGACTGAATAACATGGCTGCACAACTATATCAACCAGCATCTCAAACCTACACCTTCACTCCGAAAATTTCGATTGCAACGCAGACTACAGCAAGCGAAATCAACAATAGGACTAGGCCTACTACAGAAACAGTTTCGAAACCTGTCGTGGAAAAGGCACACAACTGCTCTACAAGCAAGAACAGTCAGATCAAACTAGGTTACTACAATGGAAAAACAGATTGGGCTACTTTTCTACGCCGTTTCCATGTGTGTCGACGTCAGAATGGATGGACAGCAATGGACAGTTTGAATCATTTGACGTGCGCTCTGATAGACGAAGCAGCTTATGTGATTCCGGACGGAGAGATCGAAGAGTTGGATTCTGCAGAGGAACTTTTAAAACACCTTGAAGCCAGGTATGGTACAAGAGATCAACAAGTAATGTACCAAGTTCAACTAAACTCCAAGAGACAAAAACAAAATGAAGATTTGGGCCAACTCGGAACTGAAATAGGTAGACTTATGATGTTAGCGTATCCAGGAAAACCGTCAGCTCAGGGAGACATGATAGCCGTAAAAGCTTTTCTAGACGCCATGGAGGACAGACAATTATCGCTTAAGATACAAGAAAAAGAGCCACAGAAATTGACGGAAGCTGTGAAGATAGCGTTGAGGCTACACAGTTACAAGCAAGCGGAAAGAAATGGAAATTGGGGAAACGGAAACAGAGGAAATGATCGCGTGAGAAGGTTAACAGAAAATGACGAGGATTCAGAAAGAGACAACGGACGGCGCTACAACAATAATTGGAACCGAAACAGACAGAGAAATTTCGGCCAAACAAATCAGAGAAAGAATGACGTCAGAGCGTTGCGACCTCCGAGGAACGATAATGATATGTACTACGCGCCACGCTACAATAATAATCAACATAGGAATTATCAACAACAGAGATACCATCATCAGCAAGAGCCTCACTACGACACACGTCGCTGTTTTTTTTGTCAGGGCCGACATTTGATAAGATTTTGTCCACACAGGATGCAAAACGAGAGAAATGCAAACGGAAATTGGAGAAACGAACAACAATACTTTGAGCAGGAACCACAGACGCACAATGTACGCTTTGTACCGAATTCAGTTAGTCCATATTTGAAGATGAAGCTACGTGGACGATGGGAAAATTGTTTATTAGACACTGGAGCGCACATTTCTCTAGCGCCAGCAAGATTAGTCAGAGACGCTGACATCAGGCCGTCACATCATACTATATATGCAGCAAACAATTCTCCAATAACTGTTCTGGGACGAACTAGACTAGCACTACAGATGGTTGGTCGAATATTCTACGTGGATGCGTTAGTGACACCGGAAGTAGACGAAATTTTGTTGGGATACAAATGGATGGCTGACCAACACATTGTGTGGAATATGAGACAAAAATGGATTGAAATTATGGGAAGGAGAGCCGATCTGCATTTTCTGAACACGGAACCTCGCTGTGGTATGGTGGTGGAGGATAGAGACGTTATCGTTCCACCGTTCAGTGACTTGGAAATAGACACTGCGGCACTGTGGGAAGAGGAAGACAGTACCGGAGGGACAGCGAGATGTTTCAGAGTACTACGAGGAAGGAGCAACAGAAACAGAAAGCGGAATGGAGTCGACAGGAAGTCTGACATCGGACGAGCTGCGAGGAAGCAAGGCTATCGTCAGCCCTGGACTTCCATGGGAGCTACACGAATAGACGGATGGGGAGAGGAGGACGTGTACTTTGGGCCACTAAAGAGGACGATGATACCGTTCCACCAGTGGGCCTAGACAGAAAACAATTTGTGCCGGACAGCCGTCCATAAAAGAAGTAGAAGGATAAGGCTGCACGAGATGTAATTAGTAGAAGAAAGAAGAAAAACTGTAGAACGATTATTAGAGTATTACGAATGTGAAAAAGAAGTAGGCCGAAGGACAGAAACAGATCTGGATCAAAACGATTACCGGGATGGCGAACAAATTAGGCCACGTGTACGCCGTGGGGCAACCACAGATACGACGCCGAGGTTGATGGACAGCAAGCGGAATTTGAGAAGGGAAGTGTGATGCTGCAACCAACCGACTATCGTCGCTGAAGCGGGAGGAGCGAAGAAGATGACAATGACATATGGTTTTATACCTACATGGCAATTTGTAGGAGGAGTGGTACTTAGGGCCACTTAACAAAGTGAGGTTGTATATGGGTGCGGGAGGTGTGAACAAGGGTCTATTAAGACAAAAGACGAGCTCTGTGGGGTAGTTCAGCGTCAGCCGCCAACGAATTAAGAGGAGGCGATTATCGTTAATCGAGTAATAAAGGAAGAAAGAAAGAAAACGAACAATGTCGGATAACGAGGAAAATCTTAGGATTGGAGCGTTGTTGGGAATGGCAACGGGGGACACCGCAAGCACGTCCTTTGACGATTTTCTGGCTGGATTGGGAAATTCTCATAGCACGCCCAAGAACGCTGACGTGGAAGAAGATGAACTGCCATTATCTGACATATCTACGGCGACGAGGTCTGAAACAACATCCCACGACAACGGAATCTGGACCTGCACATCAGGGAGAGGCGAGAGGCGTCCTACCAACCTACCCTCCTGGCGAAGCCACTCCACTGGACTGCTCTACCTTATGGTCGAAAAGATGATGGAGGTGGGCACACCAAGCTTGGCCCACCGGGATGTCGAACGACTTCACCAAAGCGTTCCACCCCTCGGGATAGAACGAGACGTGATTCCGGTCATGCTACTCTCTATCTACACTCTGACGCGAACTCCAAATGCGAGAGAAGTTCTACAAACCTGGAACCAACGACTGGGAGTTGTGGCAGTGACACGGCCAGAGACGACTACACGACGTTCGGGAGCACCTCCGTCGCAGGATCAACCCTTACCCTGGAACTACGACATCTGGTGCCTGGCAGTACAGGTGATTCTTCGTTTCACCCATCAGAATCTTCCAGCAACCGAAATGGAATTCCTAGGAAGCATTGGCGACATATTACGAGAGGCGGCCATGAACGCCTGGGCCGTAGAAGTGATAGTGCTGAGCTTATACTTCATCTGGCGCACCAACTGGGCTTGGGACGTTCTCTTCAACAACTGAACCAGACTCGAAGGTTACCTATACCAGTCGCCATCGGCCGTCTTCGATGATTCAACGGTTGGGACTCTGTTTTCTATTATTATTATCCGATCGTCAGCGTACAAACGAGAAGATCGATCGAAGCGAAAGCCAAGTCGTTATTTGTAGTGCATGCATATGTGTATTCTTGTTACTTTGAATTATTATGAGTGGAAATGAACTGTGACATAACTGTGAGAAGTTTACTGAAGTAAATCGGGTGAACAGTTATTAATAGAGAACATTGAGTGATTGTAACAGGCATTGATTGATTTATGAACTGCCTTGATTGATGGATTATTGTCGAATTGATTGATGTGATTGAATTGTAAGAACATTGAAGTACTATTTAAGGTCATGTAATTGCTGAAGACATTGCAACGTATATTGTGTTAAGAGTAAAATAGGGACTGTGATTACACTTAGCTATATAGGGCTGACTGCATTGATTTTGATGTTAGAATAGGGATTGATAATATTTGAGGACACATTGTTAACTAAAATTAGACCTCGTGGTCTCGGTCTTTTTGTGAGAAGAGGAGAGTGTGCGATTCTATAAGATTGCACTTGATATAGCGCCTTTTAATAGCAATTATCGTTAACTATGTGTGTATGTGTATGGATGTGTGTGGTGATATGTGGGAAGGCAGACAGCGGATTTAGAGATCATGCTGACGAGGTTGTACCAGGACCCGCTGCATCAGCGATTTCTAGAGGTGGTGGCGTGGATGACAGACCAGGATCGCGGCACGTACAACAGACAGAGGCAAGGAGTCAAAGGAAGAGAGACCATGCAAATGCTGAATTTCTGCTTAGCTCAGCATGGAAAGTGTTTAAAAGGGACGAGCGCAAGCAATCAGGGCTTGTTCGTTCGCTCTCGCTCGCTCTGTTGACGTTGGATTCTTCGTGGAAGTTGCGCTCTAAATTATGTGATTAAAGTTGGATTGTTCGTCGAAAAGTATGCGAAACGAAGCCCGTCTTCTTGGATGCCGACATCAGAACGACGTTAAAAGGATTAGTGCGATTATTGAAGTGAAGTGGACCGAAGAGAGACTCTGCCGAACGAAGTGGTTGAGTAACGACGACGAAGAGAGGAAACGAAAGGACGAATTTGCGATTACGACGACAAGGATCTAAATTACGTTGCAGCAGGAAGCAAGGAGAAGGACTCAGGATTATTCAGTGATTCAAGCGGAGAAAGAGGACATTAACGTCGAGATCGTGGAAGACAGTAAACTACGAGCTCAGCGGTATGTTATGAACTAGACCTTCAGCCGTGAATGTTTGATTAGTAAGGGAAAAACCCAGACCAGAAATTACCTTGATCAGCCGTTGCCTGTAGTTATAGAGACGAATATATGTGGAGTGAATGTATTTTTAGCCGTTGAGTATTATATTGCGCTATTTAGTATTGTGACTTTTCATTGTATTTTGTATTAAACAATATAGCATTTGCTATTTGAAGTGTCATGTCTAAAGTTTCTGTGACTGACGACGGAGACGAGACCGAGATAGATATGGAAAGAAGGGAGGAAGGAGGACAACGACCGATTGGGACGGACGCAGGATTGATGGCGATGCTGTCAAGCATGAGCCAAACCCTGTTGAGTGTGGACAGTAGAGTGAAAGGCATTGATACTAAAGTGAGACAATTGGACGAACGACAGAAACAGATCGAAGGAAGTGTGAGACAGGTGGACGAACGACAGAGACAGATCGAAGGAAGTGTGAGACAGATCGACGGGAGTGTGAGACAGATCGATGATAGTGTGAGACAGATAGATGATAGTGCGAGACAGGTAGACGGACGCCAAAGACAGATAGAAGGAAGGATAATGGATATCTCAAATGAGATGGAAGTCGTGTTCGCCGAGCAAGACGATGTTCGGGACAGGTGGGCGAGATTGAGCGCCGAAGTAGATGACCGTCGGGCGGAGATGCGATGGGCGGTAGAGGAAGTGAGAGAAAGCCGGCAAGACCGAGGTGAGCAGACGGACCCAGGTGGTGAATCTGAAACCATTGTAGGGCAATGCCCTTCCGCGCCATACTCGGCTGGACCTTGTCAAGATGAGGAAGAGGGAGCCAGCGCAGGTCCTATGCCAGACAGTAGGCGGAGTGCTAGGTTGATGGGAAAACCTAGGCCCGACTACTTTCATTTGGATAGACTGGGGTTCCCCTCCCAGGCCGGTTATTCCACCCGAGATAGGGAAGGGAATAGGGAGATTGAAGAAGGCGAGGCCCGTATCGTAAGACCCGGGGGGGTACTCAAACAACCGGAAGTAGCACGCCCGTTGGCCTCCCCGAAGACTACACCGGAGTTCAACTTGGGCCAAGCGTTCCTGTCGCTGAGCGGAAGGTCGGGAGACCGGGAAATGCTAGATCCGGGGGCAAGGGGGCTCCCTCCCGGTAGTGCCAGGCCAGAAGCGCAAGCGACGAGGAGCGTCGAACTCCACACCAGTAGTAGACCCTGGCTCAGTGGCGTAGCCAGGAATTTTTCATGGGGGGGTTTATGGCCGGAAACCCTGTTTTTTGCTATTTTTTCTTACTTAAATGGGAAAATAACCTTAAAAATTTTTTTCCGGAGCCAATGGGGGGGTTTTAACCCCCGAAACCCCCCCCTTTGCCTACGCCACTGCCCTGGCTCAAGCTTCACCCTGCCTATGTGAACTTTCACCCCGGTGTATGTCTCTCTGGACAGCCGTTCACTGCGCTCATCTGCTCGTGGAGAATTCCTTGTTCTTTTTTTCGAGTATTGTACCCATGCAACGACGAGCATTCTCGGTAGCCTAGTGGGCACAGTTATCTGGAATAGCCATCCCGTGGCTCTCTCGCTTTCCGTGACTCTGCTGGCTCTTTCTTTCGTCTTTCCAACTTTTCTTTTTGACAACGCCTGCGTTGGGAGCGCCTCCGAGTAAAAATCTGAAGAGGCTCTATATAAATTTATGAGATTGATTGAATTCGTAAAAATAAAGTGCGCACTGCATGTAGGCCTACTCAATGTTATTATCACGCCATCTCATAATGCGCAGCATAGCACTGAGTTACGATCAGGAGATGTATTAAGTGTTTAAATAAGCAAAAAACGTATAACTCTTACTAGTATTTCTGACTGATTTTAAGATCAATGAAAATTGCAATAAGGGCCCCCACAATTTTTAAATAAGCAAAAAACGTATAACTCTTACTAGCATTTATGACTGATTTTAAGATCAATCTGCCTGGCAATGAAAACTGCAATAAGGGCCCCCACATGTGCAAAAGTTGCATAATGCTAAAGTCACTAGTTTTTTAATAATTTGACAATTTTTCATATATTTTAAACTCAGTTTACTGCTATAGTTAGCAATGATAAAAATTCCTATTGCATGTGTGGGGGCCCCTAAAGTGTGGGGGCCCCTGTTCGGCCGAACATGTCGAACATGCCTTAATCCGGCCCTGGTCCCACCCCACCTTTTTCTCCCACCATTCCAGTCGCCGACCGACCCCCTAAACCGCCGGCCCACCTTGCCTCGACGAGTGTGCAATGGTAGACGGCATCTAACCGCTACGCCACCTTTGACATTTTGGTTCCCCGGAAAATTCTGCCCCCACCCCCTAACAATGCCCTACTCCGACCCGACCTCTGCGGTGCGAGGTGTGTGTGTTGGGGTATACCGGCGTTGACCTGGAAATTTAGGGTTCACCCAGTTTCCTGCCAATATCCTACTTTCCCCACCCTCACTTCACCCAGCCCCACTCCTACTCCCCACCCCCACTTTTTTCTCTAATTCCAGTCATCCACCGACCTCTAAACCGCCCGCCCACCCACCTTGCCTCCACCCGTCTGGGGTACTCTGCATTGCCCGATAAATTTCGCTTTTGGCCCACTCGAAACCCCCCCACTGCCAGCCCCAACCGCCTGTTCCACAAAAAATTGTGGAAATGCATCCCGGTCAAACAGAAAGACCTGTCAAACAGACACACAGAATCTTCTCTTTATATATAAATATATTTAAATTATCAAAGAGATGTTACCTTTCTATGTTCTGAGCAAATCACGAAGACCCTGGACTCTGGAGAAATCTATTACAGACAAGAATCGTAATTTTACGTCGCTGCTATATTGCTGGAGATACAATGTAGTATAGTCGACGTAGACCTAGATTTCGCTCGATTCTTAGCATAATAATGCAATAACTTCAACGGTAGGCCTACTACGATTACGATTACGATTAGTGGACCTATGATCACTAAGTAGATTACGCTGTGCATTTGCAGGCCGTTCAATAAAGTACATACATACATATTTACTTACTTACTTACTATCTATCGTGCCCAACAAATTTAACCAGTAACCTAGCCAGCTACGGAGAAGAGGATGCAGAGAAGATATTATCAGAATGAGTTTGAAATAAATGGATCGGAACATCCGGTGCAGTGGCGTAGACAAGGGTCGGGGGGTTTCGGGGGTTAAAATCCCCCATTGGCCTAGGAAAAAAGCTTTTTTTAAAGGTTATTTATCCACTTAAATAAGAAAAAACAAAACAATTGCTTGTAGTAACAATTGTTTTTATTACTTTATTAGTCTATTCCCTCTGTTACTTTATTCCCTTTTGATTTACTGTAATACCAAAGATATTTGGTAATACTGTTGGGTTGATTTCAGAAAGGGTATCCGGCCAGGCAAAAAACGACCCTCCCCTTGAAAAATTCCTGGCTACGCCACTGATCCAGTGATCCGGTGTATAATAATTATTTGAACAAGGGTAGAAAAGCTAACAAAATGACGAGCTGACCTCTGAGTCCGATGTAAGAACGAAAGGGGAAGACTACGTATAGGCATGGGCGGAGTTTATCAGGGGCTAGAGGGGACTAACCCCCCCCCCCGAAGACCCAGATTCATTTTTGCTGTGTAAATGGTCTCTTTTCACGGGCATAGCCCACACAAGAAGGCTTTAGCCCTCCAAGAACGGAAACCAAACTCCGCCCATGCGTATAGGCCTACAAAGAACTGATCGAAGACCGTCAGGGACTAGTCGACGACCATAGGCCTATACAGTGCTTAAAAATGTGGAAAAATAAGTACATGCATGGTTGCCATTTACCTTTCCAAGTCAAGTGCCTGCATGGACGCCCTATTACCTTTTCAGGGTGCACGTGCTGCCCAATAAGTGGCAGGACGGCGTTCATATGTTAATATAAGTGCATTGACGCCGTCCATGACCGTTCAGCCACACTTTAAGCCCTGCGACTATAATACGGAGACGAGACTCAAAGACTGGCGCATGGAAAAGATGCGCGTTGTTTGATATGCAGACATGTCACCTGCGTAATTATGGGAAGGATTAGCCCAATTGCCCTATAGGCATGATGGTACATAAGCTTTAGGCCTACGCTAACCACGTACGTATACGTAACGCCCAACGTAACGCTAGGCCAAGTGCCAACGTTGACATCTCTATTTCCTGTTTCTAACCTAACTTGCTTTTAATCTGGCAAGTTCGAGTTCCGGTCGGTCAGGGTTGCCAAATTTCAAAAACACCTTGTTGCAATATCATGCGGCAAAGTAGCCCAAAAGTCGCTAAACGAGCAGCTAAGTGAAGACAGCCATTTTTACTTTTTAAAAGCTATGATCGTTATAGGCGTACTTATCACAAGTAGTTCGATTAGTAACGTCACAAGACACGTGACGAAACCTTAGATGATACACTGCCTAGTTTTTACCGTTGACTAGTTCGTAGGGGCGGGGATGGGGAGGGATAGTGTAATGGTTAACACGCTGGCGTAGAGAGCGAGAGGCAATTAAGATTACTGCATAACTTGTGCAATGTGCATGTATAGCGCAGTGCGTTTGCAGGCGCTCAATAAAAAAAACTTATTGTTAATATCATCGACCATAATAATTATATGCCATAATGCCATAGAGCATGGATTTATTAAGTTAGACCACGGCATATGAATAGTAGCTAGTGAAGGTAACCTAGTGCCCTACAGCGGTCAAATAATGAGAATTGACAATGTCACCGTGGCGATCCGGGATAAAAAAACACGAAGGAGCTAAAAATAATAAGGCGAGGTCGCGAGGACAAATTTAAATTTGTAGTCGCGAGCACATTGAATGGTAGCCCAACTCACGTTTTTCGCGACAACCTGGCAACCCTGGTCGGAGTTCCTTGTTTTGTTGTGGTTTCCTTTCGATTATCAATATTATTCTAAAGGTAATAGTAATAAACGCTCGGTTTGAACATCGTGTGGTAGCAATTCTATAATGTAGACATGTGCATGATACATTTGGGGACTGTCACAGACATACGGAATTAAGGTGATCGGCGGAGTTCGAATTGTGCGAGAAATTGATTGATATGTCGATGAGTGCAAAATAGATGGGGACTCTAGACTTCGGAAGCGTCGAGGGCTAATTTCTGTTGAGGCTGTAAAAAGAAAGTGGGCGAAAGTAGGCCTAATGGACTTTTATTTTCCTATGGAAGTGTATTTGCGAAGGCTTCCAAATTCTAGGCAGTTGCTGACGATTCTTATCTGTAACATACGTTATACGGAAGTTGCGTGTATCACGGAAGATACAATACAATATATACATTAAAAGTACAGTAAACTAATTGTAACTCAAAATGTATGAGCACACTAATTATGTTTGACAGTTCATGTGCACTGGCTTGCATGGCACTTTGGTCGATTGGTGAGAGTGGTTAGCTTGTGACATGGAGCGTATGATGGGTTCATGCCTCGTCCGAGGCTCTACCGTCTAGGGACCTTGAGCAAGTCCTTCACTCACAACGCATTGCTCTGTACCACTGATGTTCTGTCGTGTGTGATTCCTTCTTTGAAAGGATGGTATTATCAAAATGCAATTGTATTGTATTTTGAAATGATCAATTTTCCATTTATTTGCTCAACTTTGATTAATTACCAGTAAATTATAATCAATTTTCCCTTATTTGCTGCACTTTGATATGAGTATTATTGCTCTTAGTATCATAGTTCTTTTGACATGTGATATTAATCCAATATTAATTAACCTAGCACGGTGGTGTAGAGGTATGTTCGGTGCCTTGCAGCTGGAAGTTCCAGGTTAGAATCCACCTCTAGTCATCGCTTAGGGACCCTGAGCAAGTCCTTCACTCGCAATTGCTCATGCGCTTCGGCGTGAAACTACGATTCACTGTCTGCGCAGTAGTCGGGAGCGCCTCTGAGGGAGGTCTTGAATGGTCGCTATAACAAGTGCTCATACATGCATTAGGCCTGTACTGAACATTCGCTTCATATTTGTTTCGGGGCCAAATAGCAAGCCACATAGTTATTTGGGATTCGGCTTAATAGTTGCGGTCGGACCGAATACGAATAGTGGTCATGTGCCATCCGTTTTTGCATATGCGCTGTTATAGCTAGAGGATAGGTTGCTCTCTAATTAAAAAATATATTAATCCATTCATTCAAGAATTTATATAGCGCTTCTTCAAGGGGACTACTCAGAAGCGCTCCCGACTCTAGCACGGCAAAAAGGACAGTTTTGAGTTTAATTAAAAAATGGTTCGGTAATAACCCCAGGATATATGTTGTGGTTGCAGGAAGGCCTTTCCTACTGCCTGAACCGTGTCAGTAGTGCACAAAGTCAGTAGTCTCATTCTTTGTGTACTGTGATTGAATGTTGTTGGTGGACCTATTTTGGGCACTATAATTTGTATTCGTATTCGGCCGAATAATTGGTCCAATTATTTATTTGCGGCCGGATAGTAACAATCACCTATTCGGTACAGCTCTACCTAAGATTATTAGTCTCTGCTATTACGAACCCATACTTCAGTTGATAGTATTTGTCCTGCAACAAAAACTTCTGCCACTGATAGCATACACATATATTTAGATTTACTGCACAGATATGTTCTAGTTTTTAATTTCAACTCTATAAGTTGTAAAAGATATTATAATATTATCAAAGCCTTTTAATGTTGCATAATTGTAAAGTGACTTACAGATGTAAAGAGGTTAGAATAAGAGCTTTGATTTTATGTTTATTATGAATAATAATATAAATGAAAATGTGTCAGAATTTTAGATTGAAAAAATGACTGACGTTGGAGAAGAAAAAGAATTGAAAACTGATGAAGTAAACGTAGAAGACGAATCAACTGATGTTGAAGATGTAACACAATTCAAAACCAATGAAGTAAACGTTGAAGATGAATCGACTGATGTTGACGATGTAACACAATTCAAAACCAATGAAGTAAATGTTGAAGATGAATCGACTGATATTGAAGAGCCATCTTATGTAGTTGCAGATATCATTGCTAGAGAGATATCAGAAGCAGTCAAGAATCAGGATGGGATTTCAGATGACACTCCTAAACAGGAAGGCCGACTGTGTGGAAGACCCCGTAGTAATAAGGAACACATTTGCTTTGAATGTGGAAAGACCTTTTGTCGTTCTGATAAACTCAAGGCACACTTACGAGTGCATTCCGGAGAGAAGCCCTATTCATGCAGCATCTGTGGAAAGTGTTTTTCAAGAAGTGACAAGCTTAAGCAGCACCATCAGACACATTCAGGCGTAAAGCCATTTTCCTGCGAGCTGTGTGGGAAAGGCTACAAGATTGCACTTTCACTGAAGTACCACCTGCTTCGACACTCCGAGGAGAAGTCTTTCGATTGTAAAGTCTGCAGACGGCAGTTTATCCAAGCCAGCCAGCTCAAGTCTCACCTACGGACCCATACGAGTGAAAAGCCATTTGAGTGTAAGCTCTGCGACAGATGCTTTGCATAGAAAGCCGGTTTGCAGTACCACAGAATGCTGCACACGGGCTTCAAACCATACTAGTGTTCGCTCTGTTATAAGAATTTTCCAAACAAAAACAGTCTTCAGGTTCACAGTACTTACACGAAGAATGAGACTACTGACACTAATTATTATTATTATTATTTGAATGGTCGCTATAACAAGTGCTCATACATACATTAGGCCTGTGCTGAACATTCGCTTCGTATTTGCTTCAGGGTCGAATAGAGGGCCAAAAAGCTATTTGGTATTCGGCTGAGTGTTAGCGTTTATACCAAACACGAATAGTGGTCATGTGCCATCTTTTATGCATAGGCAGCTGCTATAGTTAAAGGACTGAAGTTGCTCTCTAATTAAAAATATATACACTGTGGTTGCAGGAAGGCCTTGCCTACTGCCTTGACCATGGTATTGCAGTGTCAGTAGTCTCATTCTTTGTGTAATGTGACTGAATGTTGTTGATAGTCCTATCTTGTACACTATTTGTATTCGTGGCAGAATAATTGGTCCAATTAATTGTGTGTGGCCAGATGGTGACAATCACCTATTCAGTACAGCCCTACCTAAGATTTTTACTCTCTGCTATTAGTAACCCATACTTCTGCTGATAGTATTTGTTGTGCAACCAACTCTTCTGCCACTGATAGTATGCACATACATTTGGATTTACTACACAAAAATGTTCTAATTTTTAATTTCAACTCTGTAAAAGACATCATAATAATATTATTAAGGCCTTTTAATGTTGTATAGTTGTAAAATGACTTACAGATGTAAAGAAGTTAGAATAAGAGCTTTGATTTTTATGTTCATTATGAATAACAATATAAATAATATTGTGTCAACATTTTAGATTCATTGATTTTTCTTCTTTCAGACCCATGCAAGTTGCAAGTCAACAAAAGAACTTTGGGTAAAGTCAGAACTGAAGAAATGACTAATGCTGAAAAACAATCTGAATTCACTACAAAAACCTTTGACAAAGTCGAAGTAATGACTGAGCTTAAAGATGGAATGGGAATAAAAGAGAGTCCTAAAGGCAGCATCAAAATTGAAGAAATGACTGATGTTGAAGAACCAGAACTCAAAACTGATGAAATAAAAGTTGAAGACGAATCGACTGATGTTGAAGAAGTAACACAATTCAAACCCGATGAAGTAAAAGTTGAAGATGAATCGACTGATATTGACGAAGTAACAGAATTCAAAACTGATGAGGTAAAAGTTGAGGATGAATCGACTGATATTGAGCCATCTTATGTAGTTGCAGATAACACTGCTGTAGAAAGATCAGAAGCAGTCAAGATTCAGGAAGGGATTTCAAATGACACTCCTACCCAGGAAGGCCGACTGTGTGGAAAACGCCGTAGTAATAAAGAACACGTCTGCTCTGTATGCGGAAAGTCCTTTCGTCGTTCTGATAAACTCAAGACACACTTACGAGTGCATTCCGGAGAGAAGCCCTATTCATGCAGCATCTGTGGAAAGTGTTTTTCAAGAAGTGACAAGCTTAAACAGCACCATCGAACACATTCAGGCGTAAAACCATTTTCCTGTGAGCTGTGTGGGAAAGGCTTTAAGGTCTCGCTTTCACTGAAGTACCACCTGCTTCGACACTCCGAGGAGAAGCCTTTTGATTGTAAGGCCTGCGGACGACAGTTTATCCTAGCCAATCAGCTCAAGTCCCACCTACGGACCCATACGGGCGAAAAGCCATTTAAGTGTGAGATCTGCGGCCGATGTTTTGCGCAGAAAGCCGGTTTGCAGTACCACAGAATGCTGCACACGGGCATCAAACCGTACGAGTGTTCGCTCTGTGATAAGAAGTTTACAAGCAAAAACAGCCTTCAGGTTCACTCGGTTACTCACACTGGAGTGAAGCAGTTCGTCTGCCTCGAATGCGACATTCGTTTTGCACACAACAGCCAATTACAAACGCACAGACGTATTCACTCGGGTGAAGCACCGTACAGCTGTGTCATTTGTGACCGTAAACTGGCGCACAAGAGCCAGGTCAACAAGCACATGCTTATCCACACTGGTGAGAAACCATTCGACTGTGTCATTTGTGACAAGAAATTTGCA
The DNA here is from genome assembly GCA_949752735.1 of Lumbricus terrestris. Taxonomy (NCBI): domain Eukaryota; kingdom Metazoa; phylum Annelida; class Clitellata; order Crassiclitellata; family Lumbricidae; genus Lumbricus; species Lumbricus terrestris. The sequence continues at coordinate 47,334,445 of OX457038.1, read as the reverse complement.
CTTCGAAGCACACTGTTATCACACATGACAACACACACTGGCGAGAAGCGGTTTATCTGCATGGAGTGTGGAAAACAGTTTGCGAAGAGCAACACGTTGAACCGACACATGGCAATGCACACGGGAGAAAAGCCGTACGTCTGTGACATCTGTTTCAAGTGTTTTGTTCGTAGCTACACTCTAAAAATGCACATGAAGAAACATGCTGCTGGAATGCTGTGACATTCAAATCGTAGGATGGTTTTTAAAAAACCAACAAGGCATGATGTAGTACAACTGTACAAGACGGAATGACCAGCCTCTGCCTGCGCTTCACCCTTCTGCTGTGGACTGATGATGCCAATGTGTTACTTCAGACAATGATAATTATCCAAATATAAAGATAGGTAACTGTACTTAGAGAAACTGGCTTCAGTATAATTTTAAGAAATCAAGTGAAAACTGAATGCTCTATGTGGTGCATTGTGATTATACACTGAATGGTGGTAAATGCGCTATGATAATGTGACCGTAACTGTTGGACTGTCGTAACTTCACTATTGAAGGACGTGAGATTTATTGGTTTATGAATTTGAATCTATACAGTGAACTGCTTATTGGCGATCTCCGGAAATTAAATCTGTAAACCTACGGTCAAACTACTATCAAAAATATTCTTTTAATGCTATTTCAAAGCAATATTTTTGTTTAAGATTTTTGTATATATTGTATTTAAGAAAGATAGTTTAGATCATGCAATTTTTTGTTTCGGCTTATGAATAGAATTTTATTTATACAGACAGGAGAATTTTGATTTGTGATCAGATCTCTTTCCTTTTTTTGAACTGTTAAACAGTTGCATTGTAAAAAGCACATGATTGCAAATTTTTGTGAAACAGTTCCATGATTACCGCTAACACTTTTGTGCCATTGAATACATTGGCAAAATAAAGATGTTTCAGAAACAGCTAAACGTCACATGCTGGGGCTTTTCCGTGACTCAAGAGCATTGACATTTTCGTGATTTATTTCTTTAAGCATTTGTTATATACACTGTAAATCGCACTCTGAAGCAGAAGTCAAAATACAATATAGATTCACTCCAGCCATTGAAAGCTCCAGTATGTGACATTTAATTGTACATTGCATGTAACCTACATCTAGTTTCATTGTAAAACTTGACCAAATTCGCACACGCTTACAGAGCTCTTCACATTTTTATGGATTTATTTGTTTCAGCAGGACAATCGACTAGAGTGCATCCAATAACATTTAATTAAATGGCCTTCCTTGATGATCATGCTCCACTTCCTTTCTAGAACTCCTTCTCATGCATTCTTCTCTCATTAAAAAGTTTTATTTGGCCGTGCTGGAGTTGGGAGCGCCTCTGAGTGGTCCCCTTTATGAGGCACTACAAAAATTCATTTAATGAATTAATAGCCTATGGGAGATTCAGAATATATAGAGTCTTTCTACCATTTAGGGCTCAAGTCCCTTGCAGTTCCCATAGCATTATCTGACTACAGATGAACATGTCTTAAATTCTTAATAAACATAAATATCATATGGGCTACAAGTTTTGCATGTTTGAGAAGTTCCTATAAGGTGTAATTTAATTTCGTAGATACAGAGAATCCTGAAAATGTATGGCACCTTTTCAAAGTGGGCAGTGGTGGTGAAGCTTAATTCTCACATAAGCAATTGCAACTGCAATTCTTTGAAAATTTACCAGTGTCAATGACATATTTGCAATCATACTATATATATATATATTTTATATGCAAACATGCAATACCACATATGTACAATCTTATATATATTTTGGTTAGTCTGTGGGTGTTTTTCTATGTTAGATGAACACGGCCACAGTTTTGAAGCAATCATGAAACGCCAATATAATGCAAATATAGGCTACCCTATAATAAAGTAGGCTATTCGTAATCACACTATAATTTTATAGGCCTACCGCAAAAGTTTCAATTGCTATTTATGGTTTGTTAACTAATTGCAAAATTTCTTTATCCTAAAACACTTGTGACTTATCGCTTCCACAATCTCCTATCTTTGTCAATTTCACAGTCCAAAACACATCGCTCGACCTGCTCCTCAGTCTACCATACTCTAGCTGCCCGCGTGACCTTGTCTCTAAAATTCGCCATTGCTCAGTAGCATGTAGCTGTTCAATCTCTTGAACAAACTGCAGTCAAAACTACGATATTACAATAGCCTATAATAATGACCCTGTCTGACCCATTTTACAAACACCTCACCTAAGCTATCTTACTCTAAACTGAGAATATTTTAGTCTTGTTGACATACTTTACTAATCGAACTATTCTGACTTCCCCGCCGCATCACTTTAAGGCTTAAGCACCATTATTTAGGCCTACACCTTGGTAGCAAACTATAAGATCTTTGTTGGTAGTCTGACTGTCTGCTCGGCTAACGCATTTTTAGTCTATTTCTGCCATCGATGATTTCTGCTAGTGATTTTGGTCCTAAATACCTCCCTCTCGACAAATCAATGCTTCGATGCTTCGTCCCTGGGATGAGCAAATTTCAGCGGTTAGATGTGTAGGCGCTGCAGAAATTTTGAGGTTGCGCTTGCTGATCAGAGAACCAGACTATTAACACGCGGGAAATCTGCATGAGGTAAACAATACTTTTGATTCTTCAATAACTTTCTCATTTGACTTTAAAAGGTGAAATATTTTAAACAGTGATCGCTGGGTCTTTGAATATTTGAATAAAAAGCAGTCTATATATGGCGAAAAGCGATTGGGCCAATCCTTGGGCCAAACCTTAAAGTCTGCTTATGACCATGGTGGGTCTGTCTAACAGCCGAAGGTGTTGAATGCGGAACAGGATTAACTGTAGACGAATTGGAACGAAAGTCCTGAGCCACGATTATTTTAAAAATATATCGCTTGACCCGCGCTTCAGCCTACTATTCTCTAGCTGCCCGTGACTTATCGCTCAGTAGCTTGAGTTTGCGTGCAGTGTTCGAAATCGTAAACTCTTAAGCAGAGCACCATTCTATTCATAATTCAAAGGCACTTCGCGTGAATGAATACCCGGGGTCCAGCACTTAGCTTTAAAGTGCCGTTTAGACAGACCCTGTTGAACACTTGCGTGTAAGGAAAGTTGGGAAAGATGGATGGTAGTTGTTCGTAGTTGTTCATTTATGTTTGTATACATCTACACAGAAGGAGATGCCCTTTGTACATCACTGTGATACCAATTTTCAATGGGGATGTTGAACAAAACGATATAGGCACTAACAGCCAATATGCTGGTGGCGTATAGCTTATTTACTGTAACATTTACTGTAACATTTTGAACATGGAAGCCAATGGAATTTAAGGGGCTTGAATGTAACATCAGATGTTATAAAATGTGTTGTTATTATGACATGACCTCATCATGTGACTTCATTTCGATACTGTGTCATTAGTATGCAGCCTCATTATGATGTAGTGCAAACAAGTTTGGCTATAAGAAGAGTCCTGTTTAGCAGCTTCCTAAAAACATTCAAAATGTTAATTTTTAATCTTTTGTATTGACTTTTGTATGCCAAAATCATAATGATAAGTAAGTCTCAGAAGTATGTTATCTGTTGGCAAAATTGAGTCCATAATGCAATGCATATAGACTTAGTCATTGTTTAGAACTTTTTTAAAATGATTGCAACATTAACCTTTACCGCTCCTGTGTCCGCTCCCACCGGACAATTTCGGGCCAATTAATTTTTAATCGGAGCGGTAAGGGTTAATACTTGGTGTCATTGCATTTTATTCTGCTTTAGTTCCTTGTGTTTGCTGACCCCTGCTATATGACTCAACCATGTATGACAATGTGGAGCTTCAGGCAACATGTGCAGCACTTGGCTACCTTGATGGAGACAAGTATTACAAGGAGCCAGACTGCTTAGGTAAGTGTTAAATAGTATGACAAGCGTTTACTATGCTATTGTTTTCCTCTTATCTGTCCTCCCTTTTGGCAATATAAACACAGGTTGTGTAAAGCAGAAAGGCGTGTTCATGTGTGTATCTAGGACTTTAGGTAGCACCTTTTACGTACCTCATAAAGATGCTGGCTATGTTGCCCTATTTGATCATAATTGCACATTCATATGTCACCCATTTATTATAGCTCTTCTACTATTCCTCAGTTATTCTCACCTGACAACATATTACGAAGAGCAGCAGGTAAAATGGTCTGAAATGGCTGGTAAAAATAGAGGCAGTGAAAGGACAAGGAGCTTGTGACTTTGCGGTTTGCATGGCTGTTTGTTTTCCAGAGTGAAGGGCCAACCATGGTAAACTTACAATGAACATTGCACCGTAGAAGTATGGAATAACAAACCATGAGCAACACTAAGGGAGCTATACTATTTTAAAATTTTTACCTTTGTTATGTGTTTTTATTTGATATACTGAGCACTTCATATTTTGAACGTTGCAGAAACTGTGAAAGATCTGATCAGGTTTCTGAAGCGTGACGATGACTCATGTGCCATTCGACGTGAACTTGGAGAAATGGAGATTCTTCAGAAGGACTTGATTCCAATTGTTAAACATTACAGTGACGACCGGATCCTCTTAGAAACGGTCACCAGGTAGCACTATGGTGTTATTTGGCTTACCAATAAATGACATGTTGGCTGTTGTTGCTATGCTGCTTGTTAATTTTATGGCTGAGCTTTGAATACAAGTATATCGTATGAAGTTGGCAGTTTCACTATTTTGTAAATTATGTGATGATTCAAAATTCAGGATGGATAAGAATTGTTCTGCTGTGCTGTTCTGCTTAATGTGGTCTTATTGTCATCCTAAGACGAATAGAATGACATTTTTATTTTGGCCTAGTGCTCTTGCTTGTGACTTATATAAGCAGTTCAGTTGAAGTAAAAAAAAACGTTTAGAGTAAGGGTTGTGTTACGTTACTAATGTAATTGTTTGCTGTTAAGAGAGTCAATGCAACAATGGTTGCACAGTATAAGCCTGGTCCAAGAGTAATTTCAAAGACAGGAGAAGGTACAAGAGACTTATTGATATATGCAGAAGCACAGGATTTCTATAACTGCTTGAGCAGCATAATGTGACAATTGCTGACCAAGTTGACTTGAGACTGGAGCGCCGAGTCCCAAGGTATGCTGGTACATTGATTATCAACAAGGACTACCAGGTTATGATCCTCTGTTCAACAGGTTCCGGTAGAGGAATATATAAGATAACTCTGATAGATTTGCCAGTACATGTAATTGGGCAGCTGAAGTGAATCAGATGAGGATTCTAAACTTTAATAGACTTCCAATGATTAATTGATTATAGCATTTACCAGTAAATGATATTATTGCATTTACAGTAGTTGAAGCAACTTACCGGGTAGTTATATGCATATTTCACGAGAGTTTCTCTAAAGCTAAGTGACAGAGCATAATGATTGACCTATATCTGATGCAAATTGTATTAACATGACCAGCCTAGAGTTGACATGGTAAGCCATTGATAGTTTTCTTCCAGAGGGACACCCTGACCATGTTGCTTCTAGATAGTCTGCTGATCTTCTCAATAGCCTTTTATAGAAATCGTATATGTGAGATTTGGAGATAGTTGGACAATGGTATGGTAATTTTATTGTAGAATTGATTGATTAACACCAAAGAATACTGAACTTTTAGCTTAGTATTAACGCTTTGAGATTATTGCCAGTAAGTGGTGGAATGTAATTTGCTTCTGCATTGCTTTGTATTTTAGACTAATCGTTATCATAATGTGTAATTAAAGTTCAATTTTCACATTTGTATTATGGCCTCGAATTTAGATTCAAGATCGTTTTCTTGTCTTGTCCAAAAAACCGGCTGTTCTTTCTAGACTAATGGTGAATTTGACGCAACCAGCCAAACTGTGTTTCCAGAATCATATTCCTGAAGACAAGACAACACGAAACTACTACTTGCAGATAGAGTCTCATCTTCAGTTATACAAAGAGGTTAGTGCACAGCATTTCATGGCTTTATAGTACGTGTGACAATGATTTGTATCGGTGTTTAAAAAGCAGATTTCATATAATTCAGTCGTTTGCAGACATTCCACATTTCAGTCTCTGACCAGTATTGTTTTTGTTCTGGCATTCCATCTCTATTTTACTGATTATTCTTAGGCTGGTTTTGGTTTTTCTTTTATTTCTTTTTATGCTGCACCTTTGTTATGATGCTTATTACTATTTTTGGCCACATTGGACTTTTTGTGAAGAATATTCAACTCAGAAACACTGTTTCTACAAAGTTAACAGAGACTGATGATATGTGTTATTGTAGGATATTCCATCATGATATCTTTTGTGATTAATTACGTGACCCTATGGCAGGATTTATTGTCCTATTGGTAACGTTTTTGTCTGTGATCAGTCTACTGTAATGTCTATTGTTTCTGGAGTTCAATAAATGTCAAATTAATTCAAATTAAGCATAGCAACAGCTAGCCAAATGTATAAAATTGATGGGGATTTAATGAAAGGTTGTGGTAGTTGTAGGACATTTTCAAAATTAGAAAAATTTAAAAAAATTGTTAACCAGCCAGAATTTTGAATATTATAATTTAAGAACAATTAATCAGTGGATCTTAATTGTGGCGATGTGATCTGTTTTCAGGCCTTTGCTGATGAAAAGTTGCTTGCAGTTTTCACAGTGAAACTCGGAGACCTCTTGAGATTGGTAAGAAACTTTATGTAAAGTACGTTTACTTTTATTGCCGCACTTAATGTGACTCTTAACCCATTCCCGCCGGAATTGTTTTGATACCTATCCTGTTAATCGGGTCGCGGGTGACCCGGTCCGGCGGGAAAGAGTTAAAAGTGAATTAACTCTGGCTTTTATGGTTTATTTTGTTGCTACACTTATTGTTGATAAAATATTAATAATTTTCAATTATTTATTAATTTAGGATATATGTTTTATTTAGGATTGGGAACACAGACAGGAGGAGGATCGTCTGCTAGTTGAACGCATTCTTATCGTCCTACGAAACATCCTTCACATTCCTCCTAATGTTCAAAGGGAGCTGGTAAGAATTAAGTTTTTCATAATTTCTTTGTATTGCAGCCTAAAAGTAGTCCTATGTACGCTGCTCTCTTGCCCAGAATGCTGGCAATAGCAATCTAGCAATTATTGTTTTTATTCATTCTAGACATGGCATCTGTCTTCGCCAGGAGAGAGTAGGCATGGAGTTTTGTCAGGTTACACCATCTGCCGAGTTGCACGTGCTCGATCTGTAGCCTTGCGGTTTTGATGCCAGAATATGTCTTGTAAAATTGCAAACCGCTAATGTTCAATTAATAAAATAGGATTTTTCAAGTTTTGTGAGTTAGTAATCCTCTTGACTTTTATATTTGGAACTGCCTTCATATGACGTAATGGAAAAATAGAAGTTGCCATGTCGAATTTTTAACTGTCCACATCTGGGAATTGATAAGAAATCTTGAGCTGAAAATTGTTACAAAATTGACCTTGGAATGTGTATGTGAATGTTTTATCAAATTCATGTTGCTAGAATGTTGCATTTGTGAGTCTTTAGTGGACTGATGAACAAACAAAAACAGAAGGACAAGCTTTCAGTGTTATAGTATAGATTTACGTACTGGTATTTAGCCTTAGCATGTTTTTTTGTTTTCTCAGTCGCCAATATGACCAATATGGCCACCATATGAAATCGTATATATATATATATATATATATATATGTATATAAAATTATATATATCCACTCTGTTGCCACTAATCAATTCCTAGGTCTTGTAACTATTAAAATTGATTCTTTGTTCTTCATTGTACAGTACCTATGACCTGCGATATTAGAAATTTCTTTGGGGTAAAAAATTAATCCGCTCCATCCACCTTGTATCATGAAATGGCTTACTTTGTGTGCATAGTCAGTGAAGCTGAATCTGAGGTGCAATAAATGTTGACCACAGGTTAAGAAGGAGTTATGCTTTGTTAATTGAAGTAACTGTTTAATTGTCTGGTGTTTATTTTCAGAGGACAGACGACGATGTCAGCGTTCATGACCAAGTTTTGTGGTGAGCTTTGAAAATTAGATAAAGGCATGATGAATGATTAACTAACAAATTTATTATAATTTTTCTTTTTGGATCTAATGTGACTCACGAGTTCTGTGTAACTGTGTAGTTTGTTCAATTTTCATGTCTGCTTCTTGTGGAATTTTCTCACTAATATGTTTACCAATGTACTGTTTAAATGTTCACACTTTCTTGCAGTTTCTCATCTTATGATTTATGCCATGGTGATTTCTGTTATGCCTCTGTAATGATGCATAAATCATCAATTGAATCGTCAATTTTAAGTGAAAGCAAAGGCATACTTCATTTAATATCATGGTAATGCCCTCATTACAAAGTTCACAATTGCACATTGAAGGATGGGTAGAAGGAGACTGGAAGAGTTATCGGTTTAGAGTAAAAAACAATCCAAAGAGTGACAGAAAAACATAGCTGTTGGGAATGTGTACAAGCCAAAGACTCAATTGATCGTGGGGCGCGGTGGTATAGTGGGTATGATCGTTGCCTTGCAGCCGAAGAGTTTCAGGTTCGAATCCACCTCAAGTCGCCTCATAGGGCACCTTGGGCAAGTCCTTCACTCGCGATTGCTTACCGCTTCAGCATGAAGCTCCGATGCAGTGTCCGCGCTGTTGTCCTGAGCGCTTCTGAGTAGTAATCTTGAAGGGGCGTGACAAGCGCACATACTTTCCAGGGGTGCTAATTGACAAGAGCATTGGCCTTTAAAAGAGCTTCAGGATGCAAGTATCGATGATATACAGGTTGGCAGATTATTTTAATGTTTTGTACACAAGAAGTTCCTGCATGATGTAAAAACGACTTGCATATAGGAAGCACTTTGAGAGGTGTGATATAGTCTTGACAGTCATGCAACCCAGTGCATTATTTTAGTTAGACGATGCAGTGAGCAGCCAGACAGATCATGGTGCACACAGTTGAAGTAGTTACATCTTTTCAGAATGAGCCAGTGAATTGGTCTTTTCAGTGATGCTGAAGCAAGAGTAAAACAAAGCAAAGCTGTCAGTTTTAGGTGAAATAGGCACATGCGAATTTCTTTTTGCAATGATTTTTAGTCAAATTTTGCAACTTGCATTATCATGTTTTCTGTTCTCTATTTCATTGTTTTAACCTTAGGGCTTTTCACATCAGCGGGATGGAGGATTTGCTGCTGTACCTTGGAAGTTCAGATGATGAACGACAATTCATGTTTCATGTTCTTGAGATCGTTTCTCTCATGTTCCGTGAACAGGTTATTGCAACACCTCAATCTACTAGGTCTTTGCCAAATGAAATTTGTGGATAATTTTTGTCTGTTATCTCATTAGTTCTATCAGTGTTCAAACAGTTTTATAGCTGAGTTATAAGAATACATATTTGACTTCTTAGCTGCTGCTTTTTGCCTTTGCTAATTTTTTATACTATAATATTGAAGGCACAAATTTTATTTCATTTACCTAAAGTAGTAGTTTACAAAATGACGGTTTGGAACAGGTGGTGCTATGTAATTTATCTCTACCTTGTGTAAGTGATAGACTGTATAAGGGTCAAACTATTGCAGAACCACCATTTTGTTTCAATTGATTGTTTTAGGGCTGTCATCGCTATCGGTCATTACTCAATTGACTACCAAGACTGATTTATGGCTTATCTGCATATCAACTGGAAGTGTTATCCTTTTTTCATTTTTTTATGTAGTTGTTCACTTACGATTGTTCTTTGGTTTGAATTTGCAGACTGCTGAGCAGTTGGCAAGTGCTGGAGTTAGCAGAGCAGAGACAGAAAAAGAAAATGACAAACGGTGAGATTATTTGTAATTTCTGGCGTATTTCCACTTGTTTACTCGCAAATGTTTAAAATTATGTGACATCAACTATTCACTGAAGTATCTTTCAAATAAATTCGACCAATCCATTTACGATTAATGTTTTCATATTGGGCATGATTATACCATAAATGATTACATTTAATTACTACATATTATAATTAAATATTGAATAAAATTTCTAAGAATTCTGATCTTTTCTTGAACAGTGAGCTTGAAATGGCGCTTGAGAAAGAGAAACTTCAGCGTCAAGCAAGCATGATGAAGTGCAGATCTCGGTAAGGACTTGTATGGTATTTATCGTTTTAGTTGCAAGAAATTCTCATCTTTAGTTTTTTTTATATGAAATATACATTTATATCAATTGTGTAGCTTGCAGTTAATTGACATTAAGATAGAAACTTGTATTTCATAATTTTAATTTTTTTCTTATCAATGAATTTTTGTTTTTATGTCTATAGCCTGTGCTCTTTTACTCAATGGGGGGGGGGGGGAGTCAGTTGCCTACACTTGGGTCCTCTGATGCTCTTTTTCTTATTAATCTCCACTTCCCCTTGCTTTTTTCTCCACCTTTCCATGTTTTCCTTGGCACTTGGGGACTGAGTCAATAATCAATCAATCAATCGTAATTTATATAGCGCCCTTCAAGGTATCTACTCAGAGGCGCTCCCGGCTGAGATCAAGCGAAAAAAACAGTCTTCAATAGTTAATGACTAGGTTTCCAATGCTATCATAATATCAATGGCCGCTGACATCTGTTCGTTGTTAATTCATTGAAATGTTGCTGAGACTATAGCTTTGCAGCCCAAGAGTTGTAAATTATTTTGATGAGATATCAACTCATGCCTAACTGTTTTACTCATGTACGTACAAGCTTACACCTGTGCATAGACCAAACATAAATTTTTGGTACCAGAAACATCTCACTTAGTGTTAGTCACTCTAAATAAACATGAATATTAATGAAGGTGATTGTGTTTTGATGTGTAGTCACTCGACTTTTGGTGGAACATTCGTAGTCCAGAATATGAAGTCGATATCAGATAAAAACCTTATCTACCATCAAGGACTTACGAAGGACATCCATTTCGACAAGAACAAAGTTCCACGTAAGCGACCTCGGAATCGGAAGCCTATAGTTGATGCAGACGTTACTCGAAGATCAACGCTCAGCATTCGCATCTTCCTCAAGGAGTTTTGCGTTCAGTTTCTGGAGAACTGCTACAACACGATTATGCGTGCAGTCAAAGTAAGGTCATTTTATTCTGTGCATCCAGTGAAAGCATGAGGTCATTTTCATCTGTGAATCCAGTCAAAGAGAGAGAGAGTGTAGTCATTTTCATCTGTGCATTCATTGAGAGTTTTAGGGTCATTTTCAAATGTGCATGCAGTGTAAGGTCATTTTTATCTGTACATCCAGTCAAAGTATGGGGCGGTCATTTTCATCAGTGAATCCGGTCAGAGAGCGGTAATATTCAGCTGTGCCTTCACTGAGAGTTTAACGTCATTTTCAAATATGCATCCAAAGTGACGCCATTTTCCGCTGTACATCCAGCTAGACTGAGTTAGAGTATAAGGTCAATATAATCTGTACATCCAGTCAGAGTATGAAGTCATGTTCAAATGTGCAGTTGTACTTGTACATGGTCAGAGTAAGGTCTATTGCATCTGTGCATGTGGCTTTAATAATTGTCTGTAAAGTTTTATTTTTCCGCTTTTAAATAATTTCGAGTGGTGCCTAAGTTGCTGTAAATGTTTAGAGCATATTGTGTAAATACTTGGGCGATTAATTAATCGATTAATCATTGAAAAATTTTTAATTTTATTTTTTCTTATTTCAGAATGTTGAGCACACATTTTCTGGTGTAAACAATACGGTGAACAATGATTATCGTCTGAGTGGAAAATTAAGTGCTTTATTTGCTGATGAAAGTCATAGATGACAACAAAGATGTCTGCTCTCTGCGTTAGGGTGGGTGCTATGGGCGCTGCAGCACCCGGGCCTGCAGTTTTCCCCCCTTCCCCCTGGTTATTAATATTGGCATGGTGGGTTGTCAGAAGAAGGGGCATTGGGGCAATTGTAGGGTGATGAAAGCACTGAGGCGAGCACAGGCCTTAATGTGGCCCAGGCTGTGGTCTAAATGTTCATGTAACTGACATGTCTTTGTCACGATGAAATGATTGAAGTTTTGTAGAAGGTACGGTAGTAACTGATTCAGTAGCTTCATTTCTAATAGTTTTAATCCTTTACTCAACAGATACCAAATTAATTGACTTTAACTGAAGTTGAATTTTGGAGATTAATCGATTATTATTTTTAATCAGTACCAGCCCTGATAAATTCATCGGTAAAGACATATTGTTGTTTAGGATTCATTACTGCGGTCGAGAGCACAGGAAAATGACGAGACGTATTACCTGTGGGCGATGCGCTTTTTTATGGAGTTCAGTCGACGGCTGAACTTCCAGGTTGCACTTGTCAGGTATACGTTCTTGTCTTTTGCTGTATCTGTCCTTTCACTCTTTTTGTCTGAACTGTTCTCTTCTGATCTCATCTTTATCAGAGAACAACTCGACCTTCAGATGTTGGTCATAGCATGTATCCTGACACTGATAATACCTGGCTGCCTTGCAGGACCTGATCAACCAGATCAGTGTCTGACTATAGGTCTTAAGAAATGTTTGTAGTATCCTATAGGACTATAGGGCTATGTTCTAATCCAATCTAACTAAACAATGATGATTTCTTTATCCTTACTCTCTCTCTTACTGCTCTTAAGATGTCTTTTGTTTTGTAATTGCATATTATGATTATTTTGTGATATACTCTCTTAGTTTGTTCTTATTCAATGTTCTTTTCAATGTTCCCGTAGTGCACTTACAGATGATAAGGTGCATGCTTACTTGCTTACTTACATATATCTGTCTTGGATATAATCTAATGGATCACTACTATCATGTGCTGCAAAAAGATTTTGAAGATGCTAAATTAATGTCCATAGAAATTGAATCTGTAATATTGCCTTTGAGAGCTTTTACAACTTTGCAGCAAGGCTACATTTTGTAAAATCGCATTTCATTGTCAAGACATGCAATAGATAAGAAAAAGTGATTTGATCACTTTTGTTGTGTTTAGTGCTGCAATTAAAAGATGCTTGTACTTCAGGAAGCTTCTGAATACTAAATTTGCTGATCTTTAGGACATACTTATTAATGTAAGCTGGTAGTTTGTGGCCAAATCATTTAAATTGAATACTTTCAGCAGTACTCATCAGGGAACTTAGAACTTAACACTTCATAGTGGGCACGAACAGTTCCCAAGTCAACTATCTTTCATCTTTGATTAAATATTACAAGCATTGCAATTGCTCATTGGATCCTTTGACTCTTGTACGGCCATAAACGAGAACCGTTCTAGGTGCCTCTGGTCTTTCTCGGTCACAGGTCACGACTTTGGAATTCCATGTCTGTTTTTGTGTGTTCTACTGGGTTTTTTTTATATCATTTGAGTCAAGGGTGATCTTTTTGCTATTGCTTATTATTCGTTGCTTGACTTAAATAATGGATAATAATAATAATAAATAATTATTATAAGAAGACGATTTGATTCTGTCCAGTTGATTTTACTTTTTTTGGATTATGATTCTGCATAGAGTGACTGCTATCAGCTAAAGCCTACTGCATTCTGATAAGGACACTGCAAAAGATTATAAACAACATTATGCTTAGCTACATTTAATGCTGAATATTTGATGTGAAGTTTATGTTGCGATCATTCTGCTGTGTTTGTCTAGTGAGACGATGTCGGTTGCGACATTTCACTACATTCAGACTAATCTGCAGAACTACCATGAAATGATTCTTACCAATCGCAAGGATGGAATTGTTTGGTCACGCCGGTTTGTAGTGTTTTGAATTGTATTGCATTCTGTTTGTAGCGTTTTGAATTGTATTGCATTCTGTTTGTAGTGTTTTGAATTGTATTGCATTCTCTTTGTAGTGTTTTGAATTGTATTGCATTCTCTTTGTAGTGTTTTGAATTGTATTGCATTCATCATGCATATAAATAGCATTTCATGCAGAAAAATGCATTGAGGTTCAAATGAGATGTGTGCATTATTTGTCCCACTTAAATATAGAGTGTCCAATTCTGTTCTACCAGAAGTCAAGAATGCTTTTCACCTACTGGTACTTTAAGTTACACCTTTGTCATCCATGTTTCTTCTGCCTTTAGGAGGTTCATAAACGGTCCATTTTAGATAAATGAATGCATTTGCTGATATCTTCTTTTATGTTGACATGCTTCACATTTGGTTAATTCTTGTAAAATGTGGCTGGGACATGGGTGCCAAAGTTAATGGTTCTTTTTATTACAATCATATTATAATCTGTTCATATTTTGCTTTGTTCTTTCAGGATGCATCTTGCTCTGAAGACGTATTATGAGCTGCTGCTCAATATCATCGCCATGGATACCTCGACTGATCCATCAGTTCTCGAAAGCTCTAAAGTTATCAAGAGTGAGACATTTTTAGTTTTTGAATTTTGCTTCGTTAAGACATTTGACCATTCATGCAGGTATAACAGAAAGAGATTTCTTACCTGATTTTATGAGTAATAATTAAAAATTATGGTGAAGCACAACATCATAGTGTTGGTCTTGTATACTGGCTTTCATTAAGCAAATCTTCCTGAAAATCACCATGAAATGTAAAATGTAATCTGTTTATGGATACCAGTTCTCTTGAACTTAATAACTATTTGGTGGGACTTGTACTACAAAGCTTGTGTACTTAAGTTTGATAATTGAATGTAATTATATGTTGATTATGTTATTTATTTAATTGTTTGATTACTTAAGTTACTTGGCCTAAAAGTTACATTTCTGAATTACAAAAGCAGGGCATATTTCAGTTGTATTGTGTAGTTTAATCCAGGAACAAAGGGTATTACTTACAGTTGATTGTTTTTCCTTTTTTAGGCAATGTATTTTACATGATGGAATATCGCGATATATTTGTACTTCTACTGAGAAAATTTGATGAAACCCGTCAGTCAAGGTTTGTTCATTTTCTTTAATTAGTTTTGTAACTTTCGTGAATGTAAATTCAATTGAAATGAAAACAATTAACATTGAAAGTCATTTTGTGGTAAAACCTCATTCTGCTAAGGCATTCTACTAGGTATCAACTTTTTAAAATCATGAATACCATGCTTCTTCTGCCTTTACAATCTCTTTATTTTTCATTTAAACTGTTTGCTTTCTTGGTTTTTCATTTGAATTTTTGATGGTCAACCTTAAAGTGTTATTTTTTACCATTTTAAATTTTTCTATGTTGCTATGCATTTTTTAAATTCACATCAACCAATGAGCTGAAGCATATGATGCCTAATTATGCGGACTGCTCATGTGCGTAGGTCATTTCTGCGAGACCTGATCGAGTCCAACCACATCTTTCTGCGAACGTTAGAGCAGTATTCAAAGCACCACAGTCACCTTGTAGTCCAGAAGAAGAAACGTGGAGGCCACAGAAAGAAGAAGAAGAAGAATGCTGCTCATCAGGGTAGAATTCTTCAAGATGTTTTCGAGGGAATGGTCACATGGTTTCAAGGACTGAGCTATGTTGACCTTTTAGAAATGCATCTTGAGTTCAGTTCTCAGTACTAAAATTGTAATGGAAAATTTGTATATAGCAACTGTATTTATCTTGTTATATATTATATTAGTATCTAATGGCTATACATACAAAACTGCATCTTTAAATTGGCATAGAACTATGTAACAGTGTAGTAGCTCCATAGACCGAAAAACTGTTAAAATTTGTGTTGCATATATTGTTGCATTGAATAAATAGATCAATGACAAGTTTTGGCAAAGTCAGTCTTTAAGACGATATATTTGGAGATTATTAATCACGGTAATCAGTGATAGTAAATTGTTTACACTAACTTTTGAATTAAATTTTTATTAAATATTTTTGCAGATGCTTAATTATTGCAGTTATTTATTTGACACTTACCAAACTGTCGTATACTATCGTTACCTGTTTTGCATGCATGGTGAACGTCACAAACTTAGCTGCTGCATGCTCATGTGACTGGCAACGATTTGCATGTTCTTCAGCTTCGACTGAAGAAAGAACGCGAGAAGAACTCGAAAGTATTTGGGATGAAGTCAGCGGAGATTTGTCTGCAATACTTCAGGGACGTGGTGAAATTCCTGGAGGTATACTACCATTCGATGCAGCTTCTGAAGTAGACATGGAGCAACAAAGGTTAGACTGAAGAACTGCTTTGCAACCTTTTAAACTTTGTCATAACTTTTTTACATTATATTATTTACATATTTTGTACATTTTTTGCTGATATTTCTTATCAGCTTATTCAACGGGCTTCAACACTTCCAAAATTCTCTGGTTCACTTTGTACTATTATATCTTTTCCGAATTCCTTTACTGGTTAGTCAGCTCCATTAACTACATAGTGATATTTAAACTAGCCTAATTTCTACAGGAAGCCAATGAAATCTTTACAATTAGCACTTCTACCTAACATTAGCCACTTATCTCACCTTTCATCCTTCCCACTGTCTGCCATCTTAGGGTATCTATCTATAGGTCGTGTGGCTGAGCCATAATGCAGTGCTGTCATTGGCTTTCATCTACGCCATGTCTTGATGTTTTAGTGATACTTGCATTCTTCTCCGATTTAAAAAAGGCCTCAGAACTTACTATAAAGTTGTTCACTGAATTTAAGGTTCTAGGATGTATATCTGTTCTTTCACCTGACAGCTGACTAACCACACATCAGATTCGCATTTCTGTGTGACTTTGCACTTGTAACAAATACTTGTAATACTGTTAATAATACAGTTCCATATTACAACATTGGAATTATATTCCTCACTAATGATGAATGTCACAGATCTCCTGCTTATATTTTCAAAAAGTTCATCCAGTTTTATATATGTATGTTATATTTGAAGTATTAAATGCTGCTGAAGTTGTATTAGAAAATTTAAAGTTTAATTAGAATATTACTTATTTTTCTTGAGAGTTTTTTCTCTAAGGTGGCAGAAGTTTGTTCATCATTAAAGACTTGGTTTTCAATCAGGTAATAGATATTATGTGTTATTGCTTTTTCTATATGAGATTCGTTTTTCCTTTCAGGGTAGATGCCG
Source organism: Lumbricus terrestris (assembly GCA_949752735.1). Taxonomy (NCBI): domain Eukaryota; kingdom Metazoa; phylum Annelida; class Clitellata; order Crassiclitellata; family Lumbricidae; genus Lumbricus; species Lumbricus terrestris. The sequence goes on along the minus strand of OX457038.1, from coordinate 47,317,389 downwards.
TTTTCAACATCCAGGACTATTTACGCAACAAGAAGCCTGGCGAAGCCATTGCCCTTATGCGCAATGCCCGGTGTGTTAACCTAACACGTATACTGCAGAATGAATGTGAATTAGTTGTGCAACAATATTTTGAACGCAGATTCTCATAATTAATTTTTCAATTTTTTGCTTTTTTATTGAATACATCTGTATTGCATCAGTTTCAACTAGTGTCTTGCTGAACATTTCTATTTAAGTGAGAAAGCCATTGTCATTTCTACATGGTAACTGTCATTAATGTGGTTTAAGTCTCCACTGTATATAATACAAGGTAAGCAGTAGACAGGTTCATGATTAGTCTAACCTCAAAGAAATCATTTTTTCCAAAGGTGATTCTTTGCTATGGTTAAGGTATTAAATGACCACAGAAGATAAATGTGGTATCAGTTGTACAGGCCATGTGCAGTTGCAAACTTTCAGTTAACTTGCAAGCACTCTAACTGGAATTGCATGTTTACATGGCACATTAAAAAATGTATAAGACTAATTATTTATTCAAAGCATTTATATGCTCCCGCTCATCAAAACTTATTCCTCAGAAGTGCTGTCAACTGTTCCGTTCACAGAAGTGCAGTTTGGCATGAGTTGAAATTGTCCTTGTCCTCTGATGAACTGAAATGTTATGTAAACCTGCTGGGCGTGTGCTGGCCCTTGCTGAACATTTCTATTTTCTGGTTGAAGGGAAGTCTGGCCTGGTAGAGCAGAGTTTGGCCTTTCGGAAATCTCTGCAGAGGATGAATTCATGGCGTTTCGTGAGATCTTCTTTACCGAACTTCCTGGTAAGTTCTGTCTGTGTTGGTTTTATAATTGGTTGCCATGACAGCCGGTCCAGATTGAGCGGCGACGTACTGTTGTATTTGCTGAAATGTTTCCAAGCGTTGTGTCAATTGTATTGCATTTATGATTGACCTTTATGATTGACGATTTTTTCTATTAAAAGCATTGCATTTTATATAATTTTGTATGTATGTATTATTATTAGAAGTAGTTGTAGTGGTAGTAATAGTAATTTTAGTGTTATTTTGTTCTTATATTTATATCTTGCTTATTTATTAATTCACCTTAGAAACTTAGGATGTACGGAAAAAATTCAACTTCGAGCGAACTGGCGAATCTAATTGCAAATGCACTCGATATTAATATTGGCATTGATACACACATTTGAATATGTTTCTTTGCAGATATGTGTGTCTTACTTTACTTTGCCGTATTGGTTTCTTGCATTACAATTGCTTTAAATTACCTGGAAGTCTGAAGTAACTGCCTGCTGGTTCATTTTTTTAATTATTCATTGTTTTAATTGTTCATTGTTTTAATTGTTCTTGTGCTTACAGGACATGCACGAACTGAATCAACTTCCGCTGCTGTTCAGGAGGACATTGAATCATCTGAAGATGGTAGGCATGCTTATCTTTATTGTCATGATCATTGCTGTTGTCATCTTTATCAGTGCTGCAGGCATCCTTACATTTTCAGAGTTATTAACATGTTGGCTTATGTTAGTAAAAAATAAATTCCCATTTCCTAAAATTGTGCTGTTTTCTAATTTCCTCAAGTGTTCCCAAATCCATCACAGGTTTTTTGCTAAAATTTGGCAATATGTTTAATTTAGTTGTAGATACTGTTTATGTAAAAATTTGCATGTCCTGTTTAGGCTTGCAATTTGCACATGTATGCCGAGAAGTTGAAAAGTTCTATATAAACATTTTATGGAAATGTCAAGTGTTCGTGCTGATATTTTGTTTTGTTTTCTGAATTCAGAGATAAATGAGGAGGAAAGAGAAATGCAACTCACAACAGTCGAACAGGAATTTTCATTTAAGGAGTTCGTGCTCAGGTACAAGTACTAGCCATCTGCAACTGATCGAAAGTGAAGTCAATATAAAGTTCTGCGCATACCGTGCAATCTCAATGGACTCAAACTGAGTCATTGTTCAGGAATTTTACAAATTGAACCAAATGAAGTCTGCATGAATTATAAAGTTGATGCAGACTTCACTCGTTCTTACTTACATAGAATTCTGCTTGGATATCGTGCACTCAAAGTGTCAGTATTCTAAAAGGTGAAAAAGGAATAAAACTGGCTGAAAGGACATGTTCTAGTGAAAAGAGAAGATGTCTGGTCTTATGTCTATGTACTGTGACCTTCGCTGACATAAGAGATCACATCTGCATTACACATCCAAGATCCTATAGTACTTACTTGTCATAAGCAGTGTTGCCTAGGTAGGATTAAATAGAAGTTGTTGCATTGTTTCAGTATAATTGAATATACTTGTTAAAATGTAAACCAATGTTTGATTCCCTACCATCTCACTGCTCATAATGTTTCATTCTACAGGGTGGGCCAGCATAAATGTCCCGACTTTGCAGGCGTATAACTTCGCCAATTTTTAACATTTATTTATACTTTATACATCAAATTAAAGGTATTTCACTCTAGTATTAACTCTAAAAAAGTAGAACTGATACTAGTTTAGGTTTTAATTATATACTTGGATCAGCGCTAGCTACCGTTTTTTGTCATTACTGACGCATTATGACGCCGTTTCCCGGGAAAATTCTATCGTTTTTTGCTAAAACGCGCGTAGACACGATCATTTTGAGTGTTTGTAGGGTCCCTACCATGAATATATTCTAATCGCAAAACCGCGTCCTTTCAATTTTGCCAACAGCCGTGCACTGCCATGCGCTGCTTCAGACGCTTGCACGCTGCCAGTCGTTTCTTTGCGTAAGAGCTGGAGAGTTCGTGGGACTTCTCGTCGACAAATTACTTTAACTTTAGGTCTATAATCTTTTCCAATACGCTATTCAGTGCTTCTAAGACGGCCTGTTTTGCGCTGAATTTGCATGCAGGACCTGCCCTGGTCATTGTCTTGACTGCAAATGTACGCGGACACACGAGCAATGTTAGCGGATGTGAGCGCCGTGCGCTCCGATTCCCATGGTTTGCAAGTAGAAAGTCCTGTTTTATTAATTTTCCGTAGCAGATAATACAAGGTATTGTTTATTCCATCCTCTGTTAGAATATTAGTTAATCATTTCAAACGAATTAAATCCCTTACCAGTTCGTAAAATTAAGATCGAAACGCGATCATCGTCTGTCAACGGCGCCAGGTTGCGTCACAAATGACAGCAAAATATGGTAGCTAGCGCTCTTCCGGGCATATAATTAAAACCGAGACTAGTATCAGTTCGACCTTTTTAGAGATAATACTAGAGTGAAATACCTTTAATTTGATGCATCAAGTATAAATAAATGTTAAAAATTGGCGAAGTTATACGCCTGCAAAGTCGGGACATTTATGCTGGCCCACCCTGTATTTGGTGAAATATGCATTATCCTATTCACCAAATAATACAAAGCTGAAGTAATTACGAAGTCTTGCTTTGATTGGTTGTTTGATCAAGTTTTCGTTTTGTCTGTCTTCAATCCGTTGATTGTGTTGTTTCATTCCAGATTTGCATCTCCTCAGGTCGTAAAATGTTATGTGATTCTGCTTGCTGAGTTTCGAACAAACTCCCAGTTGACGAATCACAGCATTGTTAAGATGTTGCATCGCGTTGCATTCGACTGCCACCTCGTTGGACTTCTGTTCCAGGCCAGACTGTTTCGCGTCTTTTCCAAAATACTTACTGACCCATTCTGCAGCTCCTCGTATTTTGAGGTAACCTACAGCTATCCTTTTATCAATCACGATTTGAAGCAACAGTTTATACAGCGCCCTTTCATTCACGATATCTAATCAGAGGCACTTGCGGAATAACTGCAGCCGAAAATAAGAGCTATCAGATAGACTGTATAAAATGCAGGTGAAGAGCTGAATGCTAAGATTTGATTTTTAGTTTTCTTATTAGATTTTCATGTGACAGTGTTCATTCTTTCTTTTTTTCATTGTCAGAATTTTTCACTTTCATTATGCTTCTGTGTTTTTCAAATTTTTATTAAAATTTGAAACGGAAATTTAATTTTCGTGTAGAGATCGATGTGTCATATTAAACTGTAGTTGATAGTAAGAAACGACGGTTCATTTGCTTTTACGCTGATTTTAAACTGAGGCAATTTATTATTGGCTCTGATTAGCAGATCCAGTTGTCATGGGTTGCTGACTGTAGGTTTTTGATTGAAAGTGGTATTCAACAATTGAACAGTCTTTCTTTTGCAGCTTGATTGGTTTACTGTATGTTGAGGCTCCAACCATGTGGATTGCAGGATTGATTGCTGTTCCTGTTAATCCTTGGATATTTCATTTCACATTATGCAGACATTGAACTCTACTCGTCATAAGTCAATCTTGTAACTTCTCTTTCAGGAGCTAAGAACGTTTGCTCGCCATGTTCTACGAAAGTTTTTCGAGGTAGCGCAGACAAACAAGAAAGTCTATGTTGAGCTTTTCTTCTGGAAGAATTCCAAGGAAGCAATGGAAATCACGGAAGGCTACGGCACCATGCAGAGGTCAATCAAGTCTTATAACTTGTTCAGTGAAGTTGTGTTTGATTGAATGAGCATGTGCTGAAAATTATTCTGTGTGAAGAGCAGTTGGACTTAGCAATGAAACAATTGATAGGTGTATGTGTTTTCAGTGGTTGCATTTGCTGGAGCATTCCTATTGACAGTAGCTATTCAATTCAACAATTGATAAGAGGTGTCTGTATTTTCAGTGGTTGCATTTGCTGGAGCATTCCTATTGACAGTAGCTATTCAATTCAACAATTGATAAAAGGGTGTCTGTATTTTTAGTGCTTGCATTTACTGGAGCATTCCTATTGACATTGACAGTAGCTACAGTCAGTGAGCGGTAAATGGCAAGCTCAGCAGAGACAGCATAGAGACAACTTCTGACAGATAACAATGGGATATGTTGCGTGGCAGCTTAAAATCTATTGAATAATGAATTTTGGTGCATATTTAGTGTAAACACATGTTGTTACACACTTCAATTGCATAACGAATAGATGATACACATGCTTATAGAACAATGTATTGGTTGAATTTCACTCCATATTGTCCAGTGAAAATTACGCTACATTTTCTCATGTGCTAAAGACATTTCTTCCATGTCACCGATTGTCACTTTTGAGGGGTTCTTACGAACACTGGGCAACTGTCCTCTTGAAATTAAAATTAAAAGCACACTGATAGAAATTGTCTAACATTGCGTGAAATGGTGGTAACGGTATTCCCCCTTCAGTTCGCTCTATAATCTGATAGTCTTTCATCGTCTTTCTCTCGTCTGAAAACCTGCCTTTTCTCTCGGAGTTGAACGCACTGGGAGCGCTTCTGAAAGGCTCTTGCTGCGAGAAGCGCTTTACAAATAGTCAGATATCATACAATACCAATGGTGTTTGATTTTTATCGTCAGGCAAGGAAAGGTGAAGCAGACGTGGAGGGAAGAGGAAGACGAGGAATTACGACAACTCTTTCAACAGTACAGAGATAACTTAGATCCAGGTTACTTTCGTGTGCTTATGTGTTGCACTAATCGTGTAAGCACTCCTCATCATCATGCTGTCAAATGGAATTTTCAACCTTCCCATTATTCTTTGAACTACATTAAATTTCTAAGACATGAATTTTTAAAGTTGTGTTTAAAAACCTTGCTGTTTGAAGGAACTTTATAAATTGTGAAGCCGAAAGTTCTTGTATTTTGATTTCTTGTAAGCTGTTTTAATTTCTTAAATTATTTGGCATTTATTGCAGGAAAGGATTTGGTTGACGAGATCATGGCTCATATGATCGATCAGCGGAAGACTCGCCGACAAGTTCTTCGCCAGCTCGTTCATCTTGATCTGATCGGAAGTGCTAAAGATCTTAAAGTGCGGAGGTTTGTGCGAAGAGCAGGACGGTTTGGGAATCCCATTCTTGTTTATATTACGTTAGTTGCCGTAATTTGTTGTATTGCATACTGTCAATTAATATAGCACGGTAATTTGCACCTCTACAGAACAGAGTTTCAGTTTGCACATTATTATATCATGAGTTTGGGTATGACGAGATCTTGTGTAATACCACTTGATAGTGCAACTTTTTTGTATTGCAGCAATGATGATGCTGCAAATAGTAGTGCAGCAGTGTCGTCCAGTAGCGCAGTGTTTCGCACATTTTTTCCAAGAGGAGATGTTTCACTGGACTGAAATTAAAGTTGCTGGTTTCTTTTCACTTTAACGTTGAGCTGCATCAATTGGTTTCACAGACCCATTTAGTTGTTGAAGTATTGCGTTATGATTGAACTGTTTTGTGTTTCAGAGACAGGTCAAATCAAGTGGCATCTCGAACCTGGAGAGAAGAAGAGGAATTGGAATTGCGTCAGCTTTTTGATCAGTTTAAAGAATCTAATGGTAGATCTATGTTTTTTGCACAGTCATTTTTCTCCAGTATGGCTATAGATAGCCTTGCCTAAAGACTACACATATTTTAAGAAGTTCAAATTGAGATTTATAAGCCTATGCGTAGTATGCATATGCCAGAAAATATACCTTTAGGATTTAGTTTTGCAGAAGACCTCTGCCCAATTTTTCTCTAATTTATGCACTTGATTAGATGACTATGCCTTTTCATCATGCTTTATAAATTCTTGCCTTGTTCCATCTTTGGGAGCTCCTTATTTAACTTTGGCTAGCTCTGGTCACCGCTCTCTGCACTCTGCCTCTAGAATCGACTTTGTGAAGTTTGTGGTTTCACAAGTACGCACAGCCATCAAGCTTTCTCGATTATTGGTTCCTCTGTTTGGAATAACCTTTCTTTGACCTGTGTGCCCTTCCACTGTACTCTTTTTTATAAACTGCTCAAGACTTTCCTCCTTGGTCATGCCTAGGTCGGGAGTGCCTCTGAATAGTTGTCTTGAAGGGTCGATATATTTATAAATTCTATCAATAAATAGATTTGACTGATGAACTTGTTTTATGTTTGTCTTGTTGATATATATGACAGGTCTTTGAATGACTTTGTTCGACAGATCCAGTAGGAGAGATCATTTCTCGTTTGACGATATCACGATCGAAACCCAAAGTCGTTAAGAAGATTCTTGAGCTCAACTTAGTCGCTGACCGCAAGGAACTTCGCAAGAGACGGCAGAGAGGCGGAGGAAGAAGCAACGGAGAAACAAAGAAGAAGCGGAAAGGAAAGACTGCAAAGTCAAGCGACGATGAAGACTCGGGTGATGGGAGCCAGAGTAACAGCGGGAACAGTGATGCCGAAAACAGTGAAACTGGTGAAGGTGGATTTAATGAAGGTAACATTTGTTAACTTTTGTTCTCAACCAATGATTTACAGTGTGACAGTGTGATTTACAATTTGTTTTGATGAGATGAGGAGATCAGTAAATAACCTTGTATTTAGTGCATTACAGGTATCTTTAAAATTCTTTGTCTAATTATTCATTCATTCATTCAAGTATTTATATAGCGCCTCTTCAAGGAAACTACTCAGAGGCGCTCCCGACTCCAGTACGGACAAACAGAACAGTTTTTAAGTGCTTAATTATTATATGCATTCAAGAGAAAAAAGGAATTTCTTGTGTACAGACATTCATCATATAAGTTCAGAACAGAATAGCATATTCAAATTTCTTGATCCAATCAAGTGACTATAATTTCAACGTTCACCCAATGAATGATCCAATGATTGTGGATTAAAATCGGAGGAGAAGATGCACCCTCACAGTCAAGACATCTCATTCTCACCTGCATCTACCTGGGAAGCCAATGGCAGTTCTAGACTTTTGTTTAGGGCTGCGGGCTTAATATTTTGCCCATTGATGCGACTGTATGAACGAAACAAATGCATCCCAGTGAGTTATTATCATCATCATGAGGTTCATGGACTGTGATATCGTAGGTCTTAATTTTTTTACACTTGTAATTGTTTTTGCAAACCTTGTTTGCCTAAACGGCGTCTTGGTTGTTGTTGCATTTTTGTGGACTTGGGGCCAGCAGTTCATTTCCGTGATAATCATTTGCTGCAGATTTCTGTAATCTTCCTCAGTGCAGGTTACATAGATTCTCTGACTTGTCCCACCCTTTGACTCAGGCTTGACACTAATTGGGGTGTAATATGAGAAATATATTTTCTGAATATAGGGATTGGTATTACAGTTTTGCCTTAGTTGAAAGTAGAACTCTTGTTGCAGGTGATGGGGTGACACAGCTTCCGGGAGGGCAATCTAGGGAGAGGAGCAGAAGAAGTGGCACACCGCCATCTAGTGATGTCGCTGATAATGAGATGGAAAGCTTAGTTGAGCCGTTATATGTTATAAAAATTCGACGTCAACTGAAGAAAGTTCTTGAAAATGGTGAGAGTTTTTGCTGGTAACTCAGTTAGTAGCGAGGAAATTAAATAAGAATTTTGTAGACTGCGCATTTTTGTCAAATACATGCAGCATTCATTGCAACATAGTTATGTGTTTGGTGAAATGTTTTAGTTTGAAACAATTGTCCAATGTGATATGGGGCAAGAAGAGATCAGACCAGCTCTGATACAATTGAACTCTGAAATATGGAACTAGAATAGGTCAGGGCAGGCCTGATATAAGTAGACAATTGATGTAAGAAATAGAGTTTATGCCTGTTGTATGTTAGTTGACATAGAATAGGTAATGTACGTTAACTGCCCATTTACATGCCTTTGTGGTTAGCATGTTGAGCTTCAACTGAAAGAACAACGGTTCAAATCCTCATAAAAGCAGAAGAAAATTGAAGGTTTCTGCTCCATGTAGAGTGTTAGACCTCTAATTCTTGAAAGTGAATATTAAACCATTCTAACCTGTGCATTGAATGTTCCCTCTAAAACTGCCTGCATCCACTCCCCTTTACCACTGGAACACAATTTTTAGAATGAGTTTTTTCTGTTTTTTTCTTCAAAAGTTTGTCATTTGATTATTTGTGGGTGTTTTTAAGATATGAAAGCAGCCGTTGATTGGCTGAGAAACTGTTTGCTGAGAACTGCAGACGACAGAGATGAGGATGGCAAGTTTAATTTGTCCTTTGTAAAATTTTAACACCCTGAAGTATTTGAATCTCTTAAAATTCAGACTTCTTCAAATCAGCTTTATTCATTGTTTATTCATTCATTCTATGGACTTATATAGCACCCCATCAAGAATCTACTCAGAAGTGCTTCCAATCGAGCCACGGCTAAACAAAAAAGACTTGAGTGATTTATAGAACAGAGTTTGATACACAACTCTGACGGGAGGTCATTACAGATGGTGGGCCTGCAATCAAGAAGGCTCGGCATTGCCTAGCAGTTAAGTGAGCCTATGGTACTAGGAGTTACCCTCATCATGAAACAAAAGCCCGACATGCTGCAAAGTTGGACACGGGACAACAGCTGACGACAGAGATTGCACACGTGAGATCAAGCGCAACCAAGGATGCAGTATGAGACTAAAGAAGCGATCCGATATAAAATCCACTGGATCACGGTCTGCCAGTGTAACACATCACGCATATAGGCAGAGGCCGAAGCGAATTTGGGGATTTGCCCATTGAACCGATCAACCGAGCCCAGGACCAGATCTAATCATTCCAGAACCTTCCCAGAGCCCCTAGGTGGAGGTCAAGGAGCATCTAGTAACAATGGTCAATTCGACTAATAACAAAAGCATGCACAAGAACAACTAACTGTGTTTTGAAAAAGAAAGCGAGCAACCACTCGCAGCTGGCGAAGTGGATGGACTTAATTTATACATATGTGTGACAAAATTATATGCATGTGTGCAATCATGCATATGTAACCTGATCTACAACTGGATTCAGTGATAACTCTGATATATTGATACAAACAAACTATTGGCATTTGAAATGAGGTGCTACAGGAGGATATTACACATCAGATGGGAGCAGAAAATAACAAATCTGGAGGTGCGCGCACGATTTGGAAATAAGAAAAACATCAAGCAAATAATAATGGAGAGAAAACTGAACTTTTTTGGACATATGTGCAGAATGGGAAATGAGAGACTCATCAAACAAATTATTTTTGGGATGATGGACGGAGCGGGGATTAGGGGAAGACCGTGTAGGGAATGGTTGGATGACATTACAGATTGGTGCGAAATGGAGATATACAAATTGAGCAGAATGGCACAGGAGAGAGACAAGTGGAGACGGACGGTGAAACATGCGATTGACACCAACGGGCACTGAGCCCATGGACCGCAATGATGATGATTGATTTAGATTCCTTAGTTATTTTATACTGTTTTTATTCACTAGTATTTAATATGATAATGGTGTAAATGATATCTGCTATTGTTTTAGATGACAGTCTAGCGGTTCCTATTGTGCCAATTACTGACGAATCAGGCGAAGCGATGGAGAACCCGACCTTTTGTCAACTCTTGAAAAAATGTGGAGTCAAACCTCCAGCAAATGAACAGGTTAATCAGTGAATGGGTTACGATGCTGTTAAAGTTACTAGCTTAAAGAATTCTTGAAGAAACGTGTGCTTTGTCAACGAGTATATGTGTATGCATTCATGAGGTCATTTAATATCTTTCATTTATAGTAGGTGCCAAGTGTAAAGAATCAAACAGTATGCATCAGTAGTGGATAACTCTTCCAAGAGGATAGTCTGATGCAAGAGAATCCACAGCTGGTTGGAGCTTCTGCCATGGAATGCATGGCTCCTGTGTGTACACAGGTGGAAGTGTTGCGATTGCCAACAAGTTTTACTTGAAACTGAAATATATAGCTCTCTGATTTTATCTTGTTATTACCAACAAGCAAAAGGCCATTCCAGCAGAAGAGTCTTCAGTGTAATATACCCTGCAATAGGGAGCCAATGTGCTTTGACATAATTCTTTCTTGGAATATTTGCATGGAATGTATCGCTAGTTTTAAATATGAGCTTTCCGTTTAAAAGAATTTTTTTCTGCCTTTGATTAAATTTTAATCAGATCTAATTAATGCGTTCGATTAATGCGTTAAAAAAAATGTAATCACAAAATTTGTTAACGCATTAATCGCACGTGTTAGTTGCGATTAATCAGCAGCCCTAATAATTATATGAATAAATTGGCATGTTGGCAAGCTTGAAAGAATGGAATTGCAGTACGCATTGTGCATCTAAAAGCATAAATTAGTAAATAAACCAGTGAAACAATAATAAATGAAAGCAGCTATTCAGCACACTAAGAATAAGATGTTAACAAATTAATGAGTTTATAAAGCAGTGATCTGTGGCACAATAAGTCCAATTCAATGCGAAACTAAATCACCGATTGAGTGATTGACAAATCATTCGATTGTTCTTTCCAATAGGAGCGATTCTGGCGAATTCCTGGCAGCCTGACACCAGCCGATCTTCGAAGTCGATCCGCTGCCCTCATAAATCAGCCCTCTATGATCAACCAGCCCTCTCTGGTTAACCAGCCCTCTACGATTGACCAACCCTCTACGATTGACCAACCCTTAAATCAAAAGAGACATCCATCTTTGATGAGCAAACGACTTGATGCGCTCAGAGGACTTCTTGAACGGAAGAAAACAACCAGGTTCAAAATGATTCGTTTTGCATCTTCAGTGCACACGCCATAACTACATGTACCTGCTTATGGACTTTGTACATTTTCCCAAGCTTTTGTCTTTTATTTAATAGCTTGAAATTTTATTTTCATTTATTGCCTTAGATCTGCGGGTTGTCCTGTGTTGGCTTCCTATCCTGGAGCGGATTATGTACTGGGTCTCTGCTTTCGTGTTATGGTCGCTCCTAGGTGCTGCACCTGCATATTTACAAGAGCTCTGTCTCTCAATGCTGGGTGTTCAGGAATGCTGTGCTTTCTGCTCCTTTACTCAGGGTGAGCTCCTCGTTCCCTGAGCACAAACGCTCTTAGACTACACCATGCTTTCTGTGTCCTTGGTCTCATGGTTTCGAAGGGGCTTCCATTGTCTTTATACCTTATGCCTAGGATTTACTGAGACGTGTTTTGCCGCATTCTTAGAGCTGTCCTTTCAGGGGTTTGGGTTGGGATCACTCTTGAGTAGTAGCCTTAAATCTCCGTAATGAATGACTGAATGAATTTTAAATTTATGTGCTATTACTTTAGGAAGAGAAGAGGTTCAGTGATTGAAACGGTGGAGGATCAAGATGGTCAAGTTTCCAGCGGTGAAGATGACGACAATCAGAGGATAAGCGCTGTAGTTGAGAAGCGACAGCCGTCATCGCTTAAGCGAACACTGCTTAGCAACTCAGATGAGAGGTTTGTTTGGAACTCACACAGTTGTCGATTGGCTGTTTCTCTTGTGTGTTTAGCAGCTCTGGGACCTCTGGGTGATATCTGTTGGTAACTGGCATAGATCTTAATCTGTTAGACTTATCATCAGCGACGATTCCATTAGCTTTCAACTGAAGTACAAGGAGCCTTGAATAGTTTTTTTACAATTTTTTATCACCTGTTGTCAAACTATAGAGATTGGTATCGAAAATGTTGAGTCGTTACAGCAAACAGTGCTAAGAAGAAAGTTGGGTTTCTTTGGTCATGTTATGCGCTCAAATGGACTGGAAAAAGATATGATGCTGGCATGTTGAGAAGGGAGGAGAAAACAAGGGCTGCCAAGGAAAAGGTGGTTGGATGAGGTTCAGGAAACAACAGGAATGAATCTGGAAGAACTAAGGGAAGCGACATCAGAAAGAAAGCAATGGAGGAAACTGGTCATGATGGTTGCTAGAGTTCAGGGAACTGAAAGCACAAGGTGTGTTATCAAAGTTAAATGTTGCTGTTCTTTCATGCCAGAGATGGCTTCTGATCTGACTCCGAGCTTCCTGCGCATTCCACTCATGTTTAATCATATCAGGACAACCTGAAGATTTGCTCGCTGTCTGTGGTTGGCTACTCGTTCCATTCTACCAAAGAAGCACATTGCTTCCATGCTCTTGTCTGTCTGGCCCACGATACATGTGGCTCTGCTGGGCCCCTGTCTTTATGTCACAATTGGTTGACTGTAGCATTCTATTTCTTTACCAGCCTATGCTTTTGATATGATTTAATGAATTAATGTGACATTAATAACTAATTAATGATTTTAAAGAAGCTTTTCTTTTGATGGTAATGCTGCTGAGCATGTTAGCATGAACAGCTGGCATGGGTGGTTTATAAATGCTTTGAATGCATGACTTATTTTTTGAATGAAAGACAGCAGAAAGAAAACAATTCTGCAAAATGACCTAGGAGAAATCTAACTGATCAAGTTGCTTGGCTTATTGACTGCTTTGGTGAAACATTTCCTCAAAGTGCTAAATAAATTTTCATAGATGAAGATTTATATTACAAATATGTGTTGCTAATTTGTAACACATTTATATACAACATTGCACTACGTAGATCGTTGCCACGTGCATCTTCGAATTTGAGACAGAGACTTTAAAGTCTTTGGTTTACTGCACAATAAATGTACTGGGGTTACACTCTTATTTGTCAACTTCCAGCTTATCTGATTCAAACACAAATCCATGGTAAAAGGAATGTCTCCAGCTATAATGCTATTTGCTAAAGGTTCTTCACTGGCATCCTATTTGTCAGCGTATTGAGATTACAATGGCTGTTCTGGTATCGCGATGTCTATAAAGGTTGTGAAGACACCTTCCAGAAGAAACATAACCTCTTACAACTGCACGTGTCCCGATAAAAAGTAGAACACGACAAAAAGTGTCATAATTCGGTCAAAACTTTTAGGATTTGTCTGAAATTCTAAACTCAACAACAGAGGCCATAATTATTACCACCAACTCCTAAAGCCGATTAGAAATATTCGTGAGTTTGTCAAGTTTATGAGTATTTAAAATGCAGCACCGAAAAATGGAACTTTCCATCATGCAAAAGCTGAAAGGAAGTGAAATGGTGTTCAAAATGTCCTTCTTGTTCACGGACAAACGATCGTAGACGTAGTAGAGTAATAGCTGTCCCGGGAGACACTCGGCTTCATATCCCGCAGCAGTGGCTGCCCAGTATCCAGACCTCGAACTGGAGTACAGGTACTGGAGTAGCACGTTTTTCGTTCCCGTATTCATGTCAGGAGTGTAGGACATTTCCTCCCTGGACAACCTCCCAGCCAAAAAAACCCGGACAATTCCTCCCTGATTTAGCCTAGGACATTAATACCCCCGGGCAATTCCCCTTTTGCCCCACTTTGCTTATTTCTGTAGGTAATATTTGCTCAAACTTGGGCTAATTATCCAGTTCACAGTGCTGTGTCAACTAGTTAGTGTCATACGGGTAAACACCTATCGCTGTCATTCAGGCGTGAACTTATAGCTTGTTAGTGTTGTTCAGTCACTCCAATATGAAGCTAATACCTGTTGGTGTAATTTAGGAAGCATGAAATGAATCCTTGTCATCAATCCATTTAGGCAAAAATTTATTTAATCAACTTCTATTTAAATAACAATTATTTTTATCCATCCAGCTTCAATTTAAGCAAGAATATTTTTTCCAGTCCAGCTCCATTTTAGGCAAGAATATTTTCTTCAATCCATAGCAGCTTCTATTTAAGTAAAAATTATTTTGTATCAATCCGACTTCTATTTAGCGAGAAATCTTTTCATCAATTCAACTTGCGTACTTAGGATCGCCATTTTATGCACGCAATATGTTCTACCAGGTTTTTTTGTCCTACCCTGGGGTGTTTGCCCGTTTTTTTTGTCTTGGGTGGTTTGTCCAGGGGGGAATGTCCGTGCTAATAACTGCAGGGCTCGTCTGATTGAAGAGTGGCAGCTGTTTGACCATATGTATGTAACATACATATGGTCAAACAGCTGCCACTCTTCAATCAGACGAGCCCTGCAAGTATGTATGTATGTGCGCTTGTTATAGCGACCCTTCAAGATTACTACTCCGAAGCGCTCCCGACTACAGCGCGGACACTGAATCGGAGTTTCACGCTGTCACCGCCTATCAAAATCTAGGGTTTTAAATCTAGTTTTAATAGGGAACTTTATGCTCAGAGGCTTTCGGGTGATCAATATTAGAATGAGCTAGGACCTAAAACAAATGTAGCTGAGATTCGTTTAAAGATTATATTATAATAAAACAATATCAAACAGTAAAATACAATCAATAATTCTATCTACTTATTTGTGGCGTATTATCTAAGATATATTATAACTTGTTTCTTAACTTCCACGTTGGACTTCTCCAGCGTAGATGTAGAAGTTCTTCAGTTCGTATGGATTGGAATGAAGGTTCGAAGAGGAAGGAAGGTCACCTTCTTCTTGTTTGCCGTCGTTTCCAATTCTCTTCTGTAGTTGCGTAGACGGAGAATGCTGTAGTTGGACACAGCACTCTGTAGTTTCTTCCGCCTCGTTGATTCTTCACAAGCAACGGTAGCTTCTCGTCGCTTGCACGTCCTTTCGGTCTCGTCTTGTGGTCGTTTCGCCCCTTTCTTCTGCCGTCGAACTCCAATCGCAATTGCAGTTCCGAATCGACCTTCTCCCGATGTCGAATCGCAGTTCACTCGCAAGTGTCACATCAAACTTCGCAAAGTTTCGTTCGACACGCCCTGGTATCTCTATTCCCAAGGACTTATAGTCTCACCAGTGGGACAGGCCGACAGCGTGTCGCCTTCCACACCCAATTCACCGTCAGATCTTCTGAATTACCGACGAGAACGCCACGTTTGACTAATGGCCGTTCTCGCTCAGAAATCTACGTCTTCTTCCTTCGCCATCTTTTCGCTGTCTACCTTTATCGTCTGCCGTTGTTGCCGTCTACTCAAGTTTGACGCTGCTTTCCGCCCTCCGTTGTATTTCAATAATTGATGTAGCGCGTATTCAAGAATTGTTATAGCGCTATTATTATTATCTAACTTAATGCCACAAGTAATATTAATTATAATCTACAATACGCCACATATTGTCTAGCTTAATTCTTACCTATTTAATACTTATACAATGCATCATTTAATAGGTTTGTTTGATAAGAAGCATTCTACCGCTACAAATGCCCCTCCTTCAAAAGACTGTTTACAGGCTTTAACAAACTCACCTACTTAACAAACTAACCTAGTAAACTAATTCACTTACTATACACGACATGACAATTAATACACTTTACTCACTGGCTTACACTTCTTCATTTACTTTATCTCAACTTATACTACACAATCCCTCTACTTAAATAGTCGGACATAACATTTTCGGACCCTTTAATATATCTAATGTTAAAGGAATAGTTTTGGAGTGCCAAACTCCATCTCATCACCCTTGCATTTTTCATTCGACCCTCTTTCATATATTGCAATCCGCAATGGTCTGTCTCAATTGTAAATGTCTTTCCACAAAGATATCGGTCGAACCTGCTTATACCCCACATGATTGCTAAGCACTCTCTCTCTTCCACAGAATATCTTCTCTCTCACTCTAACAGCTTCCTGCTCGCATACGCTATGGGATGATTCGTCCCCTCGTACTGCTGCATTATCACACATCCGATTCCACTCCCACTTGCATCAGTTTGTAGGATGAAATCCTTCTCTAAATTTGGAAGTCTCAGAATTGGTTCTTTCGCCAATTCGTTCTTCAACTTTGTAAAACTATCTTCCAGCTCTTCATTCCATTCTACCATTCCTGGTGCTATCTTCTTCGTTAAGTCACTTAACGGTGCCATGATTTCCACACAGTGTGGTATGAATTTCCGATAATAGTTTATCGCTCCAAGAAAACTCCTGACTTGTTTCTTTGTCTTTGGACGTGGCATGTCTACTATTTTATCCACTGATTTCTCCTTTGGACTTATGTCATCCTTGTTCAACGTATGTCCCAAAAAGTCAATCTTTCCATATCCTATTGAACATTTCTTCGGCTTCAATGTCAAATTCGCTTGTCTCACTCTTTCGAAAAATATCTCCAATGTCTTCAAATGTTCTCTCCATCCTTTATTATGCGCTAGAATGTCGTCGACATAACTTTCAAGATTTTCTGTTCCTTGAAGAATCTTCCTGATTAAACGGTTGTAACTTGACGCACTATTGATCAATCCAAAAGTGCTTCACATTGCCTCGACTCACTTAACTCACTATTATTATTAACTTAGTTCTACTTATTATATATGTGTTACCTTCTCAACACATGGCATTCATCTATCCTAGTTCTCACAATGAATGACCTTTGTCATTTCACGAACATCTCATTATCTTAACTATGCAACAATAGTACTTTGCTCACTGGACCTAGTGCTTTTTCTTAACTATTTTCTCATCACTCAACTGTTTTTCTATTTATCTAAGTGACTCACCATCACACTCAGATACTACATTCAACTCAATCTCATCTTAGTGCTTAACTACTACTACCTCACTTGATCCTAAAATTCACCTTATCACTTAACATAACTCACTGAACTACTTAAAATAAGCAACTCAACTTCACTTATCTCATACTGTATTCTATTTACACTCACTCTTGATTAAATATTCTCCACAAGCTTCTGTCAGCTTCTATCTACAGCATCTTTTCTCCTGCTTTGATAGTTCCTCCTTTCCACCTCTAATAATCTACCGGTATCTCTTTTCACCTTTTTGTACAAGTTCAACGTAATGCCCTTTCTTGTTTCTAGTTCATCTGTGTGTTCCTCTTCAACACTCAATGCATCTGCTTCAACATCAGATTTCCACTTAACATCTTCTGTTTCACTTTGTTTACTGACATACGAGTCCAGTATCTCTTCTTCCTCATTGTATCCTACTTTTCCATCGTGTACAACTGCTGAAATGCATGTCACTGTCTCGACATCTTGCATTTCTCCACATTCTCTTTTGTAGTCTTCACTACTTTTCCACTTTTCTACATTACTGTTAGGACATGACCATTCTCTGTCATTCCATAACCTACTTTTCCATTTATTCACATCATTGTATCCTCTACAATTCTCATTCTGTCTTCTTCCAGAATTATCGCCTTGTTCTCTTCTGTACCATGGTCTACTGTTCCAATGGTTTCTCCGACTTCTATTCTCATCTCTTCCACTTCTAAATCTCCAATTTAAATCATTAGGTCTATCATACCTAACTCCATAATTACCATTAGACTCTCTCATCACATGTCTATAGTTTTTCCAATTACACCTGTTTGTGTCACTCAGGTTCCACTTTGTATTTCTCCTATCCACATTTGGATTCTCTTTGTATCTTCCATACATCCACTCATTGGATCTTCTTGACTGAGTCTCATTAGACTTATCTCTATACTCCCTATTTCTCCAGTCTTCTCTTTGCTTCCACCATTTATTCTGATTTACACGACTATTATTCAATTCACTTCTTCCACCTGTGATTAAATATTTATTATGCGTCTCTACCAATCTCAATGGTTTATTTCTGAAGTTCTTCTTCATCGTTTTGTTAAAATTTGATTTCCTGTTGTCTGTATCATCTTTATCTTTTTTTACATCATCAGTGAACCTTACTGGTTTCTTCACATGAAAAGGTTTCTCATGTTCTGTTCTTCTAGTTAATATTCCTTTGTTCTTCATTTCAGTATTATTCTCACAGATTGTTTCTTTCGGTTCATCATTGATTACATTTTCGGTTCTTTCATTTTTAACCATGTATTTCAAACCTTTGATCTTCCCGATTATCACTGGTTTCACCGGTTGCTCCATTACCATGGCTTGCACTTCGCCATTAAAATGTTCGCTCTCTAACTGCATTTTAGCCAGTGGAAAGCATTTTACGCTTCCATCTCCTAACATACAATGAGTTTCTTCTCCAGTTAATGCTTCGTCATTTATCAATGATCGCTTCACAATACAACAGGTTGCGCCTGAGTCGTACATACATTTTACATTTTTTATCCCATTAACTGTTACTTGATGCTCATTTTCATCCTCTAGACTGATACAATCATCACCGGCTCTTGTCATCATGACACTGGCTGCCATGTGTATACCTGTAGGTGGCATTCTGGTGTGTTCACCTTGTTCTTTTCCAACAACATCACCTATTCTCTGCATTTCACTTTCTTGCATAATCCGGTGGGTTCGGTTCTCAAATATTTGCACTGCTGCTGCAGTGTGTTTAACAACTCCTCTGTTTTTATGTGGACAGGAAACTGCTTTGTGATTGTATTCTCCACAGAAAAAACAAGTAATCTTATGTCCAGTTGCAACTTCTCTTTCCCTACTGAACCCTCGGTTTTGATGTTCACTCTGATTTATCTTCACATCACTCCTACTCCTGTTCAGATTGTACCCAGACTGTTCCTTGGGTCTGTGTTCAAACGGTCTACCGTTCAACCTGTCGCTATGAAATTTCACATCTGGTTTTACAGACTGCTCGCTGTACTTGTAACCGTGTGCTTCAATGTGTGATTCCGCACAAACTAACATGTCCTTCAAACTCATTTTACCCTTCTCTTTTATAAACATACGAAGTTCAGTACTGCACGTCAGGTAAAACTGATCTTTCAACAATAGATCTTCCACTCCTTCGTAAGTTCTTTCAAATCCCGCTTGTGCTAACCACTGCTGCATATACCTCCTCAATCTATATGTACAAAACTAGAAGGTGTCTCTCCAGATTCCATTTTACTGGTTTTGAACTTGTTTCGATAACCACCTTCAGTAAGTTGAAATCTCTTCAACAGCTGAGTCTTCAAACACTCATAATCTTGCACTTCTTCTGCAGACAACCTTTGGTATACTTCCAGTGCTCTGCCTTCCAAATGTCTAGCTAACGTCAACGACCAAACTTCTTTTTTAACTTCATACGCAACACAGGTTCGCTCAAATCTCAACAAGTAGGCATCTAAACAATCCTTTGACTCGTTGAATATAGGAAATTTGATATTTCTGATTCCTTTATTGTTTTCTCGGTGATCTCCCTGTTGTTGACCATCACCGATCCTCATGTAGGCATTCTCGTGCTCTTGGTTTTGCTCCCCTCTCGAATCAATTTCACGCATTCTCACTTGTGCTTCAAGTCTCTTTATTTCTAACTGGTGTTCGCGCTGTTCTCTGGCTTCTGTTGCCAAGCGATTTTCTCTCGCTTCTGTCTCAGCTGCTTCACGATTCAATCTGGCTTCTGCTTCAGCACTCCTGATTGCTTCCAATTCCACTTCTTTGCTTGCATTGCAGCCTCCGTTTCAGCTTTTCTTGTTTCTGCTTCTGCTTCGGCTTTTCTCGTTTCTGCTGCTGCTTCAGCTTCCATCTCTGCTTTTCTTGCTTCTATCTCAAGTCTCTTGACTTCTGCTGCTGCTTCAGCTAATTTCATCTCTTTGGCGATCTCCCTCTCAGTCGCTCTATCTTGTCTCCATTCTGCCTGTCTTTCTTTGACAAAGGCACGTGTCTCGTCCCCTTCCATGTTCATCCGTTTGGCAATTTCTAACCAAGCTTCAAAATCGCTGACAGACATACTTACTGTCTTACTTGCTGACTAGCAACTTATGACAAAAATATTGGCAACAATGTGCGCTATTTAAATTTCTAACAAATAGAAATTGTTCAACTCTGCAAAGTGTCAATTCAGTTCCACAACAACAACTAATCTATTAAACTATTAGAGATTAGTAGTTCATACAACCTACTGCAGTATCTTCAATCTACAATTTCAGATTTAGTCTCTAACAATCTCCTAGCTATAATTGTTCAAAGCTTTTCTAATACTGTTCAAAAGACAGTAATCTTTACTGACTTTTATCCCGGCATGGGCACCCACTCTTGTCACCGTCTATCAAAATCTAGGGTTTTAAATCTAGTTTTAATAGGGAACTTTATGCTCAGAGGCTTTCGGGTGATCAATATTAGAATGAGCTAGGACCTAAAACAAATGTAGCTGAGATTCGTTTAAAGATTATATTATAATAAAACAATATCAAACAGTAAAATACAATCAATAATCCTATCTACTTATTTGTGGCGTATTATCTAAGATATATTATAACTTGTTTCTTAACTTCCACGTTGGACTTCTCCAGCGTAGATGTAGAAGTTCTTCAGTTCGTATGGATTGGAATGAAGGTTCGAAGAGGAAGGAAGGTCACCTTCTTCTTGTTTGCCGTCGTTTCCAATTCTCTTCTGTAGTTGCGTAGACGGAGAATGCTGTAGTTGGACACAGCACTCTGTAGTTTCTTCCGCCTCGTTGATTCTTCACAAGCAACGGTAGCTTCTCGTCGCTTGCACGTCCTTTCGGTCTCGTCTTGTGGTCGTTTCGCCCCTTTCTTCTGCCGTCGAACTCCAATCGCAATTGCAGTTCCGAATCGACCTTCTCCCGATGTCGAATCGCAGTTCACTCGCAAGTGTCACATCAAACTTCGCAAAGTTTCGTTCGACACGCCCTGGTATCTCTATTCCCAAGGACTTATAGTCTCACCAGTGGGACAGGCCGACAGCGTGTCGCCTTCCACACCCAATTCACCGTCAGATCTTCTGAATTACCGACGAGAACGCCACGTTTGACTAATGGCCGTTCTCGCTCAGAAATCTACGTCTTCTTCCTTCGCCATCTTTTCGCTGTCTACCTTTATCGTCTGCCGTTGTTGCCGTCTGCTCAAGTTTGACGCTGCTTTCCGCCCTCCGTTGTATTTCAATAATTGATGTAGCGCGTATTCAAGAATTGTTATAGCGCTATTATTATTATCTAACTTAATGCCACAAGTAATATTAATTATAATCTACAATACGCCACATATTGTCTAGCTTAATTCTTACCTATTTAATACTTATACAATGCATCATTTAATAGGTTTGTTTGATAAGAAGCATTCTACCGCTACACACGCCAAAGCGCTGGGCAATGGCGAGTAAAGGACTTGCCCAAGGTCCCTATGCAAGGTCTCTACGTGATACATCGGTCGCATTGAGATTGCTTGAAAACCATTGTAATAAGAGGGATCTAGGTGATTTTTTCCACTTTAATTGTTCTGTTTACAGCTCTATGGTGATCCTTTAGTGACACCGTGTGATACGATGTGCACCGTCTGTTTTTGAATGAACTTGATTCACGACCTTTGAGCTTTTGCCTTTTGAGCAGAATATGTATCATGGTTGTGGGGAAGTGGTTTTCAAAAACTTTCTCTTGTACCAAGAAGAATTTCCTACTGGCCCATGCTGAGAGGTGCACGCAAAGTCCTGGAATGTGCTGTTTTTAAACTTAAGAATTTATCCTCCCCTACATCAAGGCGTATTTTAAAGAGTAAGAGATTCCTGAAGAATACTCTGTAGTCGTGGACTTCAGCTGTACCAACTAATTAAACCGAAGTCTGCGGTTATTTTTTTAGAGTAAGGCAATCTGAGCTAACCATAAATTGTTCCGGCACAGTGGAACGTATGAACCGGATGGCCTTTGGGGCCATCCTAAAGAAAGTGGGTGGCAGCAAAGGCCAACTTGAAGCGATCCGTCACTGTCTGCGGTTGCCATGGCGACGGCGGTGGAGATTATGCGCACGAATCAGAAAGATGACGCACAGCTGAGTCTGATGCAAATACGATAAGGCACCAGATGTCGTTTCGGTCGGTCTGGCTGGCCATCGGACTGCCTCAGCCGCTGTCCTATAAGATTGCGGCCGTTACGCTGACGTCGAAATGATGGAGAATGATTAGGACGTCCGTGTAATCCAGCTGTGAAGAACTGTTCGCTTAGAGAGCTTAGCCAACGTCTTCAGGTAGCCACCAACACAGATTTCTTCCAGCGTTCACTGCGGTTGGCCTCTGGCGACATTCGTTGGTTGCCCCAGCTCCTTCCGTCGACTGTAGGATATGGTCTAACTAGGAACGTGGCCCCTTTGTTGCAAGACTAACAATCAAAAACTTTAAAAGTTTTGTCTATAAAGCTTGGCTTCATGTGACTGATTGCAAAAGTTGTCTCTAGTGCTGTCCAACTGTACGTGGTTATCTGATGTTATCAGACAACTTAAATTTGTTGCAGACGACTATTTAAATTAAACTTAATCGGATTTAATCTATTCTGACTTCTATAGCTCCTTAACATAGACACAAATCGTCTGTTTCTTTGTGGCCGTAATTTTGTGCTGTTTACGGCACCAGAAATGCAAAGCTTCGGGAACCAGCGTATTCATAGGCGCTCAGTCAAAACAAAGTTGATAGGCAGGTGAGTTGAGAAGCGGTTCTAAATCAAGATCCAGGGGTTGGACAGGCGGGCGCATTCATATGGGAACCGCATTCGATAAAGTTCAGTGTGTAGGATAGTGTGAAGTGAACCGTGAATGATTTTAAGCGAAAGACAACTCAGAATGTGGCTATCAATTCTTCAGCCTTGATTCACCATGTAATTTGAGGCACACCGAGCATCATTGTGTGTAAGTAAGGTAAGTCAGCTGATTTCTATGCGCACGATGTGAATTCTCTGATGCTGCCTGACAGTGGCGGCGCCAGGATTTCAATTTTGGGGGCTGAAGCCTCCCGGAGGAAATTTTCCATTTTCATCCGCCTAAATTTCTGACGACTTTAAAAAAATTTGTCGAAAATCGTGAAAATGTTTCAGTTTTGCATGCAAAAAACCGGATGGCCTTTTTAGGGGGGTTTAGCCCTCCTAGCGCCGCCACTGCTGCCTGGCCACTCAAATTGCTGCCCAGTGGCCAGTCCCACAGAAGTACTACGCAACTAGTTTTCTTGTAAAATCTCTGTAGACTCGCTTACTTCACGAACTCATGCCTAAAATTCATGTTTGACACAGTCGTCAATTTAAGACTCTGTAAAGCATTTTCTAATTACACTATAATTATGTGTCATTTGTTTTCCAGTTATTTTCCCCGATTTTTCATCGTTCTTACTTATATTGAAAGAAACAGTTGATGGCTGCTTGAAGCAAATCCGCTTTTGAATCACAAGTCACTAGACGGAACTGGTCAGATTATTGTCGGGCTAAACAATGGCCATCTTCCATTGTTTTCTCTTCCATTGTTTTCCTCATTGATTTGTTTTTTTATAATGTTAACGGTCGTAACAAAAATTCTGGGCCGGGAAGATGGCTAAAAGGAGAACAGGTAGCAGGTAATGGTGAGGCAGTTGAAAGAGGTAGCTTTTTGACCAGATAAGTTGTGATGATGAATTCGCTACCCTGTAGGGTAGGTTCATTGGCTGCCATAATTATGACAACTGGGAATGTGATGGGTGAGTTGATTACATGTTACATATTACTTTCCTAACAGACTGTTGTGGGCGAGGAACTTGTCCAGAGTCCCCATGTGGTTGATTCAGGTAGAATGTTCGATTCGAACCTGTGACTCTCCGGTTAAAAGACCCAGGGCATACTGCTATACCACCGTGTCCCAGATTAAGCACATGACTGAGAACATATCAAGGAATAATAAAGCATGTTAGCAATCCTAGAAAGCATTGTCTGGCAGATCGAGACCAAAGGAAGATTATCCGACAGCTATAAACAATTCAAGAACGTCTGGAACAGGTAAGGAAGACTACCGGGGCAGGGTGCTAGGACAAAATGTCCCTGGACAAAAAGTCCCCGGACAAAAAGTCCCCGGATAAAATGTCCCCGGATAAAATGTCCCCGGATAAAATGTCCCCGGACAAAAAGTCCCGGGACAAAAAGTCCCCGGACAAAAAGTCCCCGGACAAAATGTCCCCGGACAAAAAGTCCCCGGACAAAAAGTCCCCAGACAAAATGTCCCGGACAAAAAGTCCCCAGACAAAATGTCCCGGACAAAATGTCCCGGACAAAATGTCCCGGACAAAAAGTCGTAGGGCAAAAGTGATGTCGCTACACTACGTCGCATAAGGTTTTTGTTTATTATTGAAAATATGAAATGCACGGACACAAACCGTCTCCCCCCAATCAAGGACAAGAAACCCGCCTTCATAAAAGGAATTTAAATTTGAGCAATTTAAATTGGAGCAAGTCAAATTGGGCCTAAGATTGATGGAAAATTAAGGTTAGGGTTAGTTTTAGGGTTAGGGTTAGTGTTAAAATTTACATAGGGTTAGTTTTAGGGTTAGGGTGAGTATTGAGCCTATGTTTAGCCTTTAGTATAATTATGGAGAAGGTTAGGCTTAGAAATTTAGATCTTTTTAAATTTTAATACTAACCCTAACCCTAAAACTAACCCTAACCTTAATTTTCCATCAATCTTAGGCCCAATTTAACTTGCTCCAATTTAAATTGCTCAAATTTAAATTGCTCAAATTTAAATTCCTTTTATGAAGGCGGGTTTCTTGTCCTTGATTGGGGGGAGACGGTTTGTGTCCGTGCATTTCATATTCTCAATTCTAACCTTAGCCAGCACCTTACTGTTCTTGCAACCTAATCTCGGCGAGATCCTGCCTCTTAGATTAGCTTAGAATTATTGTGAAATCCCCAAGGGATCTGTTTAACTCGAATAAGTAATTAATTAACTTAGAATTATTGTGAAATCCCAATGTGATCTGCTTAGTCTGCTGTGAAACCTCAAAAGGTCTCTGTTGTGATTAACTGCTTTAAAATAATGTCGTCAAGTTTATTGTGAACTGCTTTAAATGTCGTAAATTTTATCGTGATTAATCGCTTAATTAAGGTTTTTGTCGAGTTTTAATTAAACATCATTTTGAATGGATCTTGGCGACGATTTCTGCGATTTCTACCATTTTTAAACAACTTTATGTGACTTGGATTGGAATGGAATTGCTGTTTAATTGCCGTTTGATTTCCGAAACACAACTGCAGAAATATAATAATTTTCCTATGTTAACCACGTCATCACTGATGTAAATGTAAGTTAGGTCTAATTTTGTTGCTTAGGTGTGCCACATTACATGCAAAAGGATGTAGCCTAACATAATTATGGACTCCATATATTAGGCCTTGCGTATATTAGTGTATTCATTCGTTCATTTCAGACATTTTTATAGCGCCTCTTCAAGCGTTTCTATTCAGAAGCGCTCCCGACCCAACCACTGCTAAAGAGAACAGTCTTGCAACATTGTAGTGTGGTGTAGTTAATGTTTAAGGGCCCCAAGCCTTTCGAGTGTCCAGGGGCCTAGGGTTGTCATGCTACTGCCTAGTTAGGCTACGTCCTCGCGCTAACGATCGAGAAATAATTTCTCGACGGATCGATTGTCTCACCAAAAAAAACTTATAATAAGGATCATTTATAAACTACCAAAATAATGAGCGATCCGGATACACACCTTCAAGGCTGCCTATGTGTACATGTAGGACCCCCCAAAAATACTATAAAAAATAGCTGAATCCCTTGGCAAATTTGTACATTTCTGACGCAAGAATCGGAATTCTTCTAAAAGAGTGAACCAAATGCAGCTTGCAGTTGGTTGATTTGCTAGGAATGTTCTGTTATATTCAAAATCACTCGTTTTCATGCATTTAGCGAAGGTGGTTCTCTGACATAAGGACTCTTTTTCTCAATGTAGGTGTGCCTACTGCTAGGCGCCCATGGATGCGCTGGGTTTAGGTAGTATTGGGACATTTTGTCCGGGACATTTTGTCCGGGGACATTTTGTCCGGGGACTTTTTGTCCGGGGACTTTTTGTCCGGGGACTTTTTGTCCGGGGACTTTTTGTCCGGGGACATTTTGTCCGGGGACATTTTGTCCGGGGACTTTTTGTCCGGGGACATTTTGTCCGGGGACATTTTGTCCGTCCACGCCGGGGCAGGTATTATATATGCGGATAAGCATCAGTAGTGTCGTGCAGGTAGGAAGGTAGGAGATAAAAGGACGAATCGTCCGGTAGGAGGTTAACGTGGATGGGTGGAGGGTGAGGTATGTGGGAGGGGGTCGAGCGGCGTTCGTGACGTGCGATTATCTTTCAAACAGGTGTAGACGACAACGTCTTGTTCTTTTGTTGTTTGCGCTGACAGCTCGGACGACGAGAGGCTCGTGATCGATGAGGGTGGTCGTGTCAGCAATGGGCGCCCCACATCAAAGAGACTACGCCGACGCCGTCCACTGTCTTCCTCCTCCTCCGAAGAAGACGAGGAGAAGGGGCTGGAGACGCCGCTGCCTGACCGGCGGCTGACGGATGATGGGACCTCGAAGGCAGCGGTGACGGCCACAGCAGAAGAAGAAGCCCCTGCGGCGGAGGGAACGGCAGCGGTTGGACAGTCGTCGATCGACGGATTGCGTGAGTTGGTGATTGACTCTGCCATCGTGTCCGTTGTTTTCACCGCCGTGATTGGCTGTACATGAACTTCTGCAGCGTAGTGGTCGAACCGGAAACTCGGCTGTTACGTTTCTTTAATGTAGTCAGTGGCCTCTGTTTGCTGCGGTTGCCTCGAGGTCCCCCAATGTGGACTTTTGTCCCCAATTATTTATTATAGGCTCCTTTGGATTCTGTTTTAAATATGCGAACCAGTTTTGTTGCAACTTTGTCTGTAACACTGTACACTATTGCACTTGTATTTATCTTGTTATTCTGTATACTGGAATGTGGCTTTTCTGCAACTGGTTTAATAAGGGATATACTTACGTACTCTTGCACTTCAGTTTTCAGTCCATTGCTATCGTTAAAGAAGTCCATACTAGTCAATGAGTTTAGGGAGCTGGAAGTAGATGGGTAGCAAGTTAAAGAGTGGGAAAGGGGTTTAGAATGTGAAAAACGACTTGCTTAAGCCTGCTGCCGTGTTGGAGGGAATTCTATCATATGAAAAGCAAAGTTGATTTATATCTATTAGAAAATTGCGTGAGAATTGATAAGTGAAAATTAGTCACATAAAGTTGACACTTGTTTCATCGTTGTTTAGTTGTGCCTGCATTATACGTTTATAACTTTATACATGTTGTTTTTGAAATAGTTGATATCCATATATCTACACATGGTGCATAGCTCTCAACCAAAAAAACACTATGTACGGCTTATGTATACATTCATGCATATATGCATGTGGTCCTGCATACATAAGTTGTCGCACCCATCCAACGATTGGCAACACATGTAATTCACACAGAGCATGAGAACAGCATCAGTTGGTGCACTGGGATTTAAAACAGTCTGCAGTGCTGCAAGGCTTAGCAATACTTTTCAACCTCTCACACATGTACTAAACACATGTGGGTTATCTTGCTGGATTTTCTGCAAACCCAATATTCTCTGTAGAGGACGGATGCAGACCATATCCAAGGCTCCGATAGGGAAATGTGAGGTCAAGATAGCCCTGCGGATCCTCTGTGATCTAATATTAGTCTTAGGCTTATTCAGTGACATAATTATGTCTAACTAAATTAAGGTAATAATTTATGCTGTTTCTGTTGTTTTGTTACAGACACATTTCCTGCAACTGTCCTCAGTCAGGTGGTAACGAGTGACTCTGATCTTGATGATCACGTGCCGCTGATCATGACAGGCAGCACGAAGAACAGAAAGAAGAAGGCTGCCATTGTTTCGGACAGTGATGATGATGGATGATGATGAGAATAATTGTTTGCTTCCCGGCCGATAAAGTGCAAGTATTTTTTCATCTGCTATTAAAATGGTAATTTGCTTGCGTCATGGTTTCTTAATCTGTCTTTGAACATGAAAACAATCATAATTATGGTGACAGACACGTTGGTGGAATAAAGTTTATTATATATTGGTATTCGAAACGTTTTGTTTTAATATTTTAAAGACAAGTACGCAATGAAGGTGATTTGGGAAACCAGAGCAGCTTGTTGTTAAAGTGTTCAGTTGAAAAGTGAACTGATGTTCACCATTTGTGATTGGTTCGGATAATTCATGGTTTGTTTGTTTGTATACGCACTTGTTATAGCGCCCCTTCAAGCTCCCTACTCAGAGGCGCTTCCGACTACAGAGCGACACTGCATCGGAATTTCACGCCGAAGCGCTGAGCAATTGCGAGTGAAGGACTTGCCCAAGGTCCCTACGTGGCGACTTGAGGTGGATTCGAACCTGCAACCCTTCGGCTGCAAGGCGACGAACATACCCACTACACCACCGTGCCCCTTTCACAGTTTGTCAGTTTATGGTGCCATCGATGAATGGCATGTGATGATGGTATTAGTTTATTGATCCTATAAGATGGGTGGGATGCAGTGGTGTAGCGGTAAGTTCAGCGCCTTGTGACCGAAGGGTCGCAAGTTCGAATCTACCTCAAGCGACTGCTTAGCGACCTTGGACAAGTTCCTCACCCACAGTTGTCTGTGAGGAAGGCAAAGGGGAACCGCCTCACTCATCTTATATCCCGGCCCCCGGTGCAAAAAATCCAATGAACCTGCCTTCGGGCATAGAACTCGTCGTCATCATTGTAAAATTCCTGTGGGTAATATCAATGGTTTTGATGCATTGGTGTATGTATGTGGCCTGCAGGCTGCAAAGAAAGGGATCCTCCTCCTTGGTCATTGGTAGGACTAGACATGAATCTGCTGCTTAACTCTTATACATGGGTAGCAGCAGACACTCAATTGTCTTGAAACATAATAATAATAATTCGATGATGATAATAATAATAATAACAATAATGATGATTATAATAATGAGTCATTGTAATGGACTTTGGACGACCTTATACATTCTTACGATCATTATAAGGATCAGACAAGTGGCACATGGCTCCATAATCCATTGACTGTGGGGTGGAGTATGGTGCTGCTTCTCTGGACGATGTTTCTCAGTGTTTACCTCCCTTGTTGATTCCAAGTCAGTATGAGCTTTTGAGAGGTTCATAAGAGGCGCTTTTTAATTATTTTGACGCATGTGTAGACCTACAGTTGGCAATGTATGAAATAAAAACACTTGTTGACCACACTTAAAATGTGCAAGCCTGCAAACCTATTTTCGAAGGTAAAAACTCAACAAACAAAGAAACAAACAAACAACAGCATTTCTTGTTACACTGATAATATTCAATTCATCTATTTACAAATAATAACGACGTTTATTCTTGTTTACCCTGACTAGACCAACAGTCAATGTCCGTTGAAAAATATGATCTGAGAAAAAGCTGATATTTAACAAGATCTCCTTTAGATTTAAATCAAATGCTATAATTGTACCCTTTGACCGAGATCGAAAAATGCAGAAGGCGCTGAAACTGATACATGCATTTGCTTTAGCAGAACGTGCTGGCTTCAAATTGGCCGCATATCGGCAACTCATTGTATACGGTAGCCTATAGCCTCGTATTGACCGGGCTGGCCTCAGTTTAAATTCTGTGCGAGACTCGTCGTTTTCAGGGATGCCACTCGTACCTTTCCCACCTAGATCTAGGTTTTTTGTCCTGTCTAGGTTTCTAGGTTTTTTCAGGTTCTAGTTTTTTCTCACGGTTTTTCTTATTTTATTATGTTGACTTATATTTTCAGGTGAAAATACAAAAAAGTCTGAGAAAAAGTCGGAATATTGAAGATTTTGGAGTAAAAGACTAAAAGTCATCAGAAATTTTAAGGGGAAAAGGAGAAAATTTTGATCCAATTTCAAGTCAGAAAAATTCATATATATATATCAACTAACTTCTCAATCTAGCGTTTTCTGACCTTTTAAACATTCAGAGTGGCATCCCTGGTTATTTTCATGTTGCCGTTTGCCGTATTAACGTAGTTATTAGCTTAATTAGCAATGGCTTTCGTATTGACGTCCTCATGTTCTTAGTAAATATGCAACTCTCGTCCAAGTTACGCTTTAAGTCACACCTATCAAATAGTAGCAACGTATGCAGCGTACAAGAGGTTCAGAAAATGCACTATGTAAATGCTTTGATACATGCATACATAGTCTATACATACACGAATGTAGGCCTGTATACGTTGGTAGAATACATATTGTTAAATATTCTCTTGAGCACTGTTTCTAACAGAATAACATTTAGGATTAAAAGTATTAAATCGATAAACTTATGTTCTTGGATCGTGTTCATAAACATCAACTTGCTATTGACGGTTAACCATTCAAACTCGTCATTCTTTCGAGTTGCAAAATTTGCTCGGCAAGACGAAATAGACATAGGCTCTACATCAATTTACACAACTTTACAAAAATTCATGTTACAGCACTAAAATATTGTACAATAAATTGGGTAAATATAAGAAAAATACCAGTACAGAACTCGCCTAGGGCCTATATATTCATGTACACAGGGGTTTCTATCCATATACAGGGGGTGCAAGTTGAGCCCAGTGAAAATGGGGAATCGGAAATGAGCCAAAATTTAAGTCGGGAGGGAATTCCGGCCATGGAGGGGAAGGCCGGCCCAAGAGGAGAAGGAGAGGGATTGAGCCTTCTCGGTTAACGAGATAGAAGCCCCTGAGTTTACGTACAGCATAGGCTGCTTGCATGTGGACCCAGGGTGAGAATTGCCGTGGGGCTGATGGGTTCAAACCCCTAGATTGGGGCCCCATAGTAAAATCTTCTCTTCACATACCAACTCCCCTTGGATCATAGTCTGATCCCTCAGTTATTTTCTACAATTCCCACACTGTATAGGCCTGTGGAGTCACTTAAACTGAGATATGCGAGTTTCGGGGTTAGCCAATAAGGAGATCGAAAAACTTTTATGCAAAATCTCTGCACAACTTTAAGCATAGTTAAGGCAAAGCTGCGTAAATTCGTAAACCCTGTTAAGTTATTGCCTATGCTAACCATTCGATTAGTTATCGTATTCTCGGTAATTCCACAACACATTTGACAGTGTGCATCAACCGGATTGGACCCGGGAGTCACCGGAACCAGCTTATTTACAGCACATCCAAAAATGCTACAGAAACCAATGACTAAACGAGGAACGCTTCTGAGTACTCAGTGGCGGCGACAGGAGGTAGGGTCCCCCCAAACAAGGCCATCCGGTGCTAAATCCCCCTAAAAAAGACCATCCGGGGTTTTGTCATGTAAAACTGAAGTTTTCGACCGGATGACTAAAAAAGGTCGTCAGAAATTTTGGCGGATGGAAGTGGGAAATTTTCATGAGATTTCGACTGGATGACTAAAAAGGTGAAAATTTTCACCGCGATTCAGCCCCCCAAATTGAAATCCTGGCGCCGCCACTGTGAGTATTATAGGTCTAGCCTAGGCTGCTAGACCTATAGTATTACGAAGAAGCGATATAATAGTTCGTAACCTATCGAAAATTGAAATTAGTTTCCGATACCACTTGGACATCACTAAGTAGTGCGGTCTGCCCCGTAGCCTAAATGGAAAGACAAGTAAATTTTGGGGTGTAGGCTTACGTTCATAGGCCTACGCGATAGGCCTACACCCCAGAATAGACCATCAGCTGCAATTCATTTGTAGGCTATATCAGCACAGTGTGCATTTAGGATGCCCGTTAGGCCTATGTGTGATTGTTTATGGTTAGGCCTATGCAGGCTGGGCCTAACCATGGTAATTAGTCTGCGTAAATGAGTCTATAACTTGGAACATATATAGCTCTGTAAAATATTTCGGATCATGCAGAACACATTGGGGCTGTCCATACACATATAACGTAGCATGGAGGGAGATAGTCGCGGGATTTAGGAGATTTTCGTACGGGTGCGTACGATGAGGTGGGGAGAGGTGGTCTCGGCAAAGTGTACGTGTACACAAAATAAATGTCTAATTATGACAATCACTTTAGCCTATTTCTATCCTATATTCTATAGTTTTCGATTGGCATTTGACCACATTAAAATTAGATTCTGTTCAGATCTAGATAGTAAGCCACAACAGTTAACAAACTGTAGCTAGCAAATGTGGTGTTTAACAAAAACAAATAGCCTATGGTAAAATGCATATTTCGTAGCCAAATAGCTTTTGTACGGGAAGAGGGTTAGAGAAGCTGATGGAGGGGTCAACAAAATGTAGCATACTGGTGCGTAGGTACAGAATAGTGAGTCGAAAATACGATTTTTTGCTTACGTAATATATGAATGACCTTTTGAAAGAAAGTAATACGCATTCACAATATTTCTAGGCTTTTCATTCTGGCGGTCTTTCGCGTATTCGCTTTTTTGTAGACCTTCTTACACATCTGTTGCATCATTAGGTTACATGAGCTATCGACGTAAAAGACTAATCTACTCATACAGCGCTTAAGCTTATGTTTTATACAGACAAGCTACATGAGTCCATTCAGTGGCGGCGCCAGGATTTCAGTTTTGGGGTGGGGCTGAATCCTCGCGGAGGAAATTTTCCATTTTCTTCCCCCATAATTTCTGACGACTTTTTTTAGTCATTCAGTCGAAATCTCATGTCCTAAGACTTATGTGTTTCATTTTTAGCGAGCCTATCGAAATATTTCAGTTTGACATGTAAAAAACCCGGATGGCCTTTTTGGGTGGCTTAGCCCCTGGCAGTTGCGGCGCCAGGATTAGAGTTTCGGGGGGGCTGAGCAAGGGCGTAACTTTCCTCCAGAAAGTGGTGGTGACGATTTGTCTGCTCCCTAAATTTTCCTTCCCCTCTCTCTATCCTCGCCCTCCGCTATGATGAGCTTCACTCCCCCCCCCAATTGAATTTGGTATAAGGCCTTGTCCGCCACTTTCGGTCACTCGCAAAGTCGCACTTGAACAGTAGGCTACAAGCCGCTACAGTCATGTTAAAACTTTTCTGTTATGAATTTGATAATAAAAATGAACTTCTACAGAAACTCGGTTTCCTATGTCAAATCCAGACTACAACAAAATGAATTGCACGCTGTCCACTTATAAAACCAAACGTAAAGAAAGGTCGGGGCCGCAGAGTCTAAATCTGTTTGGAAGTTAGTGTGGAACAGGCAAACCTTACCCCCCCCCCAGGTGGAGACGATTATGCTTCCGTTAAGATGTCGTCTATAGGCCTATGTAGGGTAGGCTATATATACTGAGATCGGTTACTACAGTAGGACCTGAGTAGGTCAGTGACAACAATCTTCCCCCTTCGGTCGGGATATCAGGATAGCCTGAGCCTGTCTCAAACCAAGATAAAGGAGAAGGGTTCCGCGGCGGGCTTGCAACCAACCCGGGTAAATAAAAACTACGCATCAGGCACTGGTTATGAGCACATTGCTGTACCGATCTGATACGTGGCCTATGACGGCGACAAGCAGTAAAAGACTGGATGGAGGCTGAAGAACTGGCGATGAACAGGGAGGAGTGGAAGAAGTGCGTTGTCCGATATGCAGACATGCACGGGAAGGACTAAGTAACTAAGTATAAGCACTGCTGCGTAGCAGCGTAGGCTATAGGTTCAGACGGCAGGAAGCAGCAATAGGTCTACTAATAGGCTAATACCAGTAGTGCTAAAGATGTGACAAGTGCCAATCGCCAATATCCAAAAGAATCGAAGTTAAGGTCAATGACAAACTGGAAAATTCAGTCAAATATTGCACAGTATATTGTTACACAGGTTTATCAAGCAGGCCGATTCACTTTCTGCGATGTTTCTTTCTATTCTCCATCCTCCATATTTCTCTATCTATTTCCTCCACTGCCTCTTGATTTTGAGAATGAATAGCCTAAGCGGAAGACAGTCAAAAGTTTTCATGCTAAAAAAATATTATCTGCAAGACCAAAAAGTGGTGGTGAATTTCACCACCACTTTTAAAAGTGGTGGTGACCACTTTTAAAAGTGGTGGTGACTGGACACCACCGTCACAATAGAAAGTTACGCCTATGGGGCTGAGCCCCGCGGCGAAAAATTTCCATTTTCGCCGCCCAAATTTCTGATGACTTTTTTCAGTCATCGACCGAAATCTCATGAAATTTTTTATTCGTCAGCCGAAAATCGTGGATATTTCAATGTAACAAAATTCGGATGGCCCTTTTTTAGGGGGCTGAACCTCTTGTAGGGGGGGCTTAGCCCCCAGCCCCACTGGCCCGCCCCTGGGTTGCCTTTTATAGGGGGACTTAGCCCCGTAGCCCTCCCTAGCGCCACCACTGAGTCCATTTAATCGTCGTAGAAATGAGTGCCTTAGCTGGCCATCCATATATATAATATATTGTACGCGAAAATCGTATTTTCGACCCCTCTCCGTGCCCACCCGTACATTTTGTTGACCCCCATGCGTACGTACAAATAAGCTTCTCTACCCCCTGCCCTTAGCAGCGTGGGTTTTATTATTGCCGTTTCAACAGAAGTTGCGGGAGATTTTGTCTTAGTCGCCAGGTGGCCGTCTGTTTGCAGATAACTGCAATGCTAAACAAGGCCAAGCATAGGGCCTACATAGCGCCAAAATAACGTAGGTCTCGTAACTTGTAGGATTACTAACGCACTCGCGCGGTAGGCCTACAATGCATTTTACTTTCAGAGAAAAGGGCAGGGTTCTGGCAACCTTATGATGCCAAGAACAGAGCACTATTGAATTACAATAAAGATAATTTTGTATGGCTGCAGTTCTAGGCGTAGAATTGTGTAGGCCTAGCATAGACTTGACGTTAAAGGCAGTCGTAAAGGTGTCGTTTAAAAATTGGGCCATTAGGCTTATTGTGCTCATTATTTTAGCCCTATATGCGGTAGGCTAAGAATTACCTGGAACGTATGCAGTTTTAACTTCCAAAGTTTTGGCTAGCTTAGATAGGCTATAATGAAATATGAATTTGTTCCACCATACGCTATCACCATAAACAGTAAACATAGTAAAACATTAAATTATGTACAAAGCTCGTTAACGGATGATTGAGATGTTCGCTCTTCCTTATTTTAGTTCATTTTGGAATGGTTTTTATCTTACACCTGTCCAATCAGCATGCAAGGATAACAATAGCGATACACATTGCATGATACTTGGAATCATTGCAATTGTAACACTGATATTTTTAGCCATTTTGATTCACATATTGTGAATGGAGCTTATATGTTGCACCAGTCATGCGTCTACTGGAGCTGACTTGATGTCACAACCTTATTGGCGACTCTGGCTTCACCATCCCTTATGAATTTACGATGATATTATTTACTATAGTAGGCCGTAACAAATAATAGCCTACTATTACATTGCCGTACAATAAGTAGGTCTATAATTATTTTCGGTCCTAATATTTTTACAAATACTATTTTCATACAACTAAATGGCTTCTCTCCAGTGGTATCTTTCAAATTTCGAATGTTAAAACTGTGATTTGCAGTGAATTTATCAGATTATTTTCTAGGTGTAGAAATTTCTAAATCGCGTGATGCATTTAAAGATTACGGATATAGGCCTACATTGTGTAGCCTACCTATAGGGATTGGCTAGACCATGTCATGGTCTTTGAAGATGATGCATTGATAGGCTACATAGCCTACGTTAAGACTTTTGGGGAGACCATTTATAAAAAGATTATTTGTGCCATCTGTTTTATGGAAAGCTTTCCGATTTCGTTAGAGATCAATTATTAGGCCTAAAAATAGCAGCCTTTTAATCAGGGCTTTTTATAAGAAATTTGTAGAACTGCACAACCAGGAAGTTTTTGTAGTGCGAAAAGTAGAAAATTTTCCCAAGAAATGTCGCAAGTCGGCGACGGAAAAAACTGATGACCTTTTAAAGTCGTTTTTAGTTCAGAAATTTGTCCCAAATTTTTAAGTTTTTGCCTGCTTATTTTTCATTGCACATGTCCTTCCTCTTCCGTGTTAAACCGGCCTGCAATTACCTTTTTCTAATGATTTCAACTGCACATAACTACTTTTACAACTGCACAAATTCATTTACAACTGCACATTTTGTGTAGAACTGCACGTTAAAAAGCCCTGCTATTAATTTTGTTTGAGGTCACGAGTAGGCTATGAATATAAGTAGAGGCCTAGGCTAGGCTTAGGCCTATAGATTTCCTGTACGCGTTTCGTGAACGAGTCTATTTTCTATCTCTGTTTTGGCGCGTATGTGACAGTTTAATAATATTATTTTCAGTCACGATCAAGTATTACAACGCTGTTGCCTACCAGGGCACCCTGTCGGGTCTGCCGGGGTCGAAGGGTCGGCTGCCCCATGCAAGCTAAGCGTTCGTCGTTTGAACGTTAAATCAACTCTCAAGAAATAACAACAATAATAATAGCAATTAATAATAATAGCAATAATAATAATAATGATATTAATAATAAATAATAATAATAATAATAATAACAATAATAATAACAATATTAAAATAATAATAATTATAATAATAATAATAATAATAATAAATAATAATAATAATAATAATAACAATAATAAAATAATAATAGTAATTTCCCATTGCCCTGGAAACACTGGGCCCCATCAACTCTGCCGGATTCAGTTTCATACGCGAGATTGGCCAACGTCTCTCGGTCGTTTCAGGAGTGCCGCGGAAGGTGACTTTTCTGTTCCAGCGCCTTTCTATCTGTATTTAGCGCTACGACGCCACAGCATTTCGTGGCACTTTCACTACTGTTGCGGAGGACGAGGCCTGATTTTCTAGACATTGAACAACGGCTCTAAGCATAAATTTTTGAAATCCCGAGGGATCTATGGTACCTCGGATAAAAAAGGCCAAATAGTAATAATAATAATAATAACTAAAAAATAATATTAGACTACACTAACTTACAGTCTTCGAACATTTTTTTGCCTCTCGAGGGATCAATACCACCTCGGTTAAAATAATAATAATGATACTAATAATAATAATAATAATAATAATAATAGGGCCGTTCCAGACTGTGATTTTATATTAGGCGGTAGCGAAGTCCCTGAGGGATCCTGTATTCCTCGGGGCAAAAAAATAAAAAAAAAAATAAAAAAAAAATAATAATAATAATAATAATAATAATAATAATAATAATAATAATAATAAGCTTGAACACATTTCTGTTTTTAGTTTAGTTTTAAGCTTGAGTGGTCTTTTAATAAATGCAACAATCGTAAAAATAATAATAACAATAATAATAATTGTAATAATAATGGTAAGAATAATAATAATAATTACTATTATTATAAAAATACAGGCATTGTATTGTACTGGGAGATTATTTGTTGAACGAAACCTTCAGCCGGTGACGTCATCGTTGTCGTGGGGTGTCTACCCTTCGTCCGCCTCCTGCGCTGGTGATTCGTCGGCCGAGTTTTCGTTTGTGCTGTGCGAGATTTCATTGGACGCCTCGCTTCCGGCGGCCCCGCCCACTTGGTTTTCTTTGACGCGTTTCTTCTGCTTCATTCGACGGTTCTGGAACCAGATCTTCACCTGCGTTTCGTTCAGACCGAGGGCAGCCGCGATTTCGATGCGTCGGGCGCGAGTCAGGTATTTGTTGAAGTGAAACTCCTTCTCCAGTTCCGTCAACTGTTTATTTGTAAAGTTCGTTCGACCTAGATTTGACTGGTGACCCATATAACTGTATTCCGGTGGCTTGCCTGCACATGAGAAAAACAGAAAAGATGTTTATGATGCTGCCGATTATCCTGTATGGACTTTTATGTTTTTACCACTCCCCTCCGTTGCCTATTCCAGAATGCATGTATCTTGGGGAAATGCAGATCTTAGACGTGCTACACACTAAGTGTGCAATGATGATGACTCCACATAAATTGTGCAGAGAACTTGCACAATAATGTGGTGGAGTGAGAGCTGCACTCTAGTGTGCAGGAAAGTGTGTAGGAAAGCTGCACAATTTAAGCTAGAGTGTAGAAGTCAAAAATCACAGTGACCCCCTTGGGATTGTAAACTAATTTTGCGAATAGGATATATCAGTTTTTAAGAAGGCATAGGCCTAATCAGTCGAATAAGAATTATTCAGCTCTCTCATGACCGAAAACGATCGAATTCTGGACGCTCAAAAATTAAAACATTGTCAAACTCTGAACACTAAGAATAGGCTACTGACCACGTTTATTTTGTGAAAATCCACCTGTCGTGATATTGAAGATTTATGCAAATCCTTGCGTTTGTAATGAATTGCGATTTATTCCTCTGAGTGTTGGAACTTCTACTATTCGAATTCTATTATTATTCGGACGAAATCGATTCAAATATTCGATGCAACTCCATTCGAACTTCGAAGTCGCGTCAATTGGTGTATTCCTCCCCAATTCTCATCTTTGTGTTTTTGTTAAAATATCGCATCTGACAGGGGCCATGCAGTGCATGCACTACAGATTTTAACATAAATGTAAATTTATTCAGCGCTGGTCAACCTTCTAGAATCTAGAAGCCCAAAATTCGGGCGAACAAAGGCTGCTGCTATTCATCTAACCATTTAAGGTTTTATATTGTCTGACAGGCCTATTCTTGTTTTTGCCTGTCTCCATTCTCCGTATTGTCGTTTAGAACCTGCTAATGAATTGCAGCAACTAAAGTAGGCCTACTCCATGTGACTCCCAATTATCAATTTGTCAAATTGATCAGCTAAACTGACAACAGTAAGAACCAACTTTCCGAATTTTTATTTAAATATCGATTACAAAATTTTAATGGCTAGCATCGAACAATGACGTGTTGCAGTTTTTAATAGTTCGTTAGATGGCTGATTTTAGCAAATGTTCGCTAGACGCTGACACAATGTCATGCGCTGTCTGGCGCAGTGGCAACTTCTTTACTGCACAAACCACTCTTTCCTTTCCCATCCTCCATGGTAGTAAGTTACTTCCAATCATCATGCTTCCAATGGGAGGGCAACAACTTTTTTGCAAGTTTCAACTGTACAGAAGTGCTTCTACAATTGCACTAATCCGTTTAGAACTGCACATTTTGTGTACAACTGCACGTTAAAAAAGCCATGGAAACTGATGATGATAATTGTATTAAAGTTGGTTTTCGACCATTCTTGTATCTCTGTCAGCATTCGCTTGAGGGCGAAATTGTGTTCATTGCGTTTTTCATTTTAGTCGACAGAGGACACTGCGGTTTTGTTTCGGGTCTATGAGTTGGACAGAGGCCAGCAAAAATAATGGAGAAACGTGAAAAGAGAAACTCTTGCCAGTGTCAGTCCCAAGCCTGGAAAAAGGAGGAGGGCGACACTAATCATTTTTGACATGGCGGTGTCGCTAAACATGTAACAAGCAA
This sequence comes from Lumbricus terrestris, assembly GCA_949752735.1. Classification (NCBI taxonomy): domain Eukaryota; kingdom Metazoa; phylum Annelida; class Clitellata; order Crassiclitellata; family Lumbricidae; genus Lumbricus; species Lumbricus terrestris. The sequence continues at coordinate 47,277,581 of OX457038.1, read as the reverse complement.
GAGAAACTCTTGTACCCCTATTCAACGCCCGATGAGCCGCATGCAAGTGTATTTCAAGGAGTAAAGTAAATGATCGTAGCGCTGTAATTGCTAATTTCACGACAATTGATGTAAGGTCAGTCGATGCTTATGAGTTATTGTTTATTGAAGTTGATCTTTGCAAGTTCTTGCCTATCTTATGACATATTAATGATATTATTCTAAAATGATGTTCAATGTTACTGTAGAGTAAGTTCTTACAAAGTTCATTAAAGTCAGAAGTCATTCTGTGTTTCGTTCTCCCCACTCTCCACCCAGTTTATAGCCTTCATTCCTGCCTTCTTTTTCTTGGGTAAATGTCTTTGGCGGCTTGCCGCCTTGCGATCCACCTCGAACCCAGTGCATACTGCAGTTCAGACCCCTATTAGCAATGTTGGAGCCTTCGCAGCATAGTCGTATGCCGTGTTAGGCACTTGCAGTGTTTTCATCTATTGCTACGAAAAGTCGCGCGATCCCTTTGCTCAAATTCATACTTCGAAATACGTTGGTTGTCTGTCCATTTGCCTATCTTTTTGTTTGTCTTGCTGTCTGTCTGTTTGTCTGTCTGCCTGTCTGTTTGTCTGTCCCTTTGTATTGTGATGATCATATTAAGGTTCCGAGTGATGTGGGGTTGGTCCGGAGATAGTCGCTTCGAAAGCAATTATCTGGCAGCGCGCGTCATTGCCTACCTGTCAATCAAACTGACCAATGCAAATTTCAGAGGCTTCGTCATTTGTCAATCATCTGTCACGTGTGTCATCATAAGTCGTCATCTACGTCATCTATCAGACCTGTCCCGTCCGGCGCCAACTCTAGAGGATCGACAGAGGGCGCCACAAAAGCACTCACACACACACGCACACACACACATGCACACACACACGCCTCCATAATTATTATAGAATCAACAGATGAAGAGGTGCTTCTACAAATTTCAGAAGCGCCTCAAAAGCATCTGCAAATGGTCCAGTTATGAGATATATCGTGACATGTATTGCCTCTCTCTCTGTCTCTGTCTCTCTGTCTGTCTCTGTCTCTCTCTCTCTCTCTCTCTCTCTCTCTGTCTGTCTCTCTCTCTCCCTCTCTCTCTCTCTCTCTCGTTGTCTGTCTGAATCCGTTGTCTGTTCCATTTTATGTTCCATTGTCACCAAGACGGATACAGAGATTGTCGAAGGGAGGGGTCAAAATTTTTTACTTTTGGTCGGAAAAAATTTCGTTGATCTTTGGCCGAAATATCTGACGACCTTTTAAAGTAATTTAATCATTTCGTCGACGAAATCTCTTCGGCATTTACCTTTTTCCAAGCCAATGCTAAATCATCAGCTTTCAGTTGTCATATCCTACTTTTCCCGCTTCATTGATAGAAAGCTTGTTGAAACCTGATGGGGGAGCCACGTCCCATGCACATTTCTCATGTGGGAGGGGCATGGCCGGATTGGTCCCCTGGATCCGCCTCTGATTGTCACTAGTCCACTGTCTGCCTGTTTGTTTCTGTCTTTTGTTTGTCTGGTCCGTTGTCTCTGGTTCTGTTCAGTTGTCTGTCTATCTTACACGTATTAATTGACATCCGGAGAAATTCTGCGACAGATGACAAAATAGCTGCAATCTTCTCTTCATGGTTCTCGAAAGTGGATAAAAAATTCAACGTGTGCTGAACCTGAGCCAAGACAGGTTTTGTGCCGTTTACCAACTCCTCGAGAAACCAGTTGTTTGTTGGGCTATAATAGTCCACAGATACCCATCTGCAGCAGTCTGACTGTCTTTCTGTCTGCCTCGCTGTTCGTCTAGCTGTCTGTCCTTCTCTGTCACTTTGTATCATCGTATATCTAAGAGTTACGACAATGATATCAGTGATAACATCAATCAGCATATTATAATGACGATAACAGCGATAGCAAAGAAATCTTTGATAAGGAAAAAGTAGGCCATCGCAATGATGAAGACGACAACTGTGATGATGATGATGATGATGATGATGATGATGATGATGATGATGATGACGACGACGACGACGACGACGGTGGTGGTGGTGGTGGTAGTGGTGTAACGCCCGCCCCTATCGGCCTCCCCGGAGTCGCCACTTCCGGATCCTCGCCTGATGGGACCGCGTGCTGCTGTGGACGAGCTCTAGAGATAGAGGGAGGACAGGATGAGGTGACTTCCGGGTTCGAATCCCAACGATGGAAAGGCGGCCAGTTATTTCGACTGCCGGACTCCCTATATGAAATTGGCGGCCTACTAGCCAATCTATCACTTCTTCGCAATATACCAGGGTGTGCGAAATCTTTAGGCCTAGCACCCAAAGTTTCTTCCAGGCCGATGGTCGAGTGGTATGGCGCGTCCGCAGTGGTAATAGCGGTGAGGTAACCAGGGTTCAAATCCACAGCAGGCTTGGGTACCGGCGATGCCTCTAGCCTTTCCAATCGTGATACAACTTCCGTCAGCGCTTCCCTGACATTTAATTGCTCTGAGGTGATTACATCCTGCGTATCTCTGACATAAGATTTTACAGAAGAGATTTCCTCTCTTACATTTGATTGCACCGCCAAGACATTTAACTCAACCAAGGCAATCGCCTCTTGTGTGTCTCTGGCATTAGTCTGAATGGCTTCATGAGTAGACCTAGCATTGGTCTGCATCGACGAGTGCATAGAGGTTATCGCCTCCATGACTCCCTCCAATGATGAGGAAGGCCTAGACGGCTGGGCCGGGGTGCTAGCCCTTGAATTATCCATAGCGCTAAATAGATTACTCCTATCTTTATAGCTCACAGTCAATATCGCTAGCAATGAACGAAGTAGTTTTTCTTATGAACAAATCAAGCATTCAATCCACATCCGTCACATTCAAAGCCATCAATAATCAAAGTCAGTTGTCCAATTAATATTTCTTATTATTCACAATCAATTGAATCTTCAATTGACATCAATTATGTTCAAAGCAATCAAACATAAAAGTCAGTAAGTTCAATTATCAGTTCCTATCCTTTGTAAAGACATTCAATGAAAATCAAATGCAACAATTCAATGCAAACACCTATCAACCGGAGTATGCCTAAATTAAATCCCGATTGATTCTCAAGTCCCACAGCCAATTTCAGTTCAGCCCAAAATATCTTAATAACCGATCGTATCAATTCCCCAATAAAGCGTACCTTATGTCCGAAGACAAGGGACAAAGCCGATCGTGTGCGAAGAACAGCGACGAAGACGATATCCAAGAGATGCGACGAAACACACAGAAAGGCGTCGAGTTTGAAACGCCCGAAAAGATCAGCTAAATCCGATGCTGATTTCTCGCAATGAACAACAATTTCGGCTATGTATCCAAGCCGTTTGAGAAAGACGCCCTTAGGCAAATAATACGAACAAACGCTTCGCAACACAATTCCGAAGCACGAAAACAGAGCGCTGACGATTCGAAGCCCACGATAAATCACTCCGTGTGACAGGGCGAAGAGAGGCCTTGACCGATTAATCCAGGAGTAGATCCAATGCGAAAGCGAAGGCAAAACTCGCAACAACGCTGATATATTTCTCGCAACAAACTAACTCTCTTAATAATTCGACTCCATGTCGAGAGAGAATGAATCGACAACAACGACGCAGAAGACTAGTGTAAGCGGCGCTTTATCCTGGCCAAACTTCACTAACTCGATCGAGCCTAAGACTACCAAAAGCCGCAATACATCCAGTTGCCTTGAAATCCTGTCCACGTCTGCCTTCCTTGAGATCCCGTGCGCAACTGCGCTTTAGCTGTGCGCTGCTCTTTTATTACTGCCAGAATCGCAGCGCGTCCCTCTACTACGCATGCGCAGCTAAAGAGCCGAGCGCGCCGACCCAGCAGCTGCCAAGGCGCCAAAAATCAGCTGCCACCTGTGTCCTCTCCTGTGTATCTCCGCGTCTGCCCAGCAGTGGCTGTCTTTCTCTGTCTATCTCTCCTTCTGAAAAGCGTCATCTGCCGTTGATCACGTAGACCACAGATGCACCAGTTTAACCTTGCGAAAATACACATACACAGGCCCACACGCCTACAGTGTTTCCTTCTCAAACTGTCCTCCTGTCTGTGCTTGTCTGGCTGGCTGTATTCCTTGCTCACTCTGTTCATCGGACCACCTCGGGCGAACCGTGTGATAATTTGCCTAATCGTTGACAGCAGGCGGCGAGGTCTTTCAAGTCAGCGAGCGACGATTGCCAATATCGTGGGAAAATACACGAATATGAAACGGCAGCTGCAGGGCCTACATCAGCGGTCACTGTGACCCGTGTCAAGCGCAAATCAATATTAAAATCTAGGTCACACGAAGCACCGAAAGAAAACCCTATATATATATATATATATATCAGCTCTCTGAAACCGATCAAAAATTAAATAAAATAATAATATAATAATATTATCGACCAGAAACCCGTAGCGTAGTTCTACGATCGCTACACTATTCTCGACCCTCCTTGATTTCAGGATCCTTTTAATTGGACAAATGGATCCTGAAATGTTAGTAAGGCCATACTCCAATTTTTACATCAAGGATTCAAATGCAAGAATTAAAAAATATATGCAATGAACAGTCATCCGCATCACCAAGTTCACATTTTAGCGTTAAATGTCAGTTCCAGCGAAAGAAATAAACATTATTATAATTATCATTTTATCATTATATTTATATATTGCTCCATCGCTAAGAGTTCAGTGAAGCTCAAAAGCATTCATATATATAGAAAGTATATAAAGGCTTCCTTCAGTTCAGTTATGTACCAAGAATCCCACGGCAAACATTGACTTAAGAACCCACGACACAGTTACAAAAACCATCAGGCCTACGTTACCTTTACAACAGGTCATCTTATTAATAGGCCACCCATGGCATTTATCATCGATTCATCGAGACTCCTTTAGGCATTTCACTGTAGGAAAAAGTCTACATTTAAAGACACTCTAAGCAGTTAAACCTAAGTCTCTAATCCCATTAACCTCAACATCTAATAAGAACAGTGCTATCATAGCAAATTACCTGAGACTGCGCACACAGCTAAAGTCTCTACATAGCTTATGATTATTGTAACTGTCCGTAGGCTTCCATCATAGTTTACCGTAAGAGCCCAGTCTCAACTTCAGCTTAATAAGCCGCTCGCTTCATAACATCTATCAGTATAGGCCTACGTAATTATTAAAAATGCCACCTATTATGCGCAGAAACTAGCTCATTAGCGATTAATTAGTTACACTTTGTAACACTAGGCCTACATTAATATATCAGCCTGCCTCGGCCCCAGCAAGCCAAATATTATTATATATGCACCCAATGCACAGAATAATAACAATACAAAAGCTTAACTAGGTCAACTTAATATACTGTAATTAACGCTAAAATACAATGTTACACTGTTTAATCCTTAATCATAGAAAATCATATTCCTATCATAAAGACCATCATGATTTCAATACTAAGATTAGTCTACGCATGAATCTATATATAGTTAGGCCATTTTAGTCTGTTTTTAGTCCACTATTAATCCTATGCATTATTACATGGCATCTATGGCTGTCAACCTTCCTTCATTCTATCATTAACACAGGCATCAGGCCACACACGCGTCAGCGCCTGGGAAAATCATTGGTCGATAATTAATCGCCGCTCACTATTCTCCCACGCCATGCATCTACAGCGTGCGTCTAACCGTGAGAGTTAGGCAACAAACATGATCCTTTTACATGTAGGTTAAAGTGCATCGTACGACTAAGGTCGCGCTGACCTGCACAAAGTTAAGCCTAATTAGCGCTCATAAAAGTAGGATAGAAATTAGGCCTACCACATATCTGGCGCCTGTATTAACTATCAACCTTCAATTCCAGGCCTACTATCAAATCATGATTATATAGTCCCCTAATAATTTTAACGACGTTACTTATAACTGCGCAGCTGAACATTATCCTTCCGTCGATCCATCCACGACGGTCAATCGTTCACCGCCTATGATGTGTCACACAGACCACCCCGTTGCTCTCCCCACTCCGGCCGTATGCGAGAGAAGAGCGTGGGAAATAGGTGCCTAAGAATCACCCATGTAGGTTAACTTAAAGTCCCACCGACTTTGCACAGCACTGTCATTAGCGCTTTCGAAATTAGGTCAATCAGTGAATCATATAAAGCCTGTATTAAACTAATATTATTCATAAATCCTACATGGCCGTTTATATCCATTGCAACTCAAATAGAAAATAAAATGGCCAATATTATTCACCATTCCTACACGGGCACGCGTTCCTATTTATTCTATGCCCAGACCAAGTTAATGTTAGGCCTCACAGTTTAATCATATAATTCCATTGCAGGCGGGAATCAGGCAAAACGGCAAAACTAATGCAAAAATTACACAGCATAACTAAATTATCGCCTATTCCTCAGCGTTAGGCTATTAAAACAAGTAGGCCTATCATCCTAATTGATATAAAATGCCGAAATTTGTCTTCAAATCCTCAGAATTATATGGGCTCATCACGGCAAACTATATATATATATAGAGGCCTAATCCCGACAGATTGCAGTTAAGCGCAATAGGCCTTAAAGCATTCATTCAGCGCCTCTTTAAATCATCAGTTATGCATCCATACAATTATATATATATGCGATGACAATAGTTACGCATATAAAAACTCTATACACAGAAATTAGGAGCATTAAAATTTAACTGTGCAAATTTCTTTAAATTATTTTTAATTAAATCAGATTATAGATAAAGCGGAATATAGGCCTAATGCAAATTTCCCCTCCGAGCATTAACTCAGAAACATATAGGCCTACTATTTCACCGCAGGTCATAATATCACATAATCATGATCAATGGCCTTAATTAAAATATGCAGCTTTAGTCAATCTATCTTCATGTCAAATTAATATTTATATAGCGCAATGCAAGAGCAATGACAGTCCAAATTCTGTCTATAGCAAGGCAATAATAAAATCGTCCATCGCTTCATTGCAAATGCAATACAATACTAATATATATCACCATTGCGAACATTAATCAGACAGTCGGCAATGCAATACAAATATTATTACTATGCACAACATACGATGCAAGAAAACAGTTATTCACACAGTAACACACACATGTAAAGCCTTCCACATGTAAATCAAAAATGTATTCATCACAATCAAAATAAAACATGGTTACAGATGCTTCTGCATTCAAAATGGCCGCAAATTAAGCGGTCATTTAAGAACAGTACCGGGCCGGCCTCGTAATGGTGCGGCGGGGTCTTGACAGTTCCACCGGGGCGTCGTTAGTGTCCTCGGTTCCTGGGAACTCGATCGGTTCCTGCGGTTGTAGGTCAGGTTCGGCCCAACCTGACGGAGGTTCACCCAGGTACGGCTTCAATTTGTCGACGTACACAAGCAGCGCTTGTGATCTGGCGGACTTCTGGATCCGGAACAAGACCGGACTCACTTGCTCCATGATACGGTAAGGGCCACAGAACCACTTAGCCCATTTATCCTTGATACGGGTGTACTTCCGGGGATAGTAATAGTACACCCATTGTCCTTTCGTAAATGACGGCTTTCTGACTCGCAGGTCATACCGGAAAGCTCTGCGAATGGCCTGCTTTTGCATGCATTCCCGAGCTAACTGGAACACGTCTCGCATCTCGTCCGTTCTTTTCTGTATGTAGTCGTCCACGGATAGCTGTTCATTGTTCTGGTTGCAGTCACCTAGTACAAGGTCGATGGGGAGGCAGGTTTCCCGTCCGAGAAAAAGTCTGTTTGGGGTGAATCCCGTACTCTCATGCTGACTGGCTCTATACGCTCCCATCACCCACGGCAGATGAACGTCCCAGTCTTTCTGATTTTGAGAGACAGCTTTACCGAGCATGGAATTCAAAGTTCTGTGTAGACGTTCGACTGTTCCGTTTGTGCTCGGTTTGTACGGGGAAGTCCTAATCTTGTCAATTTGCATCAGGCGGCATAGGTCACGGAATAAGGCGGCCTCGAAGCAGGGACCCTGGTCGGTCAGGAGCTGTTTAGGGCAGCCGAATCTAGGAATCCACTGGTCCATCAACATCCGGGCTACGGTCGCGGCTTCCTGGTTGCGGATAGGGTAGGCCTCCGCCCAACGGCTGTAGTGATCGATCACGGTCATGATATAGCGATATCCACGACTGGATACAGGATGTGGTCCGGTTATATCGACGCCGAGACATTCCATTGGTTCTCCGACGGCCATGTCCTGTAATTGTCCTTGTCGAGGTGGCTTTCCTCGGATGTACCGGGCGCAGTTGTCGCATCTCTTGAGTTGCTGGTACACTTGGTCTCTCCAACCCGGCCAGTATGCTCGCTGCCGTACTTGCGCCGTGGTCCGCCGAACTCCCAGATGCCCTCCGGACATCCCTTCGTGCGCAATTCGAATGATGATTTCTCGTCGCCCGACTGGAGGTATTAACTGGTAGCGAATCGGTTCACCGTCAGAGTTCAGCCAAGCTCGATGCAGTAGTCCATTTCTGACAGATAACTGAGGCCATTGATGAATCAACGTCTTAGTCATTGCACTGCAACTCCGTATCTCTTCTCCGGTCGGCATCTCGGTCGATTTCATTAACCGTTGCAAGACCCAGTTTAGATCAGGATCCTGTCGTTGTTCCTCCGCGATGACGGCCGGATCCCAATCCACACTTTCGGTCGAGCCAGGTTGAGGTGGTTGACGTCGTTCTTGAATGGCACCGACTAGATTCGGCCTCCGAGACAGGGCATCAGCATTTTGGTGCGCAGTTCCAGACCGATGTTGTATCTCGAACTCGAACTCCTCCATTACCGACAGCCAACGAGCTTGTTGTCCGATGGGTAATGGTGTCCGGCGTAGCCATTGAAGCGCCGAGTGATCAGTTCGTAGAATGAACTTGCGGCCCAAGAGATACGGTCTGTACGTTTTGAGGAAATGGATCACCGCAAGAAGTTCCCTTCTGGTCACGTCGTAGTTTTGTTCAGCCACCGAGCACACTCGGCTTCCGTAGCATATCACCCGTTCTTGCGATTCTTGAACTTGTGAGAGCACACCGCCAATTGATTCGCCCGATGCGTCAGTATCTAATATGTATGTCCCGGTGTCATTTGGAAGCGCTAAAATAGGAGATTCCGTTAGGCAATCCTTGAGTTTCTGAAACGCGCTCTCGCATGGGTCGGACCAGACGAATCTATAGCCCTTCCTGGTCATTTGGTGTAGCGGCCGCGCTATCTGAGCGAAACTCGGGACGAATTTGCGATAATAAGAACATAATCCGAGAAATGCTCTCACATCTTTGACTTTCCGCGGCGTGGGCCAGTCACGGACGGCTTGGATCTTTTCCGGGTCGGTAGTTACTCCGTGTTCGCTGACCACGTGACCTAGGAACAGCACCCTTTTCTGTAGTAGTTTACACTTGGATGGCTTCAGTTTTAGATTAACTCCCTCCAGGCGAACGAGAACTTGCTCCAATCGAATCAAATGGGTTTCCAGATCGCTGGCGAAGACGATGATATCGTCGAGATAGATTAAACAGATCTCGAAGTTTAACCCCGCCATGACCAGATTCATCATCCGGCCAAACGAAGCCGGAGAATTGCAGAGCCCGAACGGAAGTACTTTGAATTGAAAACTTCCGCGTCGGGTGACGAAGGCAGTTTTGTGTTTATCCCTTGGATGAACAGCCAACTGATGATAACCGGCCCGGAGATCGAAGGTGCTGAACCATTTCGCTTCGCCAAGTGCGTCCAGGCTCTCGCTGATCAGCGGAAGTGGGTACGCGTCCTTGCGCGTCTTGGCGTTCACCGCTCTGTAGTCGACACAAAAGCGAGGGGTCCCGTCTCGTTTCTGGACCATGACCACGTTGCTGGCCCACGGCGACAGTGACGGTTCAATCAGTCCTTTATCGAGCATTGCCTGAACTTGTTCGTCAATAATAGGGAGCAGCGAGAGCGGTTGTCGTCGTAGCGGTTGACGAACAGGCGTTTCGCTGCCCGTTTCTATCTCATGTTGTAGGATGTCGGTGAAGCCCAGATCCCATTCACCGAGAGAAAAGGCGGCGCGACGATTCATCAGAATTTCACGTAGTCTCTGTTGTACCTCCAGTGGAACGTCCTCAGCGATGTTTGACCATAATGGGCTCAGAACTACATCTACATCTTGCGAATTGATACGATCTTTGACTTCACTCACCATGGCGCAACCTGCAGCGGAACTGTTGTCTTGGTCCACTTCGGCTACTGTCACTTCTTCCAGAGCACATTGCATCCCTTTCGACAATTTAATCACCTTGTCGGTCGGATTCAACACTCTGATGGTTAAGTCGATCGCTCGTTCCGGTAACAGCGTTCCGGCGATTATGAGTCCCGATGTCAACACATGTGGCGGCGTAGCCCATTGAGTCTTGGTCGGTCTCAGGTCTGGGAGTATCGCATATACCTCCACGTCCATTTCTGACAATGCTGGAACATTCACGTGTTGCGCGGCCGCGATCCTCCGGCAAATTCCCATTCGATCTCGGCGGAGAAGTGGGAAGACGCGATCTTGAAAAGTTATTGTTTTATCCCCGAGGCACAATTTGGCCTGGTGTTCCTCCAACCACCCGAGCCCCAGAATCAGTTCGCTGACTTGAGCCGTTACCAAACAGGGTACTTCAAATTGATAGTCTCCCGCTTGACAGTGTAGCACGACTTCGCCCAGTATCCGGATATCCGTCCCATTCGCCGCCTTCAACAGTTGCGTAGACGCCGACATAGCCTTCTGTCTGACGAGGGATGCAGGTACCAGCGACAATTCACTCCCTGTGTCCACTAGCGCCATCACATCCTTACCGTTGACTTTCAATGCCCAGTAAGCATTTGAACTACCTTGCACATGATAGACATTCGCTGGTTCATTCGGAACATCGTTACCTTCAGCCTCAGTTGCCTGTCGGTTTGGGCAGTTGCGCACTAGGTGGTCCGTCGCAGAACATTCGAAACATCTCCGCGGCGATGGTCCTACCTCCGTTTCCACTTCTCTCTGTGGTCGACTTCTACAGGCCGAGCTCATATGACCGAGCCGATGACATAGGAAACACCGTGGATTTCCCCGCCCGTTACCTCCATTGGTGTTCGACCTATCGTTTCTTGTTGACTCGTTCTGACCTCTCCATGATCCACGATTATTGTATCTGGATTGTGGCGCCGACAATGGTTGTCGCTCCAGCTGTCGCATTATTTGCTCCACCCGTCGCAGCAGGTCCTTCATTTCCGAATCTTCTTCCTGTTCTTTAATTGCGTTGACACGGCCGTGTCGTCGGTCTTGTTGTTCATGGCCGCCGGCCTCTGCTTTCTGATAACCGTCCAACCGCATCGCCACCTTGTAAGCTTCATCCAATGATGTTGGCTCTCGCTCTCGAATTTTCAGAGCAAGAGTTCTATCTCTCAGGGCATCCAGGAATGCACGAACAGCAATTGCCTCGCTGTGGACCGTTGAAGAGCCGGGATACGCCCGCGTGGTCAGACGGCGCACATCATCGACCAGCACTCCCATGTCCTCATCGGCTTTCTGCTTTCGAGTACTCAGCTGTGTCTGAAATAAAGCTTGCTGTTCAGCGTTACCATATCGTTCTCGAAGTCGCTGTACCAAAGCCGTCCAAGTGTCCAAGCTATCTGCGTTCGACTCGCTCAGCAAATGAGTCGCCGGTTCAACCAAGGAGACTACTAATTGGTTCAATCTCTCCTCGTCCGTCCATCGGTTATTCCTGGCGCACACGGAGAATTTTCGTAAGAATGTTTCAACGTCCGTCTTTCCGCTAAAAGACCCGAGTTTCAGGAATTGTGTTGGCTTAGGAGGAGAAGTCGATGGCTGTTTAACCTCGCCCTCTTTAGCTGTTGCAGACGCGGTCGGTTCAAGTTCCTTGACTGTTCCCTTTGAACTGATCGACGGTAGCTCCCAGTCGCCTGTCGTTTGCGTTGCGACGGTGGTCGTCGGGACAATTTTGATAGGACCGACCGAAACGTTGGTAGGCGCCAGTGCTTTCGTTTCACCAACCGCAGACGTCGCTTTATTATCGGCCGTCGTTTCATTTCTCTCCAGAGGTGTCGACTTCATTACCGCCTGACATCGCGGTAGTTCGGCATCACGGCTAAATCCGAAGCTTTGCGCGCCGAGGCATGAACTCATCCTCGCCGATTCCACGACCGTTGGCCACCGAGGAAAGACGGCGTCGCTTGGTCGAAGCGGGTCGAGACAGCGAAGCGGGTCAACCCAAACCCGGTTGTCGCTGCTACCGTAGAAAGCGCTCGGAGTGTAGGTCGGAGCATACCTCCACGGCATGTTTGAATGGTCGGGACGAGCGTATGGTTGCATCCAGTCGACCGTTGCCATCGCCGCTGGTCCAGGAGGAAGGTCGGGTCGAGCGTAGTCTCGACCACCCATGGTCGAAGTTGCACGACCGTCGAGGACGCAGTCAGGCATTGACTGATAGGTCGGCATTACCGACGCTGGTTGTGTAAAGTCGACCCGACTCGGTGCCATTTCCACTCTTTGTTGATCGACGTGTGCGAGCGGCGCTTGCAGCCTCCATTGCGGATCAGGTCGAGGATACTCGACGTGAGGGAGCGACGAAGAGGCCAAAGGAGCTGGGTTGACCTTATCACCCCCCTCCCGTGACAATTTATTAGCGATCGGTTTATTCATATCCAAATTTCTAAACTCCGGTTGCTGTGCTGCATGCATTCTGTTATCCATTATTTTAACAGTTTTAGGTCTAGATTCCATTATTTTGCTGATTTCAATGTCTACACTACCATCATCAGACATTATTTCCACATTATCAGCAAATTCCCTTTCCTTCCTTCTTTCAAAAGACATTGCCATTTCGCCTGTTCTAGCATAGTCAGTTTCCTCTTCTAACCTATCATCACCAAAATCTCTAGAACTAATTTGACCCCACTGGCTGGGACCAATTGTAACGCCCGCCCCTATCGGCCTCCCCGGAGTCGCCACTTCCGGATCCTCGCCTGATGGGACCGCGTGCTGCTGTGGACGAGCTCTAGAGATAGAGGGAGGACAGGATGAGGTGACTTCCGGGTTCGAATCCCAACGATGGAAAGGCGGCCAGTTATTTCGACTGCCGGACTCCCTATATGAAATTGGCGGCCTACTAGCCAATCTATCACTTCTTCGCAATATACCAGGGTGTGCGAAATCTTTAGGCCTAGCACCCAAAGTTTCTTCCAGGCCGATGGTCGAGTGGTATGGCGCGTCCGCAGTGGTAATAGCGGTGAGGTAACCAGGGTTCAAATCCACAGCAGGCTTGGGTACCGGCGATGCCTCTAGCCTTTCCAATCGTGATACAACTTCCGTCAGCGCTTCCCTGACATTTAATTGCTCTGAGGTGATTACATCCTGCGTATCTCTGACATAAGATTTTACAGAAGAGATTTCCTCTCTTACATTTGATTGCACCGCCAAGACATTTAACTCAACCAAGGCAATCGCCTCTTGTGTGTCTCTGGCATTAGTCTGAATGGCTTCATGAGTAGACCTAGCATTGGTCTGCATCGACGAGTGCATAGAGGTTATCGCCTCCATGACTCCCTCCAATGATGAGGAAGGCCTAGACGGCTGGGCCGGGGTGCTAGCCCTTGAATTATCCATAGCGCTAAATAGATTACTCCTATCTTTATAGCTCACAGTCAATATCGCTAGCAATGAACGAAGTAGTTTTTCTTATGAACAAATCAAGCATTCAATCCACATCCGTCACATTCAAAGCCATCAATAATCAAAGTCAGTTGTCCAATTAATATTTCTTATTATTCACAATCAATTGAATCTTCAATTGACATCAATTATGTTCAAAGCAATCAAACATAAAAGTCAGTAAGTTCAATTATCAGTTCCTATCCTTTGTAAAGACATTCAATGAAAATCAAATGCAACAATTCAATGCAAACACCTATCAACCGGAGTATGCCTAAATTAAATCCCGATTGATTCTCAAGTCCCACAGCCAATTTCAGTTCAGCCCAAAATATCTTAATAACCGATCGTATCAATTCCCCAATAAAGCGTACCTTATGTCCGAAGACAAGGGACAAAGCCGATCGTGTGCGAAGAACAGCGACGAAGACGATATCCAAGAGATGCGACGAAACACACAGAAAGGCGTCGAGTTTGAAACGCCCGAAAAGATCAGCTAAATCCGATGCTGATTTCTCGCAATGAACAACAATTTCGGCTATGTATCCAAGCCGTTTGAGAAAGACGCCCTTAGGCAAATAATACGAACAAACGCTTCGCAACACAATTCCGAAGCACGAAAACAGAGCGCTGACGATTCGAAGCCCACGATAAATCACTCCGTGTGACAGGGCGAAGAGAGGCCTTGACCGATTAATCCAGGAGTAGATCCAATGCGAAAGCGAAGGCAAAACTCGCAACAACGCTGATATATTTCTCGCAACAAACTAACTCTCTTAATAATTCGACTCCATGTCGAGAGAGAATGAATCGACAACAACGACGCAGAAGACTAGTGTAAGCGGCGCTTTATCCTGGCCAAACTTCACTAACTCGATCGAGCCTAAGACTACCAAAAGCCGCAATACATCCAGTTGCCTTGAAATCCTGTCCACGTCTGCCTTCCTTGAGATCCCGTGCGCAACTGCGCTTTAGCTGTGCGCTGCTCTTTTATTACTGCCAGAATCGCAGCGCGTCCCTCTACTACGCATGCGCAGCTAAAGAGCCGAGCGCGCCGACCCAGCAGCTGCCAAGGCGCCAAAAATCAGCTGCCACCTGTGTCCTCTCCTGTGTATCTCCGCGTCTGCCCAGCAGTGGCTGTCTTTCTCTGTCTATCTCTCCTTCTGAAAAGCGTCATCTGCCGTTGATCACGTAGACCACAGATGCACCAGTTTAACCTTGCGAAAATACACATACACAGGCCCACACGCCTACAGTGTTTCCTTCTCAAACTGTCCTCCTGTCTGTGCTTGTCTGGCTGGCTGTATTCCTTGCTCACTCTGTTCATCGGACCACCTCGGGCGAACCGTGTGATAATTTGCCTAATCGTTGACAGCAGGCGGCGAGGTCTTTCAAGTCAGCGAGCGACGATTGCCAATATCGTGGGAAAATACACGAATATGAAACGGCAGCTGCAGGGCCTACATCAGCGGTCACTGTGACCCGTGTCAAGCGCAAATCAATATTAAAATCTAGGTCACACGAAGCACCGAAAGAAAACCCTATATATATATATCAGCTCTCTGAAACCGATCAAAAATTAAATAAAATAATAATATAATAATATTATCGACCAGAAACCCGTAGCGTAGTTCTACGATCGCTACAGTGGTGGTGGTGGTGGATTATATCATTTTTCAAAAATTGGTTTGATAGAACAACAGCAGCAAATCAACCGCTGAACAATTAATTGGGTGTATAATAGCAATTCGCACATACAGCTCAGACGTTACAAAGTAAACTTTGATTGACAAACATTTCAATTGGGGGGGGTGGAAGGGAGGTGATTGTTCAAATTCAAGACACATTGACGATACATTGATTCGGCAGATGTCAGTGCAGTCTGTGATCGGTTCGTTAGATTTTTAAAAATGCACTCCTTGAATCCTTGACTGTTTTTTGTTTAGAAATCAATAACGAATTTTAAATTATAAAAATCAAATGATGGTCATATTAGCCGACTGATTTCTAGACTTTTGCTATTTGGATTTTATCATCACTGATAATTTACGATGCGATCTCGAGTCGAAGATAGCGATAAGGAGAGATGATATCATGAACATAGTGTCGATCTTGATATGGTAATCGATTTAAATTTATTCTTAACATTGTACTGAACATCTGCTGCTCTCGTCTTTTCAAATTGGCGCTTATTCGAAAGTAAAAACAAAAGAAAACGACAACAGACCACAAAGAACGGACAATTTGAATTACAAGACAGCAGAGAGTGAGTGAGTGAAGGAGAGAGACAGACAGAGAGACAGACAGAGAGAGACAGAGAGGAGATAGACAGAGAGGACACAGAGAGAGAGAGAGAGACAGAGAGAGGAAGAGAGAGGAGAGAGAGAGAGGTGAGAGAAAGGAGAGAGAGAGGGCAGAGAGAGAGAGAGAGAGAGAGAGAGAGAGAGAGAGAGAGAGAGAGAGAGAGAGAGAAAGAGAGAGAAAAGAGAGGGAGAGAAAGAAAGAGAGATAGTCTTGAAGTATAGGCATAGAAGCGGAGAGATAGACCTAAAAGAAATATTTCAATGCATAAATCGCGTTGTATAGGCCTATTTTACTGTATTAATCTCATTCCACTATATAGGCCTACCTTCTAAGGGAGTAAACGTGTTGCGACAATTCAACCAGATTTGTGCTAGACAAATAAATATTGTTTTGACTGTTAGCCTAAATTCGAGACGATTCATTCGCACTTACATTGTCACCAAAGATTGGTATAAGGAACTCCATGGTGATGATGATGATGATGATGATGATGATGATGATGATGATGATGATGATGATGATGATGATGATGATGATGATGATGATGATGATGATGATGATGGTGGTGGTGGTGAAGAGGAAGAAGAATATGACAACGATGATGACGATTATGATGACAACGATGATGATGAGGAGAACGACGACAAAGACGTTGACTATATATATGATGATGAAATCGTCATATCACACAGATCAATGACCCCGAAAAAAAATCGCAGTTATAACTGTGGAAAAACTCGGTCGAAGTCCGATAGATGTAGGAGCCGGAAGTTAGGCTACAAAGCACGATTAGCAAGAAACGGAAAAGACCTTCTATGTTCATATATGCAGGAATGTACACGAGACCTTTAGGACCGAGACCAAAATGAGACTCGAGATGTCTGAGACGTATACTATCCGACCCGAGACGCTATAGGCTTAGGATGCATGTATCCGATCAGTGACCGAGACCTTTAGTCTACGAGACGAAGGTCCGAGACTTATACTTGAAATGCATTTTGTTTATTGTCAGCGTTCGTTATTTTTTAGACTGTTTTACTGTGGGGATATACATCGACTTTTCGATCGGTTTCACAAGTCTCTCTAGGCTAAAAATTAAGACTAATATTATACTGGTAATATTATGTTTGGCAATTATTGTATATTGTGGTTTTAATTACAATTATATCTAAAACACACGTGCTCATCCAGGTCCATATACATGTATAGTAACCCCATCAAGTCATCACGGTTCAATATATTATACATTTACAGAGGTACTCTACGTATACACACAAACCTAACAATCAACCTACATCATGAGTGCCTACAAACATACAAATTCACATGCATGCATGTATACATGAATGCATGATGTATATAGCCTAAATAACAGTAAGCACATACACGTTCATCCACACGCATACATACATGCCCACCTGTCCCATCAGTAATCGTTTGCTAAATCCGATGAGCAATCTATTATGTTTCCGCATCACAGAATTAATCCTCGACCTGCAGTTAACGCCTTCATCTGCCTCCTATAATTGACTCAATAATTGGCTGAGGTGCCATCGGTCTGAATAACAATAGACTGCACATCATACATCATCACCTAAACATCACCTGCCTCATCAGCAGCCAAGTGTTTCATCTCGTCGTCGTCGTCGTCTTATCTCATAAAGGTATTCATCGGTATCTATAACGTCGCAATTGACGTATTCACCTGCACAATGCACATGCATGTATAATACAGGGTGGGCCAGCAGAAATGCACCGACTTTGAATGCTTATAACTCAGTTAATATCTGTAATTCATTTATACCTGCAGGATGTGTCAAGTTAAAGATATTTCACTCTAATATCAGCCTAAAAAGTCCAACTGCCATGGTTAATATGTATACATATTTTAATATGTATACAATTGCTATTGGGGTGACGCAATATGGCGCTGTTTCCTCTGGAAATTCACATAATTATCGTGTTTTGCCAACACGAGCATATAGATAGCCTACAATCATTTTGGGTGTTTGTATAGGATTCTGTAGCGGTGCAGAATCCTACAAACGTTAAACCATGTCATTTCAATCTTATCAACAGTTATGCGTTGCTTCAGACGCTTTCATGCTGCAAGTCATGTCTTTGCGTCGGTGTCGGAGTTCTGTCGTCGGTGTCGGAGAGCTGATGAACTTGGACTTCAAGTCAACCAAATATCTTCAATTTAGATCGCCTTTGACTTTTGTAAAGCGACTTACGTTGCTTCTAGAAATGCCTGTTTCGCGCAGAATTTTCTTGGGAGATTTGCTCTTTACCCGGGCTACCGTCTTGATTGCAAATTAACTCGGACATAAAAGCAATGCTAGCGAGTGTGTGCGCCGCGCGTACCGAATCACGTGGTTTACGACTCGAAGTTATACTGTTTCATCAATTTTTTCGTATAAGACGATTCAATGTATTTTTGTTTTATCATCTGTTAGGAAAGTCTTTAATCTTTTGAAACGAGTTAAATCATTCACTGCCAATCACTGGTTGGCAAAACTCTGATCAAAACTCGATCGTCGTTTGTAAACGACGCCATATTGCGTTACTATATGACACCAAAATATGGTAGCTAGGGCTATTCCAAACATTGTAGGCCTATCATAATTTAAGATAATGCCCTTTCGACTTTCTCGAAGCTAATTCTATGGTGAAAGAGCGAGGGGTTGGAGAGGCATTCCGCATGTCACGTGCAGACTTTACTTTCCTATACTTGCTGCAGAGGCCTACAATTCGCGGCTACAGTTCAGTGGTGTATATCCTTGTCTTTATGTATACCTGCTTTCATGTCTCTGGCTCTGTCATGTCCTTATCCTTGCCTTTATCTTTCTGCCCTAACATTTTGTGTCTTTTCCCTGCATGCCTTTATGCCTCTGTCCCCAACTTCATATATTTATGTCCCTGTCTTTATGTCGCTGTCCACGTTTTTATGTCTCTGTCAGACTCTGTCCATGTTTTTATGTGTCTGTCGAGACCTGTTATTTTGATATAGAGTCTATATAATTATAGAGGTCAATGCTTACAAAAGAAATAGTTCTTTGTCATGTATGCATGGCTATGCATGGATATGCTGAAGCCCTGAATTGGTTGAGGGCCTCTGCTGCCAGTTCACTGAACCGATTGACCCGGCCTCTGTTAAAGCCTCTGTACTCCTGCTCCCGCTGCTGCTGCTGCCGCTGCTGCTGCTGCTGATGGTGGTTCTGGTGGTATTGCTTGTTCGGCTGTTACAAATATCCCCAATGACCGGGCGACCTGATTGATGTCAGCAGATTATTGTTTTGCTTGAGCGTAGACGCTCTATTTATCCACAACACATGCAGCGGACTTTGGCTCATTGTATCATCATATGCAAGCATGTGTGCATGCATTATGTATCCACATAGGCCTAAACATGTTCATGCAGGTACATGTCTATAGGCCTATATATGTGTGTGTATGTGTGTATATATATGCCTAGATATGTGTGTGTATATGTGTGCACATTGCGACATTTGATGCAGCTTCTTTTAAGTATATCATATCAAACAGCGCTGCACATGTTTTAGTGTCCTCCTAAGGATCACGCGTATTCTGTTTAATCAAATAAAAATGTGAACGGAGAATCATGTAAGAATTCTCGGGTAAAATATAGATTCTTATTCGATAACCATAGAACGAAGTCCAACATGCAATCACCATCTAACGGTACAAGTTGTGTGACTTGTGTCTCACTGTATACTGTAGCAGGCTTTCCAAATTTTCAGCGCGATCATTCGACCCTCTAAGTTTTACGATTACAGTCTGTTTTTTATCTTCATCCTCTTATTCTGTCTCTTTCGCCTGCATAGCAGGTGACATGTGGGACGGCATTGAGCTTTTATTTACAAGATGGCTTCATTTATTTCTATCTCTGACAACATTATCTATCGCCATTCTCACAGGCCTATGCATGTCTTTTTCTATAAGATCGTATCAGAATTTCCATATTTATAGATTCTTTGATTGTCTTCCTCGGCTCAGTGTTCAGTATAATACATGACCGAACCATGTCAGTCCTATTTTTCTGATTCCATCATATAATTATACCAATATTCCTCACTGTTTCAAATCGCACATGCATGTGTACATGTGCAAAGAATATAGCTTTATCAAAACTGAACCATAACCCTTCGCATTCGCGCCAGCACATTATGTGCAAAACGGACTTTCCTTCCCCGCCCTGCATGGAAAAAGGAAACATATTTTTGAAACTTCTGCTTTTGATCTTTTAAAAAAATTCTCTCTAAATAGTATTAATGATACACAAAGAAAAACTGAGAAATTCACATTGGAACCTCGATAGAAATACCAACATGCTTTTTAATTCCCATCTCTGCATTTTTCGTGCTCATGATAAAAAAATTCAGCTGCATGTGACCACTGTGTTTTGCCCCTCCCGAAAGCTATCTGCGGACACCTAAGGCCTTTTGAGCAACAATTTCTCTTGGGTGATGTTCTAATGTATAGGACCTCAGCTGATGTGGCACCCCACAGCGAACCGAAAGATCTGTGTATATATATATATAGGTCCAGGGAGACGTGGGGTGGGATGGAGCGCTGGCAGCGCATGGTGGTACGTTCATTGGAGTAATTTTTCATATGCAATAAGGTCTTACAGAGTTGTAAGCAGGAAATTAAAGTTCCAGAGTCGCAGGCATGACTCGTTGTGTGCCGGTGGTATACCACGTTGCTATAGTAACATCTGACGCGAAATTACCTTTTAAAAGCCCCGATGCTTCCTTTGCCTGACCGATTACAACCGCTCGTTTAGACTACGAGGATTATATCCGACTAAACTTAATTAATAATTAATCAATTAATTATTGTGATCTTTTTATGTATACATATATACTATACATGAAGTATAATTAAATATCTGCACTTCCTAATTCAGTTTAGATCGCAGGAGTTATAGGCTAATAACCAGTTTAAACCGTATAATATATTATCTTTACCTTAAAATTAATAACATTCCAGGTATAAACCACGTGGCCTCTATCTGACCAGTTAAAGGCGCTTTAGATCAAACCACATTATTGTCCCATAAAGCAGGTCTTCAGTTTCATCGACGTTGACCACATCACCAAAACTATACAGCCTTTAGTTTAGACAACATGTCGCCTGTAGGCTACAAGCTGTGATCTAATGAATAGCAATCTTGGCCGCACGAACAAAATTAATGACCGCATGGTCTATATTTGACCAATTATAGTCTATAACCTTAGCCACCTATGTAATTAAACACCAAAACTGCCGTTTAAACCACATTAAGCCATTAATGACCCGTAACCAGTGGCGTAACTACGGGGGGGCAAGGGGGGGCAGCCGCCCCCCCAAATGAAAGGGCTGCCCCCCCCAGCTGCCCCCCCATCCCTGCGTTTGTTTTACTTTTTACTTTTACGAGTGATAAAGAATGTTATATAATTTCTGACTTATTTTATTTTTTATACAACTTTCTGTACAACTTCTTATAGGGTGGGTGATGGGAAAGTGGGACAGGCCACTATAGTGCATTGTGGGACAGACAAGCAGCTAGTGAGGCTTGCATGCGTATTATGTCCAATACTGTAATACATCCAAAATCTAAAAATATATTGTCTATGCCAGTGGTTCTCAAAGTGGTGGTCCGCGGACCGGCGCCGGTCCGCGGAGTCCTGACCACCGGTCCGCGAAGAAGTCTGAGAGTGAAAACTAAATTACTGTTATCAATTTATACATTTAAAATTGTGAAATTTTTTGAACTGTTGTTCAGAATTTATTTTAAAATTCTGCCTCAAATTTTTAAAATACATTAGGCCTACCAGTGCCTTGTTTTATCTTGCCAAATGGCTATTCAAACAATTTTATCTATTCTGAATTTATTACGTCTATAACTGCTGTCTGTTTCATGTTTAGCCTATATATAGGCTATGTCTGTTGATTTATGGTGAGTGGTAAACTCCGATCAAGCATTACTGGATGTAGATTTTTTCATTTTCTAACATAATGTAAAATTTTAAATATAAACAAATCAACCTCCACATGAAAATATGATCCACAATATTTAAAATGTGGTGATATTCTTATTTCTGTGGTCTATTTCGAGCAGGTGTTTCCATCATTAGCGCAAAACCTTAGTCATTATCTATTGTCCTACATGTGGGCCACGTTTGCAGATCCTCTTATAGGTCTACATTAACAAAATTCTTATCTTGTTTGAAACTTTTAGTTCAACTTTTAAAAATGTAGGCTAATTAAACGACAAATAAATCGGGAAAAAATAAATGCTATTAAAGATTTTTCAATTAATGAAACAAATAGCTTATTATAAATAGCCCTATAATAGTCTTTTTAAATAATAGCCTATAGTTCGCTTTTGTTTGCGCTTGTCGTTAAAGTTAGTGGTCCGCGAGCTTCGCAAAAAAATTGTTGCCGGTCCGTGGTCTGCAGAAGTTTGAGAACCACTGGTCTATGCAATATACCCTACGTCATTAATATGTTCGTACACACGTTTTATTGCATGTGTTTATTGTTTAATGGCCTTTGGTTGTGCTTTTCAAAGTGAGAGTGAAATTTAATATTTGTGAGAAATTGAGAATAAAAACTCAGCAAAGGCTCTCAACATGACCACGTTTGTTGACGTTTTTTGCTGCTAACCACAAAAACAATAGAATACATCTATTTTAGGTTTGTGAAATTTTTACTGCCAATTATTATTTAGACATTTGATCATTAGACAACAATTTTTTTCCGCATTCTGATATTTGTAGCTTCGGTTTAAGACAACTGAGACAAATTAAGAAAATATAATTTGTAAATTCACTTACGACTACTATTTTGTGATTGTGACTTTTACTGAAATTACTTCGTTCTTCAGTTACTGAGTTAAGACACGTTAACGTCGTTAAGACATGTCAATTATGTGATTGCTCATTGCTGTCATGTCAATGATGTCATGACACTCCTGACTACTTTCAGTATTTTGTTCAATTGCTCAATTATCGTGCGCAGTGGCGTAGCCAGGAATTTTTCATGAGGGGGTTTTATGGCCGGAAACCCTGTTTTTTGCTATTTTTTCTTACTTAAATGGAAAAATAGCCTTTAAAATCTTTTTTTCGGAGCCAATGGGGGGGTTTAACGCCGAAACCCCTCCCTTGCCTACACCACTGATCGTGCGTACGGCTCGCGATGCCGATGCGCGCTTTAATTGCCAACGGTAGCCACCCCATCATTTTAAGCTGCCACCCCACTGCCCCCCCATGAAAAATTCCTGGCTACGCCACTGCCCGTAACAACCGTATTCTGACCAATGACTATATACTTCTGCCTAACATGTATGACACGTGACCTTATAAGGATCTATACATGTGAATGATCGTGTCTCCTACAGCCTACCTGACTTTGGCACTCCTCGCTTGACGGTCATCCATTTGTAGGTCGTGACAGAGTTGGCGTGGTCGGATAGATTCACGGAGCTCGTCAGGCAGTTGCCGGAAATCGTCTGCTGCGGCACCGGCGGCGGGAAGCACAGGGCGCCCGCGTGGCATGATGGGTAGGACGAATAGATGCCACCACCACCGGAAGTCGTGCACGAACAGTTCGTCTGATCCGACGGATAGCACGGATAGAGGATCGGCGAAAGAGGAGTGGCAGCACCCGGGGGCGGAAGAGGGGGATGGCACATGCCTCCCATGCCTGCCTGCTGGTGGTGGCTGGCGCTGAGCAGGGACGGTGGGGGACCGAGATCTGGGTGGTGCGACGATTCGGGACCCAGTCCGTAGAAGGGCCCGTAGCCGTGGATGGCCAGCTCGCTGTAGGGTACGGGACCCGGTCCACCGCCGTAGCCCTCGCCTGGACCTGGCCGGTGGAGTTGTGGGGGGCCGTAGAGACCCTGAGGGGCGGAGGCCATGCCGGCGCCGCTAATCGGCCCGCACTGCGACCCCCTGGAGAGGCGGTCGGGGCATCGGGAGATGCAACCATCGGAGTAGTAACCTGACCCAAGTAGCTGCTGCTGCTGTTGCTGATGTTGCTGTTGCTGCTGCTGGTGATGGTGGTGGTGTTGATGGTGTGAGGGGCGTCTCTGGTCGTCGATGAGTCGCGGGTGGTCGAGCAGGGCATCGGGAATGCGAACGACGGAGGGTCCTTGTACCCCGCCTCCACCGCCGCCTGCGCCGACGCCGGTGGGGTTCTGATGGTGGTCGTAAGGACTGACCCAGTCGTCGACGATGCCTTTGTTGTTGTTGTACCCTCCACCGCCACCCCCGCCACTCCCACCTCCGCCCCCGCCCCCACTGCCGAAGTCGCCGTTTCCGGTGTTGTACGGATGAGCGCTGTACGTGTGATGGTTGTCCAAGTTACAGATGGTGTAGTCGCTGTTGGAATTCATCACTCGACGTCGTCGTCGTCGTCGTCGTCTTCTCCTCCGCCTCCGCCTCTGCTTCCTCCTCAGCACCACCAGCAGCCGCCTCCGCCTCAGCAGCTATAGCATCCATAAAACCATCGTCGTAAATCAGAGAAACGCCGGCGCTGCCAGAGCCTCGCAGACAATAGAGCATCAATGACTGCTGACCGCAGACACAACACAGAACAGATAAATCTAGTCGCCCCTTCCTTCCTTCCTCTACCGCCAAGCAGCAGCAGCAGCGGCAGCGGCAGCAGGCCCCGGTCCTCCGCCACCGCCGCCGTCTCCGTCCCCGTCTTCGGCCTGCCTCGTCCGCCCGCTCCGCACGGATCCGCCGTCCGTCGGTCAGCGCCGCCGTGAATTACGACTCGAGCGCCCGAAGCCGTTGCTCACGTGACCGACTCTGTCCAATCAGAATGCTGGCTGCATTCGCCTCCTGCTGATGCCGCGAATTCTCCTCCGCCGCCGCCGCAGCGGCGTCCGCAGTATTTCGAGGGATGTGGATCCGCAGGCACAACGGATGCGGAAAGCTGTTCGTAACATGTGCACTAATTCTAAATCTCCCCAGTTGATGATGTTCGCATTGGCCGATAAGTCAGACCCTCCCCCTCGCCCATATGCACTGATTGCACTCTCTGCCTTTCGTTTGTTGCACTTCGCAATTGTATGTTTCAACTCTATTGCGTTAAGGAACCTACTGTTACCTACAGTAAATAAATATCACACTCGTATACAGTTACACAGTTTGTTACTGTAATTGCCGATGTAACTGTAATTACTTATGTAGTTCAGTTGTATTTAACCATTGTAAATGCGATTGCTATGCTTTCTATATGTTTTAACTGTGGCGCATAGCTTTAAGTGCAATAATGACCATATTATTTTGTTATTTAAATCGTGCGAGTAAAATGTAACTAATTACTTTTGTTGCTATGACTGTAATTGCGAAACAGGTAAACTAGCAAGTGCATGGAGAGCTACTTATGGGTTGGCATAGTAACTGTGAATGTGTAACTATAGTCAGGCCACAAGCGTCATCTCAAGTCACCCACTATTTTTGACGATATTGGCATCAAAACCTTAGTGGTCTTTTATGGCTCACCCTATAATATCATCATCATCATCATCATCATCAAAATCCCTGGGCAATGCCCGTAAGTGTCCGACGCCACTCTCTGTCTGAGTCTGTCTCGCGTCATGTTGCCCAGGTTCAACGAGTCCGGTCAGCAGGTCTGCTCCATATCATTCACATCTTGGAGCAGCCAGACCACCTTGTCTGAATGAAGAGAATATTGGGAGAGAGGCACGAAGGACAACCTGGGTCAATGCCCGTATGTGTCCCACGCTCTCTCCCCCCCGACTCTCTCCACTGGTCTGTCCTGACCGGGCTGTGCATGTCAGCTCCACATCATGACACCTTGAAGCATCTGGGTCCCTATGTCGCTTATGCCGTGGGTTTTGGGGATTTCTGTGGTCTTGGTCTTTTACTGCCAGTGTATCTCCACCCATCTGGCAAACCTTCCTCATTTTATCCGGGCTTAGGACCGGCACAGGGAATTTGTTGGTTCCCTGTGGCAGAGGATGGATGCAGTTTAACGTCTTGCCCAGGACCAACCCTATAATATAGGGGATCTTTTATGGCTCACCCTATAATATAGGGTGAGCCATAAAAGATCACTATTCTGTCCGATCATATATTATATGATCGGACAGAATTTTATCAATGGAAAGGACATTGGAAGAGTGCCTTGCCGCCAGACAATTGTTAAGCTTATAATTATTATGAATCATCCTGATCAGCTGTAATTATCAACATCCCCCATGCAGTGCATGCACTAATCAGTTAGTTGCGTGTAGGGAATAATGTTCTAATATTATAATATCACAGAAACGAATTTTTTGTCTGCTTCGTTCGTTTAAGTGCTATTATGGTTATGGAACACAGTGATTTAAATATCCACTTTTCACCTTTTATGCTCTCGTGTTGATCTGTGAGGTTCCGATCGCTTTTTCCTTGTCTAAACTGCTTCCATTCGGCGCAAATAATAATGATTGTAATTTGTAATAACTTCTATTGCGCCTGTGTGTCATGCCAAATTTATCAACCAACAGGCCCGCCGACAGAAATTACGGGCCCCTGGGCAGAGTAGTCACGGGCCCTATAGACCATAATTTAGAATTTTTGAGCAAATTTAAGAGAGAGAAAATAGAAATAACAAAATTTTGGATATACGAATGTACGATAGGCCTAATGCATACATTTATGGTTTTAATCAGCTCTTTATGTTAAGAATTTAATTTTCAAATAGCATGGTAGTCAACAAGCAATCATTCTGGATTTAACTGCAAGAAAATCGTTTATGATATCCTGATATAGTCTCAATTTTGTCTGCGAACCTTAAATATTCACCTCGGAAATACTCCTTCATCACCGGGAAATTTCCGGATGCCTTGAAGGACCGTTTCTTATATGCCTATAGGCAGTAGTAGGCCTAGTCTATAATAGGTCTCAATCGTTTGTGTAGGTACGGGCCCTGGTGGCAGTGTCAACATTAAAACCAAATCTTTTGCAGTTCCTATAATTTCCGCATTTTCATAAGTCTTATTTATTATGTCATCTTTTGGAATTACGATACTGACACCACAATGCAGACTTCATTTTCGTCCGTTCGGTTATGATCATCTGCAGTCATGTCTAATTCACTAGAATCAACCGATGTACGGTATATGCCTATTATGGACTCTGATATTTTGTCTTCTTTTGAGCCAAAATTGAAATAATATGCGACTACCAGCTTGTGCATTTTCTGTTATCTATTTATTTTCGTTTTGTGCTCCAGATTTGTGTTTATATTCCATCGTAACAAAAGAAATTTACCTTTTAGATTTGTTTACTTAATGATTGAAATAAAAAAAACGCTTATAGCCTACTATAATTATTAAGCCATATTTAAAACGGTTTAAATCATAAATTTTGTATAGGCCAAGTCTGGGTTCGCCGTCCGCAATGAACAAAAAAATTATAATCAGTGCACCCCGGGCCCCTCCGGGCCCCCTGAAAGTCGCCGGGCCCCTGGGCATTTGCCCCCTCTGTCCCCCCCTCTCGGCGGGCCTGTCAACCAATGGCACTCCAAATTCAATCAGGTCCAGAAGATCGGAAAAAGAGGCAACCTGTAATTATGGTGGATAACAAATTTGAACAGGTCAGTTTTACATTGTAAGTGATATGAAACGAGTTGTTGAAGAGAGCGCACACCGCACAGACATATGGAGGGAAGAGAGAGAGAGAGAGAGAGAGAGAGAGACAGACAGACAAACAGACAGACAGACAGACAGACAGACAGAGAGAGTGAGTGAGAGACAGAGACAGAGACAGAGAAAGAAACAGAGAGAGAGAGAGAGAGACAGACAGAGCGACAGAGACAGAGAGAGACAGAGAGAGGCAGAGAGAGGCAGAGAGACAGAGAGACTGAGACAGACAGACAAACAGATACACACACATCCAGACACACAAGTAAAACAAGAGATAGAGACAGAGATAGACAGAGGCAGAAAGAGACCGATACAGAGAGACAAAGGCAGAAAGACAGAGACAGAGAGAGAGAGAGAGTTCCAGAAACTTGGTCTATCAATTGAAGGAAACTCGTTTACTTATGAAGTACCGTATACATATGACTTGTCTTGATTTAATTGTGGCAAGAGACAGACGCTATTAACAATCAATTTTGATCTGATGTAGTTGGGAACTTTTGAAGTAAATACACTTATAACTTTACATGTAACTCTATTCATGGTAACGACTATATGGGTTAGTATAAGAAAGGATTGCTTTAGGTTTAACTTGACAAGGTCTAAACCTTCTAATTTTCTTGTGACAGCTGCACTGGTCTCAGTTATTTTTCTTATGTTGTTGATATTGTATAGTGGATGTCTTATTACGTATTATTCTTAGAAATTCAGGTGTGCAGTCTGCAGCCTGGGCCAAATGAGTTCCCTAGTCACCTTCAATTTCTCCGAGGTGCGTTCTAGGTCTTGCGCTGCACTCACATCTCTCATTCATATGCAGTGACTATATTATTGTTTTACTTGTACCAATTCCTTATTATTATTACTACTATTATAATTTTATGACCCGATGTGCAATAATCCTTCTGGAACTTAAACATTAATTATTCATCATTTAGAAGCGAATCAGTTTACCTCAGTCGAATACCGGTATCTTACCTTGACTTGCGTGTTATTAGAAGCGCCAGCTTTATACATTGCATTATAGTTCAGAGCGTCAGTGGAGCGCAGTGGAGTGTATTAGCGAGTGGAGGAGGAGGAGGATGAGGAGGCCGTGTATAGATGGCGTGCTTGTCGGGCGTCCATCAGGGCAGTCAGAGGAATCTCCGGCGAAATTAAGCCTCTTTGTCCGCCGGTGATTCGTAATCTTCGTTGACCGGATGCGCTTCCAGTACGACTTGAAAGTTGCCTCTCGAAGATTTATGTTCCCTAAACATGCACCTCTATACGCAGCAGCATCGTGAAGGCAATAGACTCTCCGCTCCATTCGCCCTCGTCCCACCGACCGACCGACTGCAGGCCATTTATTATGTATTGTCTGTAATAAGCCGACGCGCGTTCTGATTGACTCCGTCTTTGACCGCCATCGCCGAGTCATGCACGACGGCCGCCATTGCCGAGTCAAAATGTAGTGTGCATGCAGAGAGTCGGCGAATGATCGTACGATTTCCTTTGTTTTCGCGTCTTTTGATGGATAATTCGCGCGTCTTTTGATGAGGTATGTGGCCTGCGAAGATGATGAAGACGACGACGAAGCGGTGGAGAAGGAGGCGGACGAAGAAGAGGAACAAGAAGAAGAAGAGGACGGTCGCGATGTCTTTTGTTTGTTGGGCGCCGAATGCATCCGGAGTTGGAGCGGCGTCACAACTTTGATTTTAATAATCATGCATTCAGTTGTTTTAATGGATGGTCCAACGAAAACAATGCAACGAATGATGAATGACTCGACAACTGCTTGATACGTCGAATGCTCTTTATATATAGTCCATTGTTCTTCGGCTAATTAATTATATATGACAATTAATTTACTAAGTAATCGTAATCGTAATCGTAATCTCGGGACTTCTACAGCGCCCACAAAAGCCAAGTCGCGGGAACCAGCTTATTCACAGGCGCTCAATCAAAACAAAATCGGTAGGCAGCGGGTCAAGTCCAGAGAGTCAGGCAGGCAGATAGATGGACAGCTAAGGTGGGTGATGTTTAGAGTTGAAGTGACGGGGGATGTGAGTAGAAGAGGAAGAATCAGGATAGGATTTTTGAAAGAGCAATGTTTTCAGTTTTGAGTGAAAGACCTGTGGGGAGATAGCGAGAGGTGGAGTTTTGGTGAGTTCGTATGATGGGTCGGAAGTTTGCCGAAGTGCTGGCGGAAGTTTGTTCCAGAGAGGTGGAACGGCAATGGCTATGGAGCGGTTTGCGAATTTCAGTGATGAAGTGATGGAAGGGCGAAGCAGGGTAATGGAGGATGAGGAGCGTGTTGAACGAGGTGGCTGGATGGTGAACAACTGACGAAGGTAGAACGGCTGGGATGATTGAAGTGTATTGTAAGTGAGTGAGAGGACTTTGTATTCGATGCGTTCAGGTATTTTGAGCCAGTGAAGTGATTTCAGAACAGTACCTCTTGTTAGCTTCACACTTGGATCAATGGCGTGTCTGAACACGTGTGCTTGTGTCCCTCTGTTCTTGTGTATTTATGTTTCTGTGTGCCTATGTCTCTAAGTGTTTATCTATCTCTGTGTGTTTATATGTCTCTGTGTATCTGTGCCTCTGTGTGTCTACAGTCTACGTTTATGTTGCTCTTCTGTCTTCGGGATATATTTTGGTAGGATCCCCAGTTCATGTTTCTGCGTGATGTGCGTTTGGTGTGATAAAACATAACATATAACGCAACCTATAACAAGGTCTCTTAGTGATTAAGGAATCAGAAGACGTGATAGTCTGTGTTAGAAGTAGCATGTTAACTTGGAACAGTTAATAACCTAATTTTTTTATAGCTTTCTCTTAAAAGCGGTGATAGTGTCCATGCACTGGGACAGTTCCGTCATCCAAAGTTCGAAATCATTCCAAAACCAATGAGAGCTATAGTGAGCTTTAGGGTATAGACTACCTCCCAAAGGTCTAATCAACCTTCCATTCGGCAGATGACGTTGTTGAACTGAGAAGTAAATGTAATGTAACGTGAATCTTCGAGAATTTCTTAGCGCCCACAAAAGTCACGTCAAGGAGACCAGCTTATTCACCGGCGCTATATCAAATCAAGTCCGCAATAGCCAGGGCTGCCTTTCGTTCCGGTGTCAGGTCAAAATCCGGGGAGGTCAAGCCGAGGAGACAGCGTGGTGCTACGGTGGTTGTCCGTGATGGTGGTAGTTGGGCGATGGAACCTGATTAGAGTCAAGATAGGATATAGCTTGAAGAGTTCGGTTTTCAGTCGTGAATGGAAAACAGCAGAGGAGAGTGCAAGTGTAAGAAAGGTTGAATTAGGAGAGGAGATTGTTCGGGAGATATGAGAACGAGCGAACAGGCAGAGGTTTGTTGTGAGTCCTTTCCAAAGGTTGGTGCAGCAGGAAGTGACAGTTAGGTTCTACTCATGTAATAACATGTCATCGTCCGTTTTTCCTATGAATGCGTTGTGTCATTTTGCACTGAAACGAAGATTATTATTATTATTATTATTATTATTATTATTATTATTATTATTATTTTAAATGCCCCAAGGTATTTAAGATCCCTCAGAGACTGAAATATTAATTAAGAACAGAATAAAAACATCTGGAACGGCACCTAATCGTCGTAGAGATACTGCGCTGGTAAGGCACCGCGGATTGCAACCGCATTGAATCGCTGGATCATAATACTGAGGCGCTGATGTAGTTAGGAGGTCTCGCGTGCATCACCATCATTGTGCTGAGTGCATGTCCCAATGCTGAAATAGAGACATTCTCACCTTTCTGTCATGCACCCAAGCCATTCATGCCATAACGACTCTGATACTTCATTAGGAAAAATTCTAAGCATAACACCGACCAGTTGCGTTGCTGTATCACTTCCGGAAGAAACGGTGGGGGGGAGCACAGAGGAAGAAACTTAGCGAACAAACATGGGCATGGGCCAATTGCAACACACACAGTGACACAGCCACTCTTCTATGTAGGCCATCGCTTCAAAGGAGCAAAACTTTTGTTGGACTTTTCGTGCCAGATTAATTATAGACTCTCTGTCTTTTTCCGTACATCTTTAGAATCCGTCTGACCTATAACTTTGCGGCCAGTCAGTTTCTTTAGTGTCATTCAGACTTAAACCCAAGACACGTTCATTCCAGCTTGTCAATAATATTCAATGCATAGCATATATACTTGATTTCTATAGCTTCCTATCGGATATTAACCTGCATATGGGCGCCAGCAGATAATTTGCAAGGGGGCAAAACACGATGAACCTGCATGCAGGCTTCAACATAGAAATATGATTTCAGATGAATATCAGTAGGCTAGTAGCTGAGTAGTGTATAGACAATCGGTTCTGTGACAGTAGACCCAACCCTACACCTTCTGAACCGATGTCTATTCACAATTGACATTTTAAAGCGATCATCGTTTTCTGTCTTGAAAATGCACTCTAGACATTATTACATTACATAGGTTGAACATATGAAGGAAGGAACTAAGCAGACAAATAACTGAGTCGTACGGTAAATTGACCACGCAAAATAAATTTATTAAGTACAAAATACGTTACACCTGCCACAGTCTAAAAATCCATGCAAAGAAGCTATTAAGGCCATAATCGTTGCTCGGTAAAAACAATGCAAGGCAATGTTTTGATAAATACGCTTTAGCTATATAGAAAAAACACATTCCAAGTTATTAGTAGATCTATAGCTTACGGTAAACTATTTTCACAAAATATACGCGTTCAAATAATTGGCAAAATGTCATGCATAGAAACTGGTAAAATCATGTCATCTAAATTTAATGCGTACAAATAATAGGTTCATGTACGAAAAACAGGCCTGGCTTTCAAAACACAATCACGGTCTGCAGTGTAGGCTACCTACGTAGAATTTTTAATGCGACGAGAAGCAATTGATGAGGCCGCCACGTGGCCAGGTTTTGAGGCCATGCCTCATGTAAGGCAGATATGTAGGCCTAAGGTGGTCACATTCATCGCAATCGATCATAATTACCATGCCAAGTTCGCACATCTTTTCCATAACCATAAAATACAGGTCTAAACGAGGTAACTAGCAACATGATTATATACATCCTTCCCATCAGATATCAAATATACAACCATCGTAGACCCAACCCTACACCTTCTGAACTAAATATATGATCAATAAATGAGCAGGCAGTAGAGGCAACGCGTTTGACGAAACATTAGAGTAGAAATCATGAAAAATAAATTTAAAAATTCAAAGTTCATTGAAAAACCTGCCTATCAACAGCCCTAAAAAGAAGCTTCATATTCAAATATAATATTCAAATATAATATCCAATACAAACCTCTGGAAATTAATAAATTTGTAAACACGAATAGGCATCTTAGTAAGTGTAATGCATGTATCCATACAAGCGCGCATACATAGCCTACATAAACCAACATAAATACATACAAAATACGTATAAGTTGCGTATAATACATGCGTACGTATACATAAATACGCAAAACGCAAGTACATGCATGCAAACATACATGGTATACATGAAGAAGAGGAAGAGCATGAGCAGATCCTTAAGCCATATTATATAGACAGCCGTAAGTATATTAGCGATCTCAATTTCTTGGCCTTGGCATATGAGGGGCGGCCGATGTCCAGTTCTCACCATCCTCGAATCATCTTCCGACCGACAATCAGTGGCGGCGCCAGGATTTCAGTTTTTTTGGGGGGGGGCTGATTCGCGGGTGAAAATTTTCCATTTTCTACCGTCAAAATTTCTGACGACCTTATTTTTTTAGTCATCGGCCAAAATCTCACGAAAATTTTCCATTTCTGCCGTCTAAATTTCTGACGACCTTTTTTCTAGTCATTTGGTCGAAATCTTCTAAAACGGTCCTTTTTCATATCCGCAAAACTGTTTGGCAAATCTCGTGCGTGCCTTACGCTTAATTTTTTTTGGGGGGGGGCTAAAGGGGTCAAATCGCCCAAATATTTCATTTTTACATGGGAAAAAAATGGATGGCCTTTTTTAGGAGGGCTTAGCCCCCCTAGCTTCCCCCTAGCGCCGCTACTGCCGACAATGTAGGTATACAGTCGTTGTACACTATATAGATCTAGCCGAGTTGACTATAGAGGTGCAGGTGCATGCATGAAACAGAAACCTAAAAAATTTGCTGCCCTGACTCCTGATTGAAAGTCTACAGTACACTACATATCCATTACGGCGCTATCAAGCAATATCTCTCCTGTACACATACAAATATACATGCAAAACTATAAAAAATAAAACTACGCAATTTACCCGTCTTTCTACAATATATTGCCCCATCGAATAATTATTGTCAAACAGATCAAATGTGGCCGCGTGTCAATAGTGTATACCATTGACCACTTTGTGTAACTGTTCGTTTGTAACACTGCATACATGTATGTCACACGTCTCTCCGCTTCTGCAATCTGCATGCTTGTTTCTGCGTCTAACTGCGCAATATGCTCATGACATGTGTCTCGACATATACAGATAATCCATAAAATCAGCCAAGACCCCTGGTTTCTACAGCAATGCAATGACACAGTCCGTACACAAATACATTCTCCCATTTCTTCGTGTTAGCATATAGTATGCCACCCTGATTTACCAAAAATGACTACACGTCTTAATTCTTCACAGAGATGCGTATGATTCTGCAGTTCTCCTTTCGACCGCATTAACTCTTTCGTCCCAGAATCCTCGGACCGGTCCTTCTGCACATTTCTTGGCGCAGAGTGACCAAACTACGTCGAGTTAATGGCCGAGTATCAGTCGTTCGAGAACCTCGAAGGCAGCACTTGTGTATGTCCTAGGTCTTTGAAGTCTGTAATCCGCTCGAACTCTGTACACGAGTGTCTAAGAAATCACGATTACTCCAGTTCCTCCCGTTGTACTGGGCACAAACGTTCTTTGAAGCTCCGATCAAGGCTTGACTATTGTAACACGCAGTCTGCTCTTGTGTAGCCTTCATCTTCGGACCCACAGTCAGATCATCAGGCGAGTAATTCCGATGACCCTGATGCACCGCTGGGGCACAACCGTCTGTTTCCGCTCCATCGAAATCGTACTGCGCATGCGTGACATTCAACTCGGATCCACATCCGGCGGAAGTCGTGTCAGCGGGACCGCGACGAACTTCGACGGAGGACCCGTTCGTGGCCGAATCATCATCGTCGTCGTCGTCTTCGTCTGATTCACGCAAAGGACCTCTGCCGAGATTCGACGGTGGATCACCTGAGGCACTTGCGGGGTTCTTGTGATGTCGTCGGTCCTTCTTGAACTTCATTCGACGATTCTGGAACCAGATTTTGATCTGACGCTCGGTCAATTTCAACATGGCGGCCATCTCAATCCGACGCGGTCGACAGAGGTAGCGGTTGA
Source organism: Lumbricus terrestris (assembly GCA_949752735.1). Lineage (NCBI taxonomy): Eukaryota > Metazoa > Annelida > Clitellata > Crassiclitellata > Lumbricidae > Lumbricus > Lumbricus terrestris. The sequence goes on along the minus strand of OX457038.1, from coordinate 47,242,527 downwards.
AGTGGAACTCCTTCTCCAGCTCCACCAGCTGGGCGCTCGTGTAGGCAGTTCGAGCCCTCTTCGAAGGACCGGAAGAGGAAGTCGTCGCCAGGTGGGGGTCTTCGTCACAGATGTCTGAGCAGCAAGCACACATACACGTATACTAAATTCATTATTGGTAATATATGGCAACATTGGGTAAGTTATAAGTTATAAAGTAGGTTAAGCCATGTCATGTTAAACTAAGATTGGATGCCGAGATAAACTAGATAAATTCTTTTAAGGTTATAAGAGTTGGGTAGATCAAAGTAGGGAAAGAATGTGTCGGTGTAAGACTGGTTAAGATTATAAGAAAGACGGGGTATAGAAGGGAGACAGTGATAGACAGAAAAAGAGACGGACGAAAAGAGAGACAGACAGACAAGCAAAGACACGCAAACACACACAGAGATACAGACACAGAGACACACGTACACACACAGGGAGGCCGAAACGTTAGCACGAGACGAAGCGCCATAAAGGGTATTTACAGACGACATTGACGGATGCTTAAGTGGTCCGTGACCGCATCCAGTGAGGCGTGAAAATCGATGGCTGGCATTTCAATCGATCCGTCGTTCAGACTCGGATCGACCTTCGTCGGCCAGAAACGACCGTCGAACGTCAGCACATCGTCGATTTAAATGACACGCTGTCATTTAATATTCGTGACTCTGCAGACTCGGTTAACGTGCAGTCTCTAGGTTTTAGTTTTAGCAAAGGCGATGGTCAACATCGACCAACACGCACAAGCTTTACAGCGGACCATGGTCACAGGGCCTACTATCCCCCCTGGAAGGTGGAAGCAATCCCCCCTAACAGAAACTTTTGCCTATTTTGCCTAAACTATTGCAAGCGCCGAAGGCGCGAAGCTGCGAGTGCCGAAGGCACGAAGCCCATAGCGACTATATATATAGGGGGGTCTGGGGGAGCGTCGTAAGCTCCCCCAGCGGGGTCTGGGGCGGAGCTCCAGAAACCAACGCATTTTTAGCTGTTGGCATCGACTATAGAGCGCATGTTTTAGGCCCCTGTTTGCTATAGCTGTTATGAACGATAAAGTCATGAAAATTTCACTTTTTTGGATTTGCACGCTGTAATTGTACATTTTTAAGCTGTCATCTTCACAAAATTGCTCGTGAATTCAATGCTCAGAAACGTGGTGTAGGGTATCGTAAAATGTCGCCTCCCCATTACATATTTATTTTTTAAAATTTGCACAATATAGGCCTAATGGTAACATTCTAAAATTTCTCATTATGGGTTAACAGTGCGTTAAACACTAGTAGTCCTGTGAAGTTTGGAAAAGTCCAGCATTCAGTAAAATATCGACTTCTTGTAGGCCTATATAACAAATGCAGTGTCAGTAGATATAAAATATACTTTAATTTTTTTAAACAATTAATTAATGTAATTAATTGTGAGTTGTGAGAGCGAGCGCCATATACGTGCAGGGACAAATGTAAGTGACTGCAAAGCAAAGGTCATACTGAATGAATATCTGCCCTTGAGATGGCGGGATGAACGTTCAAGGGGAATTTACCGTGGGTGTGGGGGTGGGATGGTACAGAGGGAGATGCCGGGGGGGGATATGCCCAGAAGGAAATCTCTTATGCCCATCTATCAATAGGGGGGGATTTCCCTCTGGCACAAGTTGGATCAGGGCATCAGGCTACTTACTCCCCCCCTCCACGTGGCAAGCCCTGATGGGTGCGAATTTGATGGAAGTGCAAGGACAAATTTATGTGAGTGCTAAGCAAAAGTCAAATTAAATGAAGATTTACCCTGTGTTATGACAGGGAGGGGATTTACCCGGAGGAAGTCCATGGCAGATGCTGGGGAATATCGGGGAAAATGTTCAGGAGTAAATATTCTATACTCAACTTTATCATTAGGGGGGGAAACCTTTCCCCCTGGCCCAAATTGGAAGCAGTCTGCTTCCATCCCCCCATGGCGTAGTAGGCCCTGCATGGTCACAACATTGTATACATTGCGATACGTCTTCTATCACCGCCTGCAGTTCCTATGTATACACGTAAGAAAAGGAAAGCCAAAGCCATACAATACTGAGCTTGGGAGAGCTTGAACCGTTCCATAAATAGGATATAGTGTACCAATGCATTAGTTTGAATAACTCTAAGAAGGTATACGGTACTGCTATCGGCAGTGTATCGCCTTATAGGCCTATCTAGCAACGCTACTGATTCTGAGGATATGGCAGCTATTCAATGCCGGTGTGTTGCGAGATCTTGTCCGGGGTGGTATCTGCAGTCTTGACTCATCCCACTTCCATTGTCAAGACAGTATCCCGAATGCGATATATATAATGTCCGTGTGAAATAACATCGGGCCATAGATTGAAAATAAGCACACGTTTGGAGTATTGTTTCAAGTATCGCGAGAACAATATTTATAAACAAATTCTTCCCCTATATCTAGTAAACTTAGAAACATAAACACGATAAAACGGAAAATGCGAAATCATGCAGTAGCTGATGTTTCCGATCGTAATTGACAATTTTTCGGACACATTTTCACCCCGGACAATATCTTGCATCACACCGGACTTACCAATAAGATAAAAAAAAAATGGCTACCGCTTATGGCCTCACAATCTGCGGTGCCTCGACTTCTTCATATCATAAGTGAAATGCAAAAAATTGTTTAAACTGTATATAACATTTTCTCAAGGTCATGCTGTCATGCAACGACAGAGCTCAATCAAGTCAACCAGATGATAAATATTTTAGACTTAATCAGTAAATTATTTCATATGAAAACTGTTTGAATTCTTCACTTTAGATGCCTTGCTATTAATTAATTCCAAGACTTACGTTTAAAAGTTGTGTGAGACCTCGTGGTCTAAATTTTAACAAAAAGTCTCATAGTTTTGTACAGCACATATATAGGGCTCAACGAGTCTAAATCCGATGCGGCATACGACGTAACCCCAGCAGACCGTTTCCATATGCTTTAAAGAGCTTGATTAGATTTAGATACTTATAAACTTGTCGAACCTGACCGTTAAAATGTTGCATACAAATCCTTACCATGCATAAACCTCGGAAAGTTTTCCAATTCCAGCATACCGTAGTTATACGGATCAATTGCAAACAAAAATTCTCAGATGTAAAAACTTTGTTCCGTACAACCATGAAGAAGACTTGTTTATTTCGATGGCTTAGAGCACAGACGTCGTATCTGCAATTTTTTCAGAAAATCACTTTTTGACGCTATTCGATGCGTAAAATTATTCTTCACAGCCTCACAAAGGTTGTATGTACATACGACGAATAGGCACTAAGATATCGTTCATATCGTTTAGAATCTGAATGTCGTATCTGCATTTTTAAGGTCACAAACGTCGTATCTGCAACAGATACGACATTTTGTGCAGTAATTTATGCCACACATACGACATAATCTAGTGCACAGATGTCGAATCTGGCCATTAATTACATTGAAAAAGTCTTTTCGTTATGCTGCTGCATAAAAGACACTGACAATGTCACTTGCTGAATCAAAATAAACATTTTGGCTATCTCACTTTTTATGAGAAAGGAACATGTATCTTGAAAAAAAGTTTTTCCTACTTCCTGAAAAGTTTTGTTTTTTGCACATACGACGTCTGTGCTCTAAGCCATCGAATTTTGCTTGTGGCAACTTGGCCAGGGCTATATAGGGCCGCATCACTATAAAGCCCTGTAGGCGTACATATAGTTTCAGTGTCAGGCTGTCAGCCTCCTATTGCTTGGTTCCACGCCCCGACCTCAGGCTTATTTCGGAACCACCTCATGCAGCGGCTTTGAACTGATTGCCAAAGAAAGGTCAGGTTTCACTTTCTGGCTCAAAAACTATGGAATATAAAAGGAAATCGTGGTGCGTATGCAGCATGTTACAATAGGAGCATGCAGCCTCATAGGATTTTTTTTATCTAACATCCAACAGATTTTACCTCTTGGCAGGACCTGATTAAGAAATAGGGGGCCTTGTTCGGGAAATTTTTGCGAATCTTCGGACGAAAATTCTGATGACCTTTTTTAGTCGTTTGGTCGCGAATTTTGTAGAATATACCTATTAGAACTATTTCCCTCCAAACAGTTGATGACTTTTTTAGTCGTTTGGGTTGAAATCTGCTAAAAAAATCTTTAAAAAAATCGGAAATTTTCCCCCCGCATATGTGGGTCCCCTAAAGTGTGGGGGCCCCTGTTCGGTCGAACATGTTGAACATGCCTTAATCCGGCCCTACCTCTTGGTTCCTCGGTCTAGAACTGGTATATGACTGAGTGCCAATCATTACCTCAATTGGTCTTTGTCTTTGGAATGCTCTTTCTCCTTCTGTTTGCTCTACACTTCTGTCTGGCAGTCTCTCCTCTGCTTTCTCACTGCTCAAAACCTGCTTGTTCTCGCGGAGCCTTTCGCACTGGGAGCGCCTCAGAACGGTTCACTCTACTATAGAGGCGCTTTACAAATGTTTATATACAATACAATAGAATATGTAATGCCTTCTTAAATGCACTATACCACTATACAAAAATACATCAATATCTAGCTTTATATATATATTATATATATATGTTCACTCTTCCATTCAAATGTCAGTTACACCCCGCTATGCTGAGATTAGATATATAGGATTGATCCGCTGCTGGATATTGACTATGTGGATTCTGCAGATAAAATGTAGACATAGAAACGATACCCAGCTATATACATGAGCATTTCACCAACTATCAAGACACGATGTGTATATAACCATGCGGTATACAAGGTTGGATTACACTGGACAAGATATAATAGGCCTATATGGCACGACAGACCAAACTAGGCCAAGCTTCTATCGGACCTCGGACCCGACAGCACAAAGCTGGACATGGAAAAACCAGACAAGTCAGGTTATAGAGGAGGTGGGACTGGACATAGAAAGATAGGACATACAGAGCAAGATAAAACAGAATGGTGTTCAAGAATAGAACAGCAGAGAAGACGATCGAGCATACAGGACAAAAAAAATCCATGAAACAGAACAAGACAAATAGGACAGGACAACCAACATAGGACTCAACAGGATAGGCCAATAGCGAACACAGGGCAAAATTGGAATATTATTGTATAGTGTATGACAGCGGCCAAGAAAAGACCGGTGATGGGTATACGATCAAAATCTTTAAATTATAATAGGGGAATATGCAGAGTGCACGGGCCAAAATCACCCGTAAGGTTTTTTGGTCAATAGGCCTATCTTGACTAGAAGTAAGAATTTGTAAATCAAGTTCTGCACGCTAGAAGGTAATTCATATTCACGCACATAATGGCTATAAATTTCACCAAACTATTTGAAACAGAACAAAAGTTATAGCCTATCACTTTTAGGAGTGCACCCACTATTTTTTTACGTGGACAAAAACCTGCGACGATCTACTTATAGACAGCGTTGCCACTCTTAAATTAAAAAAAACAAGTTGGAGGGTAAAAACCCAAGAAAACCCAAGTTAAGCAAATCTTCCGAAAATGCCCAGAATTTCCGACAAATTTTCGAATTTCCCACAAATCTTCTAAACAATTTCCCGAATTTCCCGTCCGAAAAATCTGATGACTTTTTTAGTCATCCGACGCAAATCTTCCGGGAAAAAGTCCACAATTTCCTGAAATTGCCAAAAAAAATGCCCGAAAATGTAAAAAATCCCTTTTTCCGTCGAAAAAAAACTCCAAGGAAAAAACCCTATTTCGCCCCCAAAAAACCCATTTCCCAAGTTCGGATAAAAAACCCAAGATCTTGTGAAATAACCCAAGGAGTGGCAACGTTGCTCTTATTAATGTTTATGGCGTATAATACCTGGAAAAGAGGTGACGAGATGTCGCTGCTGTTTGGCGTTGGGTCTTGTATCCCTCATCCACGGATAGATTTCCGGAACAGCCGCCTTGTTCTGATCATTGACACATTGCGGCTGCAGTTGATTCGTAACCCCTCTCTCTGAACCACCACCGTACGCCATCAGCCCCACCCCACTGTCTGCAGGCATTACCTGTTGCCCACACTGCTGAGGAGGCATCACCACTTCGTACCCGTGCATGGGGTACGTCGAAACGTATTGGCAGTCCATCTTCCGATACGGGTTATTATTCATCGACGGGATTCTGCTAATATCCGACTGATGATGATGATGATGGAAGTACCCTGCAGATTGAGGGTGTTGGTGGTCACCCTCCGACCCCTTCTCGCATTGCCGTGCGCTTGCTTCGTACCCCATCATCTGATTGTACTGGTAGTTTTGAGGTGGCACATCGTGCCCTGCAGTGTCCCTCGTGTAGCATGGCTGCCTGCTGGATGGCGCCGTGTTCCAACTGAAGCAGTCGCCATTTTGTCCTCCGCTGTAGTAGTAGTGGTACTTCATAGCCAGAATATCATCGTCGACGCTGCAGTACCCAGAATTATTATCCCCCACACTACTTCCGGTTACACGTGACAGCATTTCTTCACTCGAATAAAGGAAGCGTCGGCCTCGTCGTTCTGCTTTCCTCTTCTCTCTCTAACACACCGTTTGCTTTTCTCGAACTGCCGCATCTGCTAGCCTACAAATGTTTTGCTTCCGGTGTAAATCCGATTTCGTATCTAATTTCATTTTCGCAAATATACTTTGCGTCGACGTGAGACTCAAACGCACCTGCGGTCAAACGAAGCCGAACAATAATAACTGCTGAACAGTCTGCACTCGATTTAGAAATGCTTTGTTTCTATGGTAATTGAGTTTCGCTCTCTTGTGAATAACTATCGTATTACCACAAACGATAAGCTATAGTAAAACTCCGAACTGTCGACTGTGATCACCAGCAAATCTTTTAAATCCTGGCTTCCAGTGGATTTCTACGCCATACCTAAAAATAACACATATAAATATAGGCATTATAAATATAATTTTCTTTATTCTACAACACACCACAGCTATCGACTACAACCTATATAGCTAAGTACATACATCATTCGATGATAATAATAATAATTATTATTATTAATAGTAAATATTCGAATATCCTGTAATTGCAGAGAGGGGATAATGTCGACTGTAGAGTCTAGCGCCCCCTTTCAGCCACCTGCCGCGTTAACCCTTGCTTCTCCGTATAAAGAGGAAAAGGGTCCTGCAGCGTGTTCACTGACCTGGGTATCATGAATTTAGCCCTGGCGCCCAGATAAATACCCAGCTGGCATCATTATCAGCTGTCTCCTCCCTCTATCCCTCTCTCCCTTCCCTCTCCTTCCCTCCCTCCCTTCCTACCTCCCACTCTTTTCATCCGACCATCCCTCCGCTTTGCCTTGCCTTTCTTCCTCCCCACCCTCCCTCCTCTCCTCCCTCCATCACTCAAAGTTCTTTAGCGTTGTTATCTATCTGCTCTTCTGCCTTCCCTCTCATCTTTACTCGCTTTTCTTCATCGCCTTTTCTTTCTTTCTATCTGTCCCTTTGCCTTTGTTTACATCTGCTTCCCTGCGTCTGTCTCGCTCTTTCTCCGCATACATGCAAGACTCTTAATCAGCTTCGTGTGTCCTCCCCACTCTTATCTCTTTCTGTCTGCATGTATGCGTCTGTCTGCCTGTCTGTCTGTCTCGCTTCCGCACCCCTTTCTCTCCCACACACCATCGCACCACGTGTCTGTCTTGCTGTCTCCTTGTCTCATTGCCTCGGCTTCTCCGTCTTCTTTCTTCACCCTCTCATCAATCACTCAGCGTCGACAGCTGACCGAAGCGCCAACCAGGCAACTGCTAAACAACCAGGCTGACCATAATGACCAGACGGCTCACCCAAACTGCACAGCAGGCGGCCACGCTTGACCAACACAGAGTCCGCCGCCACGCATGTGAATGACCCACTTGCATGCACGCATACATACACCCAAACATACAGCGAACAGTTTGGAACGACTGAGCGAGTGTACGCGGAAAGGGAATGAGTGAGTGACTGACCGACTGAAACTGACTGAAAGCCAACGAGTCAACGAATTTTTAGTTTAAAGTTATTTTTGGTCCATTAGTCATTTCTTACTTATTAAGTCAGCAAATCAAATTATAAGAATCGCTGACTTAATAAGTAAGAAATGAAGTGTTTTTTTCTAATTTTCTAATTTGATTTGCTGTCACTTATTAAGTTATTATCATGAAAGCACACGACAAATGTTGACGTGACTGTAAATGACTGTGACACCCTGCAGTAGGCAATATTAAGCGTAGGCCGATAGTACGGTACTGTTACATGTACACTGTTGTACAGGCGTGAGTTTACACACAATGATGAGTTTGTTGGGTCGCAGGCTGCAACGCTGTCCGTGGAATTGCATGAGTGAGGTGGTTTCCATTTGCCAGCTGCCTGTCTCACAGACGACATATTGTGGATGAGCAACTTGTCCATGGTCCTTGTATAAGCTTACGCTGTGGTTTGAGGTGGATGAGACCATAAGTTTGGCACCGTGGTGTATATATGCATGGGTATGTTCTGTGCCTTTGAGTCGGAAGGTTGCGGGTTCAAATCCACCTCAAACCTCCGCGTAAAGACCCTGAACAAGTCCTTCACTCGCAGTTGCTCATGCGCTTTTCTGATTCAGTGTCCGCCCTGTAGTCGTGAGCGCTTCTGAATAGACTCTTGAATTGGCGCTATAACAAGTGCTCGAATACGTACATATACCATGCGGACACAGAGCATGCTATTACTTAATATGAAGTCAGTTGAAGGGGCGCAATATAAGTCTTTGGAATAAACGAATGAATGAATGCACGATGGAAGTAATTGTCCTATTAATATTGCAACGCTTCTAAACATCGATTTGATTCTACATTTTCATACTTGTATACAGCATAAAGAAATGCAATTAAGAACACAAATCAACTGTTGTATAGGGATAAGGCAGAGGTATACGTGCACTGGGACAAAATTAGATGGTGTCAAAGGCTATAAGCCTTATAAAGCACAGTGGCACATGGAGGAAAAGAAGTATGGAGACATGCAGGAAGCAAAAATACAGAGGCAGATATAGAAAAGCTGGGAAGTGTAGAGGAAGGTAGGTAAAGATACAGGGAGGCAGATATAAAAGAATGAGGAAGCACAGAAGCAAACACAGACAGAGTTAGAGATTCCGGGAGATAAAGGGAGGGCATAATGGCATATGGAGAGAGACAGAGAGACAGAGAAGAAGAGATACAGACAGACAGAAAGACAGATATAGACAGACAGAGACAGAGAGACAGAGACAGAGAGGCAAAGACAGCAACAGACAGACAGACACTGGCAGAGAAAGACAGACAGAGACATACAAAGAAAGAAAGAAAGAAAGACAGAAATAGATAGACAGACACAGACAGACATGTAGACAGAGAACAAAAAGAGACAGACAGAGACATACAGAGATAGACAAACAGAGAGAGACAGGCAGAGAGAAACAGATGGAGAGATATACAAAGAGAGAAAGAGACAGACAGACAAACAGACAGACAGACAGTGGTGTTCATCTCTGCCGAATAAACAAAGACTGAATCGTCCGAACAAGAAGTAAGTCTGATCTCCACAGGATATGACTATGTCTGTCTATGTAATATTATCCGACGGTGGAGCTGAATTTTTAATCAACGGGGGACAGTGGCAGGATGGAGGGAGGGCGGAAATAAAAGAAGAAGGGAGGAAAGAGGGAGGAAAGAGGGAAGGGAGGGGAAGACCGGGGAGGCCGTGGGATATCTACCTGTCCATAGCATCCAGGGGAACCTGTCATGGCCGTATGATTTATGACGGGCTGCACGATGAGACAGTCAGGCGAACTGCAGGCTGAAGCAGAAGGGCTGCAGAGGGAAGAACACACAAAGGGTCAGTCAGTCAGTCAGTCAGTCAGTCAGTCAGTCAGTCAGTCAGTCAGTCAGTCAGTCAGTCAGTCAGTCAGTCAGTCAGTCAGTCAGTCAGTCAGTCAGTCAGTCAGTTAGGCAGTCAGGCAGTCAGGCAATCAGTCAGTCAGTCAGCCAGTCACAGTCAGTCAGTCAGTCAGTCAGTCAGCCAGTCAGTCAGTCAGTCAGTCAGTTCAGTTAGACAGCCACACTCAGTCAGTCAGTCAGTCAGTCAGTCGGTCAGTTAGACAGTCAATCAGGCAGGCAGTCAGTCAGTCGAGCAGTCGAGCAGGCAGTCAGTCAGCCAGTCAGTCAGTCAGTCAGTCCATAAGCCAGCCAAGCCGCAAGAGACTCAGTCAGTCTAGCCTGTCTCTTAGTCTGTTTCTGTGTCTCTATACCTCCGTGTCAACCCCCTTCTCGTGCATAATGCACAGATGACAATAGAAAGAAGAACTCTCTGTTCTATCCATACCCTTAAAAGCAACCGGTTTCTGCGGGTGTTTTACGAGTGAACCGAACCGTAAAAGAAGGGGGCGAGTCAGACGGCGTTTATGACCCTGGAAGCGGTAGGGGTCCCACCCTCTCCCTTTCACCGTTTCCCCTTCAAACAGCGTCCTCCATTCAAGCCCATGTAAATCCGTCCATCGGTCGTAAATGCCTCTTCATGGGAGGTGCCGCCGACGACGAACGCCCGACACCTCGTTGTCGCTTTCAGCTGCTAATTTTCGTCGCCTCACCGACCACCACGAACGTGAAAATGACCATCGACAATGACCTGTTGTCCAGTGTCCAGCGCCGACGCTGACCAGCACAATGGCCGGCGACGACGCTGCACGACGCCGAACGATACGGATTCGGCGCCTCGTGAATAATGGCCGCATTCAATTCAATTACCATTTCTGTTGTGGTCGCCATTCCCTCCCGTCTCGATGATGAGGCGGGTTCCAACATGGCGGCGGTGAAATATGCAAGAATCCACTTCATATATGGCGGTTGACTGTCTGTCTCGTTCAGACAGAAGTAACACGTTCTCGAGCTGCATGGACTATACATTTTGGACTATAGCACTGGACTATAATATGGACTATACTCATCGATGCAATAACCACGCGTAACATGATGTAAGTTGACGTTTCTGGTCGGAATATTGTATGGTTTTTAGCTAGTCAACAAGTTTTTGTGCTGCTGTAGAAGTTGTCGTAAAACGTCACTTTTGTTAGTTTGATGAGATCCGAGAAACAAAAGGTATACCAGAGCTGGCAATGTGAACTATTTTTTACCTGTTAAAATTGCGGATAATTTACCGGTAGAAAATGAAAATTCGTGTTATTAATATTTACCGCGGTAAGAAACTGGTGAAATAAGGTAATAACGATTATTTAAATGCTGAATGCCTCAGGTTTTATTTTTTACTTTTGTTAAATATATCAGAATAAATATTATAACTATTTATTAGTAACAATATTCAGTTATGGTTTTCAGTATATCAGTTTCATTCACAAGATTTTAGCAGTTCATCTAAGTCTAGTGTTGCACAGAAATACGTTCCATGCACTTTATACTTTGTAAAATTCTTTTTTCTATTCTCTTATCGTTTATCTCGTTGTCTTTCTCTAACCGTTTAGATCCTCTGCCACCATACCATGCAGGCTCAGCATTTGCACTTCCAGTTTGCATGCACTAACTCCTGACGCCATCAAGCCAGTATATAGGCTATATATAATTATGTTTAATCTATCTCTTTAATTTGTGTGCTATCGATCATTCATATAACATGACCTACATGTACATTGTGCATATGCATGGGCCATAATAACTTTGGCTGTTGAATTGGTATAAAGCGTTTGAAACCAGTTTAGATGATCTTCACCTTGGCGTCATGAACATACATGTTAACATGATCTTTCGGATCCTTCGAAATGCTTCAGAGACCCGTTATTGCTTCATCTGTAAGCTAGACTTTTCATATTTTTCTCCTCATCTCCTATACAGCATTGCTCAAAGTATAGAGTTCAGACAAATTCCCCTCCATTCTCAGTAACCGCAGCCATCTGAAGTCATGTTCTCCTTCAGTCGAGACACCAGCGATTTGGTTTGATTTGGTTTTCAGATTCTCTTTTCTCTGAGAATTAAGAAAATTTCCTCTGTCTATCGATTGGGTCTATAATTATAATTTGTATTCCGTAACCTATAAAGACTGCTGATTGTGTCACCATGTAGCGCAATATTATTTATGCAATATTATTTATGTCCTATCGACTTGGTTTTTGTCTGTCAATCTTTCCAGTTATTTAATGTAGGCCTATATGGGTAATATTGCTGGCGAGGGATATTAGCCTATAAAGTATTATGATGGTTCCTCTGTCTCGTGATCCTGTATATTTGAACTATATCTATAGCTCTTTGCCTACTCTGAACAACATCTTAACATATTTGCAAGTGTCTGTGATTTCTGGTATCAATTATGGTTTTTTTGTTCCGTTTTTCTGGGTTTTTAAAATAAAACTTTTATTCCGTTTTATTCGGTTTCTGTCGTTTTAGACATCTACATATCCACCAGAGACTATCGTCGAGTAAAAAATTGAAATTTTTTACTGGAATAATATTTTTACCGGTAAATTTGCATAATTAAATTCAGATGTAAATATATTTTATTCTGTCTTAATGACGGTGTATAGGCCTACGTTGCAGAGGTCATAGAAAACGGTTAACACATGCAGGTTACAGATTTCGAGGTGTCAAACTCTCGACTTATCGATCTCTCCAATTCTTTCGGTAATTGAGTAATTTTCGAGCATTTACGATTATGCCAATCATGAACTTGTGCGAGTTCTATCCGTCGAGTCATGCCATTGACATTCGTCGAGTCGTATCGTTGACATTCGCGAGTCACTCAGCTGCTACATGTAGTCAGTAAGAGAGCGTGGGTCGGCGGCGACGAGTTAGCGAGCGTGAGTCGTCGTCAGCTGGGGACGGTCGGACTCTCTCGGCTCTACTCGTCATTTCTCGGCTCGAATGCTATCGCGAGGAAAAACTGCGAAAATTGGATTGCGACGATATTTCGATGGCCGTCATCTCCCTTGAGTACTCGGCAGCGATGACTCGCGCGCGGTCCTGCGAGTCATGTCTATTATAGAGATAGCATAAAAGTATTGTGGCCACTTGCAATGTGTGTAGGCCCTATGCGTTGTTAATGCATGATAGGTGTAGAAAACATAGAGAATCAGGTTATAGTAGGTCTACTTGGATAGGTAAGTCGTCCGGGTAAGGTATACCTTGAATACTAATGGCTACAAACTCTCGACGTTCCATACATTTCTGCAGTGTGTTCGGTAAACGAGTGTCAAGATAAGTTGCATGGGAGGTTTAGAAGTTGTGTGATAATATGCATGTACTGTTTTTGACTGTGCGCCTTGGTCGAATCATCCTTTGACAAAATGATCCTTGCTGCTGTCTTCAGAGGAGTGTAAAGTTGTTAACGTGTAGCAATCACCTTTTAACCTTTGTTGGTGCTTGCTCAATGACAATACACATTATGCCTGGTCATGTATCGATGCTATAATAGTATTGAAGGGTGCCATAGCCAACAGGATTGACACGTCATAGTTCGGAACAACATGTGCAGGCCACACTATTCACATTAGTGTATACATATTCGTCAGGAGATATAAGATTTTTTGAGACAAGAGAAGTGGTGTCTGTTAATGGAAGACATGACTTGTGCCACCAAATCACCGACATCAGCCACAGATGTAGCAAGGAGGGATTCTGAAGGATCTAGATGAAGGGAAGGAGCATCAGGGAGAAGGAGGAAATGAGGGGAGAGGAATGGAGGGAGAAGGGTGGAGAGAGAGTTGAGGAGGGAGAGAGGAATGGAGAGACAGAGGAATGGGGAGGGAGGAATGGAGGGTTAGAGGAATGAGGATGGAGGAATGGAGAGACAGAAGAATGAGGAGGGAGGAATGGAGAGACAGAGTAGAGGAGGGATAGAGGAATGGGGAGGGAGGAATGGAGGGACAGAGGAATGGGGAGGGGAATGGAGGGACAGAGGAATGGGGAGGGAGAATTGGAGAGACAGAGAAATGGGGAGGGAGGAATGGAGGGACAGAGAAATGGGGAGGGAGGAATGGAGGGACAGGGGAATGGGGAGGGGAATGAAGGGACAGAGGAATGGGGAGGGAGGAATGGAGGGACAGAGGAATGGGGAGGGGGAATGAAGGGACAGAGGAATGGGGAGGGAGAAATGGAGAGACAGAGGAATGGGGAGGGAGGAATGGAGAGACAGAGTGGAGAAGGGATAGAGAAATGGGGAGGGAGGAATGGAGAGCCAGAGGAATGGGGAGGGAGGAACGGAGGGACAGAGAAATGGGGAGGGAGGAATGGAGAGACAGAGTGGAGGAGGGATAGAGAAATGGGGAGGGAGGAATGGAGGGACAGAGGAATGGGGAGGGGGAATGGAGGGACAGAGTGGAGGAGGAACAGAGGAATGGAAAGAAGTACATAACAGTCAGATACATAGATATAAATATACATAGACTGAGGACCAGTAACAGATACCCAGACATACATGTGACAGGCAGCTGTAAAAACACAGTATAGACAGACACAGGCAGATACAAACAGACTGACAGACAGAGGCGGAAGTTTCAATGCTTAGATCTATTGTAAACGCGTCGTGTCTATATATTATAATAGCAGAGGATATAAAATTGTGAGGGGGTAAACAGAGGATTGAAGGAACGATACAAATGTATACTGAATAGCAGGAAGAGGAGAAAGAGGAAATGCACTGAACTGAACAGGAGAAGCAGCAGGAAGTCGTGGAGTAGGATGAGGAGAGCAGAGATGAGGTTGACAAGTATATAGAAGAAAACTGAAACGATGCATGCAGAAGAGTATAGGGCAAAGAGACTAAAGAAGAGGAATATAAAAGGAGGAAGCAGAGAAAGAGGGACGACGTACGATAGACGGAGCGACGGATGGAAGCACAGATGCATGGACGAGGAAGAGGGGAATTGGCAGAGACTGCTGCTGTCACTAATTTACTTGTCAAGGACCCGACTTATTGACGGGTGCACTGCAGGCTGCAGTGACTGCGGGCAGTGCTGCTTCTGCTGCTGTGGCCACCACGACCAGCGCCCTCAACGCGGCCGACCGGGGGGCCGTGGGGACGCTCTCCCGCCCCGGCGCTCACCAGCCTACAACGCAACGCAATCAAAATGGCAAATCTCGACAAATTAGGCGAGTAGATTCCGACCGACGGACTCCCAGAAGGACCGGGCGATCCATGCACTCCCAACATCCTTCTCCACATCCTACTCCTACTCCACACTCCTTCACTTTCCGATTTCCAGCGCAACGTGGATTATATCCGTCGGAAAACATTCGATAATTCGGTAATGACAGACAGGCACCACGCTGCAGGAGCTACATAAATGCGCTTGACAACTAATTAGGCTTTCATAATTCAACAACCCTTTAATTAATCCGTCCGGTTTCTACCGCGGTGCACTTAAAAGCCTTCGTGAATTAATGAAGTAATGTATAATAACGTTGTCAGCATTTATGAAAGCTGCAATTAATGCTGACTTTCAAGAGAGTGTCTCGTTAGGGCCACACTAATATTTTCGGACCTAGTACACATGCATGCATGTGTACACATGGAGAATAGATCTACTTATATATTATTATGTGTTCCTTCTCTTTGTTTGTTTGTTTGTGTCTGTGTGTCTGTGTGTCTTTCTGTTTGTCTGCATGTCTGTCTGTATGTCTGTCTGTATGTCTGTCTGTCTGTATGTCTGTCTGTATGTCTGTCAACAGTCACCATGGCACAAACCGTAAGTATATCCTTTTTCACTGATTGTTTGCAGCTTCTCTGTTTCACGTATACTATAATACAAAATAATTAAATTTGAGTGTTCTTGCCTCATTAGTGCATTGTACTCGCATTTACATCTATACATATACTAAATAATATATTATATATTATTATTATACATAATATATATTATATATTATATAATACATAGACACACATACATAGGCAATACACATACATACTCATACCGTCATACATGCACACATAGTCTATACACACATAAATGCATACATGCACGCACACGCACGCACGCACGCACACCCATACATACATACATACATACATACATATACACAAACATACACACAGGCCTAAATGCATACAAAATACATACAAAATACATACAAAATACATACATACGTTTGAACATGCGTATACATACGTAGCCTACGTACGTGTGTACGTACATACATACGTTCCTGTGGTTGCATATATATTATATATGTATGTATTTGTGTGTGCGTGTGTGTGCGTGTGCGCGTGCGCGTGTATGTGTGCTTTGGCCGCCACGGCTGCATGGTCATCTGCCTGACCACTGGTCGGTCATGAGCATCATGAGTCACAAAGTGGACGCTTGAACATAATAATAATAGTCGATCCGGTGAATAGCATGCAGGAGCAACCACAAGAAAGCAGGACAGCAAACAACTCTCACAAATCCTCGAGCTATGAATAGAAACAGATATTCGGCATATACATATATATATAATTATATATATATATATTATATATATATTATATATATATTATATATATAATACACGAGTTGTGTTTTGTCAACACGGGTTTATTTGCGGTTGTGCGGTGGATGGGTTGAGGTGGAGTTGCATGACGGGGATCAAAGTCATATATATTTCATCATTTGAAGTTTTAACAGATTACTGTGAACTAACTGACTTGTTGCATTTAGTATTTGTTATTTCCTCACTTTTGCTTCTTATTGTGGTAAGATGCGATGAATGATGGAATCCAGAATGATGTGGATTGTAATATGATTGTGGTAAATGTGATGAATATTGAGCTTACAGAAGTGAAGAGAGTATGCATCAATTGCATCATGCATCATGCATGGAGAAGATATGATGAGCACATGCATCATGCATCATGCATGGAGGGACAAAGTCACAATCCTCCTGCTCCGTCGTTTTTCCAACTCCTCTTCTCCACCAATACTATAGTCTGCCTCAACATCCTCATCGTGTCTTCTTAATTCTTTCTCATTTTCCTCCTCAACCCCACCCCACCCTGCCTCTTCCTCTACTCTCCTGCTTCTTCTTCAACCCCCTGCCTCGTCCTCTTCGTACTTTTCTCATTTCTTTTCTGCCTCGTTGGACGACATGCAGGTTCTTCTTATAGACGTCAGATGTCACATATGACATATATATCCCAACATACGGACAAGCATATATATGCAGAGAGACAGAACGGCAAATAGACATGTACAGAGATGATAACACTTGAGGACGTTATTCTCCACCCCCCTCATCCCACATGCCACCAAAACATCATTACCACCAAACCCCAAAGCCATTTTATAAGATGGAGAAGATGAATGGAGGGAAGTTGTCTATACACGAGGAACTACTTATCAGTACCGCTCTCTTTCAGCTGTTTGTGTGTGTGTGTGTGTGCGTGTGTGTGCGTGTGTGTGCGTGTGTGTCCATGCAGCTAGGTGGGTCCATTTTGTTCTGCTAGGTTTCTTGCGTCTTGTACTTGTTTATCTGGTACTCATGATGCATGTTCCTGAGCCCGTCTCACGTTCCACATCTTTCTTCCTGTATATATATATATATATATATATATATATATATATATATATATATATATATATATATATATATATATATATACATATATGTGTGTGTGTGTGTGCTTGTGTGTTCAACGGCTGGTCTTATCGGTGTCACATAGTACATACACATGACATTGTATACGCATATATAGGAATATATATAATTTCATATTATGCATGCGTATCTTGCACATGACACACAGTATATACTCACTCATTATATATATATATATATATATATATATACTAGATGTGTAACCCGGCGTTGCCCGGGAAATTTAGGGTTTTAAACACCACTCCCCTATGGTACCCAACGTTGACCGCTAAATTTCGAGTTTTCGCCAACCCTCTACCCCACCCCGCTTCCCCAAAAAGCCAAACGTAACACGCCCCGCTAGGGAAATTATTACTGGGCTTGTATGACGTCATTCGGGCTGTAGACTCTTTTACTGAAGCTCGATACTGTTTACCAACGCGTGAGCGATGAAATCTGTTTTAAAACGCTTCTGTCTTAAAACGCTAATAACTCGAGTTCTAAAGTGAAATTTCGGGTTTTAAACACTTCCCCACTCTGGTACCCATCGTTGACTGCTAAATTTCGGGTTTTCGCCAACCCTCCACCCCACCTCGCTTCTCCAAAAAGCCAAACGTAACCCGTCCCTGCGGGGCGCTACGGATATTATTACTGGGCGGGTATGACGTCATGCGGAGTATACTCTTCACCAAAGTGCCAGCGTTATCATTTATTGATGAAATCTGTCTTAAAAAGCAAATATTTCTTGTTTTAAAGTGAGTTAAAACCTGAAAATAGTTGATATGAGCTTATAATTTGGGTAAGAATCGATATCAATAATTGTTTTAAACCGACGCTGTTTCATTTCCGAGCCTATTCTGCAGGGGAGAGTATAAAAGCGTACAAATAAATAAACAAACAAACAAACATATGGAATTTCTGCCTTATAATATAGATAATTATTTATATCTCTAATATGCAAATATTGCATGTAAACGCACAAAGCAAATAATATAAATATGTTTATATATATATATAATATTCAAGCTGTTATAGATGCATAGCTTTATAAATCTATTCTTGTGTATTGGTATAAGATGGATGTGTGAGTGCGTGCATATACGTGCTGGAGAATTCCATCCATGGATGGCTCGCGTGTAGGATTAGTTCCGTTAACCTTGCATGCGCTAAGAAGCCTATAAGATGAAACTGAGATAAGAAATCCCTCATCTATACAAGTTATACACTGTACAGTGATGGTTGAGATGTTAATCCAGACCTAAAGACATATGCACGACGTGGTCCATTAATATCTGGAAGTATACCAAGGGAAAATGACGTATGCATGAAGGAATGAAAAATTGAGGATGGGGTGAACACCATTTATAACTGACCACAATCTATATAGACTATATATACGCTCTTGTATATATAATTATATATTATAGAGGTCTATAGGCCTATACACACACATCTCTTCAAAATGGCACCAATATATATAACTATGTATACATACAACAGCTCAGTAATTGTTGCAATATTAGTATAGTCAGTGTCATGGCTTTTGGATTTGGGTCTTAAAATGGGTGTCTTATAGATGTAAAACAAATATTGATGACGATGATCCAAAAAACAAGAGGCAAAAGGTTGTAGGTGTGAATTAACGCAATTAACAGAATGCATACGGCTACTTAGGACTAATGATTGAGTTTGTTAGTAAATGTTTTAAATTACGTTCTTGGCGTAATTACATTATTTATACATGGGTTGAATTATATACAATATATATATAGACATTATTATATGTGTATAATTATATGCATGTATGTATGTATGTATGTGTGCGTTTGTGTATTCATCGGATTTAAGTGTTGCATGCACGTAAATCTCTGATTTTTCATCATGTTCACATTATGTAAACATATATTACCTCATATAGGTCACGAGTAAGTTTATATGCATGAGCATCTATATGTATCTGTCATATATATATATATATATATATAATTGTATGTATATATATAAGCACACTAAGCAGACGTGTGTCTATTTGTAAATTTCTTTGTGTTTGTAATGGATGGCGGATGTTTTGCAAGACATGTGGAAGAGCTAAACACGAAGGGTCGAGTGTTTATGGGTTTATCGATTGACGGTCTGTTTATATCATCATGCAGCGTTAAACAGAATCAAATAAACACTTCAACAAACGATGCCATCGTTAGCATTCAGGGTACGACAACACATATACACTCATCCGTCCGTCTATCCATCCATCCGTCCATCCATCCATTCATCCCTCCCGACTTCCGTTCACCCGTTAATACTTTAGTCTATACTTCTGTTCATCCAGTCTTATATATGTATATATATATATATTATATATATAAGTCATATATATATAAATATATTTATACAAGACTTAGTGTTTTGATAGTCTATATATGCGAGTACCAACATGTATTCCACGTTCAACAAAACAAATTTAGCAATTTCAACAGTTTATTTTGTAATAAAAATATATACAGTTGGCAACAACAAGTTTTTTAAATAAATCCAGCAAAGTCTATCAAGAACGGGACGCCCTTTACAATGATAATGAAACAACAGTAGATATAATTTATCCTATACGTGCAGCTATGCTATAATGACGGAGAATATACGCGCACTAGACTTGATATTTTATTTATATTTATTGTATATTGACTGTTTGATATGATATATGTTATATATGGTGGTGTTATTAAAATTAAGACTTATTATTGGTTGAAGGAAGAGCCTAATTTGCTTACCTCATCCGTTCATATATATATATAATTATATATATATATATGTTATATATATATATTTGTAGGCTGGTAAATTTATTTATTCATTTAGTTCCTTTGCACTGAAATATATTTTCATTTGAAAAAGTTCAACGAGGATTTCCGCGATTCTGAAATATTATCTGAAGATAGAGAGATTCATCTACAAGTTCAGTTTATTTGATGGCATGCTAAACAAACATCATTTTTCATTTAGTATATAAACACATGTAGCTATAGACGTACGCAAATGTTTATGATTATAAGGCCAAACGTCAGTTAAACAATTATGAAAGAATGTCGCCTAGTTTAAAATGAAGGAAATTTCTTATATACGGAGCTGCCGAAAGTAGGAAAGAGCGGCAAATGCCGATGTGGCCGATGACTTTCAGGGGCACAAGATACGTAGTTACGTAACGAAAAGTTTATGATTTATGCCTTTTGAAATATAATAGACTCTATTACCGAGAGAAATTAATTACAATTAGTTAAGACTTCCAGTAAAAAAACGAATGAAATTATATTTTATATATAGGCCTAACTGTAAAATTGTAGGTGGTATATCTCTGCACTTTTATTGTATCAATTTATTTCCAAATATAATGTTATGAATTTAAAAAAACTTTATTTCTCATTAAAGTCTAATATAGCTTAGATCTAATGTAAGAGCCCGTGACGGTTCTGCCTATAGGGGGGTCAACCATTTCTCTGGTCTATCCTGCTAATATATATATATATATAATATACATATACACTTTATTATATGATAATAATTATAGACTGTATACTATACGTACAGTTGTAAAGGTGACACGGCTTATCTGTATACAGACTTTCAAGTCTTTGGCATAATTATACGTAGGCCTATATGCCTCATCTATTATCTAATCTCAATTAGCTTATATGCGTTACCGCATACTACTATACTTAATTAATTACATACTGTACTTCTAATTATCAGTTTTCATAATTATTGAATGCAAATAATCAGAAATATTTCTGTATAAAGTGTATGTTTGCTTATATACCGAAAAAATGGCACCTACACGAGTATACCTAGGCATATGAATGGTATAACAAAATATTTCTCAGTCATATTGTAAAAATAAATATTTATTTTGTAAATTATCAAAATATTTAACTTATAAATAAAGTCTTTCACCGGCTAACATTATATTTGTGATAGAAATAGATGCATTAAGTATTATAATTACATAGCCTATATAAATATATGCATGGATAGCATGAACATTGGCAAAGCAGAGAGATTAATAAAATATCAATGTGATGAAACAGTTTTACGAAGGATCAAACGACTGCAGAAAAATCGAAAGTTAACGGAAAGTTACTTGTTGCCAAAATGGAATCTCATTGCTTATCACGGTTAATTATAATAATAGTAGGCCTAATGACGACAATTTCTATGGCGCCGTAATACAGCACATGCCGCTACAAAGGCGCGCCTCTACAAACACAAACATAATATATTCAGTCAAAAGTACGCCTTAGAAAACATATAGAGTCTATGTCTTCAGTCGAGATTTGAAAACATCAACTGTGTTGGCAGAGCGAACTGTGGTAGGCAGACTGTTCAGTAAAGTAAAACTTTTGTAGAGGCGCTACTTAAATGACCGATTAGAAAAGCCGCAGCAGACGTTCAACTGATTAGCCGAGGCTCACGCATCAGAGACTTCCGGTTTCTGACGGGCCCGGTCTTTGATTGTTCCGCATGGCTGTCTTTTCTGGCTCGGCTTCAGTCTGCTGTTCATTAGCCTGGCTTATTAAGTGAAACAGGCGCAGGCCAGACAGAACAGCTCCCTCCTCAGAGTCTCTCGACTTTTAGGCGAGCCACACATCTGGTTCGACTTTCCATCGCATGGCGGCGCGCTTTAATTAACCCGAGAGATCAGAAGCGGGCCTCTATCGCTAATCCGCCCGCGGGGGTCACGATTCAGCGCCGGAATAGCAATGCGAAGGAGGGAGGGAAGGAGGGAGGGCGGTGGCTGGAACGGAGGGCCATATCAGATTTAAACGAGGGAGGATATCCGTGCATGCATGCGGGGAAAGCAATTTTACCAGATCTCTACGCTAGACTTGGTCTGCATGGCCGGATATCTGTGGCCGCCATCGTCATTATGCAGCGGGCAGCGGAGCGTTAAGACGGAATCTGGCGATGGGTTTGGAAGGGGCGGAGGGGTGGTTGGAGTGGAGGTGTGGTTGGGGTGGGGCGGGGCGGGGCGGGGTGGTTCGGTGGGGCGGGAGGGTGTGGGGGTGGGGGGCGAGGAGTGACGGGTGTCGGGAAGATTGAATTTTGAAGAGGCATGAGAACAGGGACAATGAATTCGGATGAGGCTGCTTCTTTTCAGACCGTTCATCGTTTGTATGCACATATATACATGATCTTTTGATTCGAATTATCTGCAGCGCCTGTCCCAGCGCCCACTTCTAGAATCGTTCAAGAGCGTCGTCTATTGGGTGTTCTCGCAAAGCACTTGACGCAATTTGAATACTAAATAGAGTGATCCAATCGAAGTTAGGAGTCGGGGGCAGTAGCGGCGCTAGGGGGTTAGGGGGGGGCTAAGCCCCACTAAAAAGACCATCTATTTTTTTCCCCATGTAACAATTTTTTTACGATTACCCTCTTTAGCCCCCACCCCCACCCCACATAACCGCAAGGGTACGCACGAGGTTTGGCAGACAGCTTGGCGGTCACGGAAAAGGACCATTTTCCAAGATTTCGACCAAATGACTAAAAAAAAGAAAAAAAGGTCATCAGAAATTTTGACGGGCAAAATGGAAATTTTTCTTGAGATTTTGGTCGATGACTAAAAAAATAAGAAATTTTGACGGGCAAAATGGAAATTTTTCTTGAGATTTTGGTCGATGACTTAAAAAAGTCATCAGAAATTTTGGCGACTGAAAACGGAATTTTTCCCCCAAAAATTCAGCCCCCCCAAACTGAAATCCTGGCGCCGCCACTGGTTGGGGAGGGGCAGGTGTCAGAAAGTGTGTATGTATATAAATATAGTCCCTGCATCAGCTGCAGAATTCAATGCCTCTCATATATTTTGTAAACTTCCCATTGAACATTCCTTTTTCCAAGAACACGAGCAGATCATATGACATTTTTAAGGTAATAGTTATATCATGGTTTTTATTTCAGAGTCATGAATGTTTGCAAGGTTCTGCAGAGGTTTCAGTATACGCTTGAACTATATTTACTAACTTACAGAAGGAACCATTTATTTAGAAGACTACATGCGGAAGAGGGATGGGCAGTCCTGTATAGAGTTGCATGCATCATGATTCTAAAGTGTTAGTAAAGAAAATGTTTAGACGGTGCATGCATGCCCCACTCTTTTAGGGCTTCCAACAGATGCTAAATGAAAATAATTAAATATTTTTTTAATATAGTTGTTATTTGTTGAGTCTTTTAGTGACAATGAGCAATATATGGGAAACAATATATTGTTTGGCACAACTCAATTATACACAACTTTTGCGCATGTGTGTAAGTTTCTACAGCATCAGGGGCGGATCCAGGGCGGGCCAATCCGGTCATGGTCCCCCCCATTTCAAAAGTGCATGGGACGTGGCCCCCAATTTGGTTTCAACAAGCATTAAATCAATGGCTTGCATATAAATGCATACACGTCAACCAGGTGACTGAAGACTAAAAAAGATCATCGGAATTTTTAATGTTGTCTGGCAAAGATCACCGAAAGTGTTGCCCCCCCCTTCGAAAATTCTGTATCCGCCCTTGTACAGCATAATCATCTGAGCGATGTTACAGTGTTTGACATGTCTCAGACGGCGATAAGTGACTCTCACTCATCCAATGCTCATTGACTGCAGTTCGGAGGTCAAATAAGTGACCCTCACTTGACCCAGGGTGGGTGGGCGGCCTGCAGCCGGCTTACAACTCTTTCATCGACGAAGTGATAATAACCCTCTTATATATACAACAGCCGTTATATAATAAAAACGCCATAAATATTTCTATGCAATAATTAACCTCTCGTGGTCGGTTGTCTGTTGAAATGATCATCATGCCACCAGATGATGATGACGTGCTTTCTTGTCGACACCTCTTGAGGGCCATAGATTATATATCTCGATCGGGTAATATATCATCTCTGCAGCAACGATACCTCATTATATTATGACGACAATCAAACGCTTTTCTTTGCAAGCTATAGGCTGCACATATTATATGCCAATGATAAATTATAGTAGCCTACTATATACTATACAGAACTGCTGCTGCTGCTGAAATACAACATGCATACTATTCAGGATTGCTGTGTGTGCAGCTGTATACGACAACAAGAGTCACAATTAGACCTACTGCAACTACTATATCGACGACGACGACGGTTATGATGATTATGACGACGACGACGACGACGACGACGATGATGATGATGATGATGATGATGATGATGATGATGATGATGATGATGATGATGATGATGATGATGATGATGGTGATGCTGCTGCTGATGATGATGACGATGATGATGACCACGACGACGATGATGATGATGAGAATGTGCCTATAAATGATTATTATTAAAAAGCTTACAGACTCGACCGTGCATGATGTAAGAATAATCCGTAATAAAGTTTTAATCGTAGAATCCACGTAGAATACCTAATATTAGAATCCACGTAGAATACCTAATATTAGAATGCGTAATGCAACACAGTCGGTGTCTCGATTCTATACACACAACTCGCTGTTTTGAGCGGCGGTCCTAACTGAACGGAGAGCCACAAACATCGCCTCGAGTGATGTTCCTGCGTTGAGTGTTCAACACAGAGAGACTACAGACCCGGTGAGCATTGTGTTTCGGGCAAATGATGATGGTGAGTAACGCTTGGATTTCAGCCCGCAGACAGAAAGGCACGGTGTTGGAGATCGGCCATGGTGTGGGGGGGCTCAATAGACCTGGCTCCCATTAGAAAATGGGGAGGGGGTGTTGAGGAGTGTGTGGCTGGCTGGTTGGTCGGTCGGTGCGTCTTTAGTCTGTAAAAGCGCCGCTGTGACAGCGCCGACTAAAGAGATGATTGACAGGTCGGCTGCATTGTCTGACAGATCACCCGCTTTCTATCACATATATATATACGTATATAAATATATCTCCATAAGATAATGATAAGCACGTGCATATAAATATACACCTTTTATGCATGCATTATTATAATATATAATGTAGTTTACGGTAGTATTGTTGTAAACATATAATTACTTTTAAAAATAGTTAAGTTGAGAAGAACATTATTATATAGCTATAATTGTGTGTAAGGAACTTGATGGTGTGAAAAGCCATACCATGTACGAGGAATTCTATAGAGAGCGGGAGAGCAATCTCATGCAAGGAAATGCCTATATGGACCATCGCTATGAAGATATATATATATATCGAATCAAGCAGTGAATCATACCTGCATTCATTCGTTCATTCATTCATTCATTTGTTCGTTCATTCATACATTCATTCATTCGTTCTTCCATTCATTCATTCGTTTATTCATTTTTTCATCCATTCATTCGTTCATTTGTTCACACGTTCATTCGTTCATGCGCTCATTCGTTCGTTCATTTAAGTAAGTAAACAAGTAGGTAAGTAGGCAAGTAAGTAAGTAACCTCTATTTGCATCTAATAAGCGCACATGCATCACATTGCCCAAACAAACAATTGCATAAAAGTGATTAAAAACATTTGACAAAGTTATGATAGACGAGGGCAGATATTAAAGTCACTCATGGATAGCTAAATGTACCTGAAAAGGCATCTATTGATAAAACTATTTTAAAATAAATCTGATTTAGCGTTCGTTTATCCGTTGGTTCGTTTATGGATCCATTAAATTCACCCATGTAATCCTGCTATCCACTAATTAACTTATTCATCAAATGATTCAAATCATCGGTCCAGACTTCATCTATACGCAGTCAATCACATGTCTGTCAGTCAGTCAGCCAGTCAACCAGCCAGCTTATATATGACCAGTTCAGTCAGCCAGTCAGTCAACGAGTCAGACATGTGCGTGAGTATTGTCGCTGACTGCAGAAGACGAGGAAACAGATGCTCAACAGACATATGCAAAATATATATAATAATCATATACGAAGATGCTTAGCCGTTCTTCCTACCTTGGCAACCGTGCGCCTGTCGCTGAAGCCAGATTGCATCCTACGTTGAACAACCGTCATCTCTATAAATACAAGACCATCCTCCTTCCGTCTGCCAACACCATCAGAGAACACAGGGAGCCTGGAGAAGGAAGGATGTGGAAGGGTGGATGGATGGAAGGATGGAATGGTCCGACGGGCTGCAGACAGGAATCAGTCTCTACAGGTCTAACTGATGTTCAGGAAAGAAGATGGTGGATGTTGGCGTCGCCATGGATACGACGGCGGACGGTGGAAACTGGATCCGACGGAAGAGCCAACACTCATCCGTCAGTTTGAATGATGAAGACTATATACAGTAAATGTGCACGTGCTCATGTGTATATGTATATACTATATAGTCTATACAAATACATATATACATGTACATGTCTGGGAGTATATATATATATATATATATATATATATATATGCATATTATATGGGTGTGTGTGTGCATGCATATATAGATACAATTATATGCACATGTATTTTGTATAATATTATGTTATACGCCCTAATTATATATATATATATATATATATATATATATGCTATAATGAGTTGCGTGCTTGTTCGTGCCAACTTAAGAATCAAATCAAGACGCGACTGGAAGTAATTAAATACCTGAGTGTGCGAAAGTGTTTGCGTGCGTGTGGTTGCGTCTGTTTCTTTGCTTGTCTGTGGTGTATGTGTGCGTGTGCACACTCGGCTAATTAAATTGCGCATATATATATATATATATATATAGTTACCCTTGATTGTGCCAGTCTGTGCGTGCATGTGTGCATGCATGCGTGTGTGTGTGTGTGTGGGTGTGTGTTTGTGTTAGTAGAGTAGCAGAAAACTCGAAAACTCGAATGTCTACAAACACAAAACTCACACAGACAGGTTTATATTAGGCAATCGGCTTTTTGCCAGTTTACCTGCTAATATACTTTCTGCATCCTGCATGCAGCCTGGCCTAAAAAAGTGACTAATATATATATATATATATATAATATTATATATATTATAATAGATCTGTATTATATATATATGCCCGCAAGCGAGTATACAGAGGCATAGAGACACATACACCAGGTCAGTTTACAAGGGAAGATAAACAGAACATAGAGTTTGCCTGAAGAAATTAAGTTTTTTCCATATCCAACCATGCATGCCCATATGAAATGACCTTATATTATTTTATGAGAACTATATCTAAATGTTTATAGATCTCGTTATGTAAACAGCATATGTATATATACATGCATTTGCATAATTATACGCTATATAACTAATCGTGTATATTGATCAGCCTTCAGATGCTATGTGCGGTATATAAATGCTTATGACTGTTTGCCAATGACTGTCAGTTTTTCATGGTATATATAGACTGCGGGGTTTGATCCTCAACGCGGCCGAGGTGAAAGATGAACTCACGACGTTCTTCATTGGTCTTTAACATCTTCTCTTCGGCTAATTCTCTATATAAGCTTATACGCCAATTATTTAGACGCTGCTTCAGTAAAAAATTAAAAAACAGTAGACTACGCCATCATCACCATGTAAATGTCTGACGCGGACATTTCATATAGTGTCAACTAAGCATCATATAGAAGTTGGCTGTTACTGGCGATGCAATGTAGAAATTGTCCTATATAACATAATATATATATATATATATATATATATATATATATATATATATATATAATTATATATATAATCATAGATTAATAGGCTAATTATAATTACACGTCAAAATAAACTTCGTCGTATAATATTAATGAATATAAACCTAGAATCATATTTGTTTATATCAATTGACTATAACAAGATCCACAAGCGAATATTTTTATCAATTCACCAATCATTTCATTTCATTTTATCATTAGTTTCGGTATATTATCATTGATTAATATTTATATAGGCTGCATAGTAGGCTATATACACATTATACACTGCTTTTGGAATGAGTAACAATAGGCTACAGGTCATCTTTCTGTTGATTATGTGTGTTTCAGTCGCTGCACATAACTGGATGTGACGTTGAATTCAAAACGTGACGTCAGTGTACGATGAAAAAGCAACGACTTGACTGTAACGGAAAAAGAGACAAATTGGCGCTACACGAAGTCATATTACTTGCATTAAAAAGTTACACCGGATGTTGTCGTTGTCTTGCGCGAGATATGGATGATGATGACGACGAATGATGATGACGACAGTACTATTTCACTCTGGACTTATAACCTTACTTAATAATCATATATATATATATATATATATATATATATATATATATATATATATATATATATATATATATGCTTTTATGACAGGACAAGGCATGATTCTATTCCTTAGATATATAGCTCCAATTAACATCTACAACTATTCCCTTTAGAACTATATATATATATAATTATATATTATATAGTCCATCTTTCTGGAATTTTTCCACCCAGGACACTCTCGGTAGCCTATATATAATATTTCCTGTTCGGCCCAAAAGCACGGTATACATATATAGACAATTTCTCAAATAGAGTAAGCCTTAGCCCTTACACAAGTAGGTCGCAAGCATGCATGTATAGGTAATCGGTACATGCATGCATCACTAAAATATAAGCCTATACCTGAGATGAAAATGGAAAAACTGACCTATGGGAAGGAGAATAACTTTTTCCCATTATATATATGTATATATATAATGGGAAAATTGGACATGCAGGTGTCGATTTCAAGTGACTGTGACCCTGCTGCCACAGCTGGCTATGTTCACATGCATGACCTGGCATTTAGCGCACATACATCAGTGCAGGATTAGAAAGGAACATATCAATGGCTAGCTGCTAACACACCAAAGAAAACAGAAAAGGGGCGAAGAAGCTGAGACAATGCATTATATCAGCGGTTCTCAACCCGTGGTCCGCGGGCCAAAAGTGGTCCGCCTGGCCTACAAAAATGTCCCGCAGCATCTCAATGAATTAAGGAAAATGTATAC
The DNA here is from genome assembly GCA_949752735.1 of Lumbricus terrestris. Classification (NCBI taxonomy): domain Eukaryota; kingdom Metazoa; phylum Annelida; class Clitellata; order Crassiclitellata; family Lumbricidae; genus Lumbricus; species Lumbricus terrestris. Next base: position 47,212,999 of record OX457038.1, on the reverse strand, counting down.
GTAAAAATTGACAACTTGAACATGAGAGAATATATAATTCTTTTCTATTACAAATTATTTTATTTGGACGTCAATAGATCGTATCAAACATTCTTTTCGGTTCAGTCGCAAACGGTAAATTACTTAGAGTTGGCCAAAATTCGCCCTATACCATTCTTTTGGCAGTCTCTCTTCTTCCTTCGTTCTTCTCGAAACCTGCTTGCTCTCAAGGGGCTCTGCACAGTGGGAGCGCTTCTGAACAGTTCACCTTAAGCTTTAGACGCTTTACAAATTATCAAATACAATGCAATGCAAAAATATAAACAAACTATAATTATTGTGCGTCCATTGCTAATGCATATAATTATAGGCCTATGCATCGTTTCGAGCTGCAAAACTGACGAACAATAATGGTACGACGTCACGCTTGGATACCAACTTTTGGTATCTAAGCACGAAGTAGGCCTACAACGGTTTCCGCCAGAGGAGTAATGGCGCCACACGAGCGTAATTTTAACACGGTTTTAGATAGGGAAGATTCGGCTTAGCGTATACTGGGTCGTGTTTTCGTCATTATAAGCTCGCATAATTTAGGTAAAATTGCAATGAACCTGCGCGTTAAATGTTAGTCTCTGGCAGACGTCAAGTTTGGCTAAATGGAAAAATTTGAAAATCTCGTTAGATACTTTTTTAACGCTTCGACCGACCCTATATAAACCCCAGCAGCGTATGAGCCAGTACCGCTTCTCGGCCTTTTGGCTAAGATCAAAGTGAAATAATAATTAAATGCTTCCCTGCTGGGCCAATGGCGTGGATTAAAACCCCGTAAACCTCTAGTAAAGCAGGAGGGCCTCTGGCGCACCGTAAATGGTCGTAAGCCTATAATACAAAATAAAAATAAAAAACAACAACAAAACAACAAAAATAATTGTAAAACGATGTGCGGAGCGCCGGACTCATGAGCCGACGCTGAAGGAAGGGGCTCTGTGCATGAGTTCAGCAAATAAATGACAGCCAATGTGATTGTTGAAAAGATTATCTTTGAACTGTATCAAACATTCTTTTTGATTCAATTATAAGAATTTTATATGCCTTTTGTTAATTAAATTTTAGCCTAGTGGCCCCTAATGTCCTTTAAGTAAGAAAAAGTGGCCCGACAGTCAAAAAAGGTTGCAAACCACTGCATTATATCTTAGTACACCTAAACAATTATTGGGGAATTTCTATGGCGCAGTCACTGTACAAATATATTCTATATATGTGCATACTATATATAGTATATATATATTATATATATGGCCTACCATGCATGCATCATCAGATGATGGAAAATACACTTTTCGATAATTATGACAATTGATAAAACTGCATATTTGGAACCGATGTTTGAGTTTCTAAAGACAGAAAAACAAAGCATCGAGGACAAGAAGACATGATCCAGGTCACATCCGACCAAGGTCAGAGCATCCGGTAAAAGAATGGTCAAGAGGACTGCTGCCTATATGCAAATATAGGTCAACGGACGTCAAAAGTGTTGTTATATATATCTTACCAAATCTAATGTATAATGTGTAAATCTATATAGCTATATAGGTAGTTATACAGTCATAAATATAGGCTATATTGATCAGTTTTGGCTGCAAGTAAAATCAAGGTAAAATCAAGATCTAAGTCATTATAAAAATCATTATCAAAATCAACACCGGAATCATGATCAAAATTAACATCAAAATCATAATCAAAATCAGCATCAGAATCATGATCAAAATCAGCATCAAAATCATAATCAAAATCAGCATCAGAATCATGATCAAAATCAACATCAGAATCATGATCAAATCAACGTCATGATCAAATCAACGTCAGAAACATGACCGAAGTCAACATCAAAATCATGATCAAAATCAACATCAGAATCATGATCAAAATCAATATCAGAATCGTGATCAAAATCAACATCAGAATCATGATCAAAATCAACATCAGAATCATGATCAAAATCACCATCAGAATCGTGATCAAATCAACATCAGAATCGTGATCAAGATCACCATCATTTTTATGACCCTGAAAAGTTGAAATGACCTTGATTTTCTAAGAATTTAGCCGCAGAGAACGGCAGACTGTCAAATTTCAAAAAGAAGGGTCGAAGTTCATATTATGTCAGAAAGATCGGTTGATATAAATTGTACGAATTTTATCTGAATGCTCTGAGTCTTGAGTTACGTTTTAGATGACTGCCGCAAGCAGAAAAGCAGACGAGAAGATGAGTGAATTCGAGTTCAAGGAGCTAACGCCATGGATATAGGGCTTCAGCCAATAACATCAAGCAGCTCAAGAGCTTCTGAGTTGACTCTGCCTCTGCCTCTGCCTCTCTCTCCCATCCCCTAGGCTCTAGCTCTCTCCTCTTCCATCTCTTTCTCTCTCTGTCTGTGTCTCTGTCTATGTCTCTGTCTGTGTCTCTGTCTCTTTTGTCTGTTTCCTTGTCTGTCTGTCTGTCTGTCTGTCCCTCTGTCTCTGTCTCTGTCTCTGCCTGTGCCTCTGCCTCTGCCTCTCTCTCCCATCCCCTAGGCTCTAGCTCTCTCCTCTTCCATCTCTTTCTCTCTCTGTCTGTGTCTCTGTCTGTGTCTCTGTCTGTGTCTCTGTCTGTGTCTCTGTCTGTGTCTCTTTTGTCTGTCTCCTTGTCTGTCTGTCTGTCTGTCTCTGTCTCTGTCTCTGTCTCTCTCTCTCTCTCTGTCTCAGTCCGTCTCCCTGTCTGTCTCTGTGTTTCTCTGTCTATTTTCTCTGTATTGCTCTCTGTGTCTGTCGTTGTCTGTCTGTCTCTGCCTGTTTCTGCTCGTCTCTTCCTGCCTCTGCCTGTCTCTGTCTCTCTTTCTCTCTCTGCATGTATGTCTTTCTGTCTCTCTCAATCCCAGTTCGACTTAAATATCGATAGAGGCGCACATATTTTTCTCTTAGGATTTCATGAAATGCAGAACATTTACTCTGCAGCACAAAGTCCTTTGAAATTCTGGCGAACACAAAATAATGTTCGCACAACCATGCATCTTTTGCATATGCATGGGTTGCAATGCTTTCCACGATGTCATGCACTGCTTCGAGCACTTATATTTCACCATGTGCAATGTGCGTGCCTCATGGTCTTTGCAACTATAACTATATATATATAGGCATATATAGATAGGTCTGAATATATATGTAAGTATACTTTAGACTATATATAGAACCATAGACTTCTTTTTTAGCATGAAGTAATATAATCAGCAGAAAATCAATTGATACATGGCAGCTTCGAAGTGAACTGAGAAGAGTTAGGAAGAGAAATAATTATGTCAAGAAGAGGATGAAGAGGAAAGGGAGGAAGAGAGGACGCAGTATATATGATATATATATACACAGAGATATATCATATATATCATGTATGCATGGAATCTCACCGTCTCCTGCTCAGCCCTTGTAAATACTTTCTCTGCAACTATCGCAGGAAGTGAGGAGTATAGAGAGTTGCAGAAGCGTGGTCGATGGGCGGTTGCCATGGTCCATGGATGGTTGCCATGGTCCAGCGCCCTGTGTACAATGCCCGGCAAACGTGTGGGGGGATCGATAATCGATATACGTGGCAATGCTCTCAGAGGAAATCGCCCGATAAACCTGACGATGCTGCTGCTGGAGGTGGTGGAGGTGGTGGTGGTGGAGGTGGTGGTAGTGGAGGTGGTGGTGGTGGTGGTAGTGACGTTGATTCATGGTCCGGCACCGATGTTTCCACGGCCGGATGCTGCGATCACTGCTGCCACCTGGCGTCCAATATTAAAATATTGCGCCGTCAGTCACAGGGAACGCATCGGACGCAGAAGCAATCGTCGTCGTCATAATCGCTGCAGATATATATCTATATATGATATATATAATATATACATGTATATATTATAGTTCTCATGCATAGTCGTTCACGCCATCGTCATCATCACCATCGACACCACGATCACCACCACGATCACAACCACCGCCACCATGCACCGCAACGATCACCACCACCACGACCACCGCCACCATGCACCGCAACTATCACCACCATCACGACCACAACCAATACCCAAACCACCAACAGCGTGCACCAACAGCACCAACACCACCACAACCACCACTGCGACCACCACACCACAACTACCACCACCACGATCACCACCAACACCACGATCACCACCACCACCGCCACCACAACCACCACTACGACCACCACACCACAACCATCACCATTTATACGACCACCACAACCACCGCCATCGCCACCACCACCGCCACCAATAACAACAGCAACAAGATCAACAACACCAACAACAACAGCAAAGACAACAACAACATCACTATCGCGACAAACGCCACAACCATCATCGTCATTATCATCATCATATAGTAGCCATCCACACATTTCTACAACCACCCATCCTTTCATTCGTCCATGCATCTATCCTTCCATCCTTCCATCCATCCATCCATACTTCCATTTCCCCCGCACTCCATCCATTTATTCATCAAGCGAGGTGTCTGCATGTATGGAGACGTCGAAAAAGTGCAAATTAAAGAACGATATTTGGGGGTCAATTTCCTGTTTGACTGGTGACAGCCTGGGAGGGGGAGGCGTTTTGGGAAGGAAGGAGGAAGAGCAAGTGAGTGAGTCATGCTTCTGTTGCATGGCACAAAAGCGACAGATGAGAGAAGAGGATATGAATAGCTCTGCAGCACAATCCTCACTTGATCACTTGAATCCTCACTTGATCACTTGAATCCTCACTTGATCACTTGAATCCTCACTTCTCACTTTCTGGTATAATTATTATGTCCTCATCACTGTCATAGTGTCACACCTTGCCGACGCCCTTCCATCTATCCTTCCATCCGTTCGTCAATTCGAATACCCTATACACACACCCACTATATTCACCCACCCATCTTCCCACCTCTCTGCATCTGATCAGAGTCATACGTTGCATTTTTTTTAAACACAAGGTTGCACCCTCCTTCAACTTAATTGCGCTTGACTATTGCAATTCCACTATGTCTTCAAACGCATTCCGGCATCTATAGCAGTATAGTGCAACTATGATCCGTTGTTTGAATAGTGGGTCTGATTTGATGGATCCTCCTCCTTCTCCTCCTCCTCCTTCTTCTCCTCCTCCTTCTTTTCCTTACCCTTGTCCTCCTTCTACTTTATTCATCTCTTCTCCTCCTCTTCTTCCTCCTCTTCCTCCTCCCTTCCTCTTCTTCCTCTTTATTCTCATTTCCTTCCTCCTCCTTTTCCTCCTGCACCTTCTCCTCCAACTTCTGCTCCTCCATCTCCTACACCCTCATTCTTCCTCTCATCTTCCTCCTCCTCCTCCTCCTCCACCTTCCTCACTTCTTTATCCTCCTCCCCTTGCTCCTCCTCTTCCTTATCTTCCTCATTTTCTCATCCACCACCATCACCCCCTCTTCCTTATTAGCTAAAGCCTTATACTGGGATTAGTGCTACTCCAGCGGTAGGTCTGCAGCCACTCCATGTAGCTCTGCACTCATGTCACGAACGAACTGCAGCGTATATACCTTGGGTCATCAATTGCTGCGCTCTGCTTCCTCTGGTGACCTGTTGGTTCCACGCTCTGTTGCCAAGACCAGACCACATTTGTCTTCTCTCGACTGCTGTACCGTGACTATACCGTCGTCATCTCTCCGACCAACGGTCCAATTAAAATCTTAACTTCACCAGCAGACCTGGAGCGTCTCGAGAATGCATGCTCAACATATTATTAGTCACATCTGTCTTGCTATAACAGCTAAGCAAATCGAGAGAGGGGCTGTCCAAATGTTAGAGACGTTTGCATACTTATAGCGATCCAGCATTTCGTCGATCCGTCCATCCATTTGTCCACGTGGCATTTAATTCATTATTTCATTCAACCATGCATTCAACTTCTTATAATTTGTGATTTCATATCGGCGATATCGTATCGTTGAAATTCTGTCGATAAACAGGCCTACTTACTTACTGTTTGTCTATTTAACAATTCATACATCCATCAAAGGATCCACAGCACCGTGTAAATGATGCGAGAATTGATGTTTCTGTTATATGTATATATTAACTGAAAACTTATCCATTTCTTATATTTTAAACAATGAATCAAAAGTCAAATGATTTTTAGCAGCACTGTAATAATATTATTATATTCAATCGATCTAAATCCTCACTTGATAAATGTTCAATGGATCTCTTTCTGGTTGCTTCTTTCGATAACTTTCAATGACAATCATTCTGCATGTCTCTGCTTATTTTAACCGTGCAATTAAAATGGTAAGACTTTACTTTCGAAAACAGGTTCGTGCCCAAAAACATGTGAATGAAATATATATATATATATATATATATATATATATATATATATATATATATATATATATATATATATATACGTTAACAGCTGCTAGACCATATAAAAAAAACTAGCAAAATTACAGGGAAGAAGTAAATGCGAGACCAACGATGACAGAGAGAATAAAATTCTGAAATATAATGAAGTCTAAAAACTAAAAACCTAATAAAACCTGAGCAGCCCACAACAAGAATACTATATATATATTATATAATATATATGTTATTTATATTATATATATATATATATATATATATTATATATATATATTCACACAGCATATAAAGGCTTACATGCTTTCAAAAATCTACAAAAACGGTATATTATGATCATTGATCAACAAATGACATGATTCAAAGAATCAACTATATAATTCGGATCCTCGAGAATACATTGCTTTCGTTCTACATGCATTCCACCTACAAAACCAAAATCTTTAAACCCATTGAAAACAATCGATTCCTATAGGAATTTTTCTTGAATCATATAGAAGGCATTTGATGCAGTATATAGGTCCATAGACCATGCAGGCAGCTTGATAATAAAATGGGCTATACATATACATACGTTTAAGAATTGTTGCTTATAATATGCAGGATATATGCCTCGATTACGTATAGACATATATGTCTAGGACTATGCAAGAGAGGCAGACTCAGGCAGTCCTGAGAATTTCAGTGATTTATTAATCGATTAATCAGAAATAATTTTCATCGATTAATTTCGGTTGATTCGATTACTTTTCTTAAACTTGTTTCATTATGTCGTTTTGGAGAAAATAAAAAGTAAAAAATAACGAAGTCTGAGCGGAAAACATGTATATATAGCGTACATTCCGCATTTATGTAAATGCAACACACACACACACACACACACACACACACACACACACACACACACACACACACACACACACACACACACACACACACACACACACACACACACACACACACACACACACACACACACACACACACACACACACACACACACACACACACACACACACACACACACACACACACACACACACACACACACACACACACACACACACACACACACACACACACACACACACATATATATATATATAATGCATAATGGGAAAGTAAAGGTTCATTCGACACAATTAACTGTTTTAATTATAATAATAAACAAGTCGCTGACGAATCACCTTCCGCAGCATGAGAAATGACGGAATTAAGCTTTTAAATTTGTGGAAAGAAAGTTGCAACAAAATCAATGATTACATTTGTAATGTAACAGTTTCCATGCTTCATGCATATAGAGTCCCACTAATTGCAGCTGATTTCAAAATGACATCGCCAACAATACATTTCATCAGTTTGTGCTAACGTCTAACGTTAAATATGGGTTCAGTGCAATGTTATATATTTCTCACGGCACAATCGAATGTCGATATATTATATACAATGATGGCAAAATCGTTCTATCAAGCTAGTGCAACAGAGAGAAAATGGTAAAGTAATCATTAAAGTGTGACGGAGATATTATGATATAATTATATAGTTAACTGCATGATAGGCATCTACAAAATTAAGACATTATAATTTGTATTTTAGTAGAATACGCGATCTTGTAACATCAGCTTAGAAGCTGCCATGACATATGTAGGCTATACAGGTTATAAAGTGAATAGAAGTGGATGACAGATTCTATAGTTTGTTGATTGCGCGTATATATATATATAATATATATAATATATATATATGTAGGTAATTGTTTCTCGTGTTTGTGGTTGCATGATACTGTATGATTAGTGGTCACTCACCTCTCCTGCAACTGCATGAGTTTAAATCCGATTACCCGAATAAATATAATTAATACGGTATATATATATATATATATTATACATGTGTATATTGAACATATATATACATGGCTTATACAGAGTGGGCCAAAAAAGTAATACCCTAAAGTTTTTTGCCAATATCTTGGCCACGGCATGGCATGCAGGAGTTAGAATTTTAAAATCAAGTTTTACAGGCTTTATTCATATTAATTTTGTAATCTATATACACGTATGTAACAGTCAGCTATCACCAAAATACTTCGAAAACAACTAAAGTCATATCACTTTTAGTGAATTCCCCACTATATATATATATATATATATATGTATATATATAGTTATATATATACTGTGTATAAGCCATACAATGCAATATAATGCCTGTTTCTAATGTTTTCCTATTATAGCTATATTAAAATACATCAGATAAAGACTAATCACATACATGACGCGCGTGTATATATATATATATATATATATATATATATATATATATATATATATATATGCTTACGCTTGCGTATAATACAAAATATAATTTATGATTCAATTTGTACTCACGATAATTTTCACCAATGTTCATATTTAAATCGACAGGCCTACACTTGCAATGAGAGAAAAATCTAGTTTAAACGTGTTTGACCTGTTTGTGCATGCACGGATTTCTCTGAAGTTTATATATAGGGTAAAATTATTCCAGCTCCTGAAAACTTTATCATCGTAATACCACGAATTTCCTTTAACAGCCGTTCATCTATAATTATTTTCTCTATCTTTTATTTATTTAACCGGAAGTTCGGCCTATACTTATTTCGAAAAACTTGTTTACCTTTTCATTTTCGTCATCTTATAATTATAACAATCACCGTAATATAATTTCTTGAAAATTCTGTTCTAAATGAGTGTCAATTCTATGTGTGTATAGACTACACATGCAATGTTGCATAGTATACAAGTTTGTATATATATATATATATATATATATATATATATAAATACAAACTTGTCTAAACTAGACATCACATACTCAGTGAGACAAATGGACAGTCAGACAGACAGACAGGCAGGCAGGCAGACAGACATACAGAAAGACAGACAGACAGATAGACAGACAGACAGGCAGACAGAACAGAAAGACAGACAGACATACAGAAAGACAGACAGAAAGACAGACAAGACAGATAGACAGACAGACAGACAAGACAGACAAGACAGACAGACAAGTAAGACAGACAAGACAGACAAGACAGTCAGACAAGTAAGACAGACAAGACAGACAGACATACAGACAGACAAGACAAGACAGACAGACAGACAGACAAGACAGAAAGACAGACAGACAGAAAGTCAGACAGACAGACATACAGACATGGAACACCTACACATTACTTAGTTCCATGCAAATAATATCTTATGGTGTTTGAAATTATATATGTTTTGATATAAAATAAATTGGAGCGACATATTTACTTACTTACTTACATACATGCATACTTACTTACTTACTTACTTACTTACTTACTTACTTACTTGCTATTAGAGATCAGTGTAAACTTTACACTAACTTTATTTAAAAGTCGCAGTCATTTTTAGATATATAATTTATACCCACATAAATGTCAAAGTTTGCATATATGCGTTTTCAATTCAAGTTTACTCACCTGTCCAGGTATGCGAATAGAATAAAAGGTATTATCGCATTATTCAGGTTCACCTCAGCGTAGCATGCAGTCTGTTCGTTTTCGTTCAGTTAAAAGAGATGCATGGCTTTTTCATCCACTCGTTGATCTCACCCCTCGCACCCTCCCCTTCCCCTCCTCTTTAACCCCGCACCCCAATATTCACTCCATATGGGTTGTGTATTATACTCCTTCGAGTATAAGCGTTTGAAGCCTTATGCACGCCGTCCATAGTATAGGTTGTCTATACAGCGCTTGCTTGTTACACGATATACCCCACCATGCAGTGTCTGAACTTCCCTGGGAAAAACACCCAGTCGCCTCAAACTGTATACAAAAAGAAATAGTGTACGCGCGTATACGCAGTGGCGCGTACATGCCCACACAGACACACACACACATGCACATGGCCGTATTCACAGCTGCAGCCCGCCAGACTGTTATTGACAAACAATATATCAATGTCGTGTGTACGTCGGCGCGCCGCCCCGCTCTCCTATCGGCGTACAGATTTCGTCGCTCCTGGGAAAAACAAACGGGCGGCTGACGGGCGAAAACCAACCTGCAGTCAGCATTTGCCCGTGTTTTTGGCGTAAGTGCGCATGCGCCAAGACAGCCTAACCAGGGCAGTGCGTGTGTGTGAGGGTGTACGTTGTCGTGTATTGGACGAGAGACGGCTGCTGTGTAGATAGCTTGTGGTCAGACAGGAACGGAATTCCTTTTAAGACGTCCATTTTCGTAAAAAAGCGGTCGTTTGGGGTTTCTTAGAAATCCGCTCAGCTCCCCCAACAGGGGGTTGATGGCGTCGCGGGGGTAGAGGTACCGCCGGAGGAGGTAGGTATGCTAGCAACGTCGTCGTTGGAAATCCCTCCTCCTCCCCCGCGGAAGGACACGACGGGGCGATGATTATGCTAATGAGGGTTCTTCTTGCTCGATCGGCGGCCGCGGCGGCGTCTGCATGTTTGCGGGGTTTTCTTAACGAGACTTAAATGGCTTTATGGTTTTATGGCTTTCGATGGCTTTATGGAATGCATTGTGGAGTTGAGCTGAGAGAATCGTTGGAGCTGGGGGTGGGGAGGGCGAGGCTCGATGCATCGACCCCGATGGGCATATCACCCGCACTGCATGAAAGGGTGTCGTTTAAATGCGATTGTGTTATATTGGACCAGATACTCGTCCATTATTTCCAAGCATGCATATATCTCAAGGACTTTGCCTGTCACGGTGTCACATATGAGACTATAATTATATACAATGCATCCAGTCGATATACAATGCAATTATTGTGTTTCCGGTGTTTAACGACATCTTCAGACTGCAAGGACCGTTGACATCTCTTTCCTCTTCCGGGCTTCGGTTGGTCTGTCACAGCCAGGCGGTTGGCGGCGAAGTTGGTATACTAGAATTGTACATGTATGATGTGGTGTATAGGCTACCATTTGCATTTCGAACCGCCGCCTTGGGTTTTAAATCGTGGAAAATAGAATTTGTTGTCATAAGTCTAAGTCGACAACATCCAGTTGAATATCACAACCGGTTCGAACATTTTTGGCGCTATGAAGTGAATTCTTACATTCTTACATGCTGCACATTTTCTCTTCACCCGTTCCACATTTTAACTAACAGTGAATTGATTTTCATTACCTTTCTTAGATTCGATTTTTGAAATTGAAATTACGTCGTTTCATTAACATCAACGTCTATTTTTAAAGTTTCTTCTTCGAGCAGACTAAATAAAAAATTCAAAACTGACGCGAACCACATATGATTCTAGTTGATTGGTGCTTCGGCTATAGAGGGCGGAGCACCCAATGCAGTGAAAGCGTTCCGATAGGCCATTGTTAAACAGCTGCAGCGTATACCGAATGAGGTCAACACGGGCGAAATTTGATTGGCATGCGGATATTCATCTCTTGATTGGATAATCTGTGGCGACGACACACAGCGTGCTTTCTGATTGGGTGAGAAGCTTAATAAGCGAACCCTCGATTGCCTTGTTATTCGTCCTCTGACTATAGGCCTATAGTTGAGTACATGTAGGAAAACCAGCGAACTCTGTAGACGAGGGTTTTTGTGTGGACCAGAAATGGATCAACTCAAAATCACAGAAGCTCCGTTCTACGGGTCTGCTGGTTGCCTCTAGCAACTTTAACAATAACAACAGTCGTGATAACAAGACTTGAGCAGTGCAAGACAACGCAGTTAAATGCAATACGTCACAGTGATGTCAAAAATAAAGAAATTGTTCTGTAAATGCACTATGGATATACAAACAATGAACACAATTTAATACAATATACAACGCAGTGTATACAATATAAAAAACAACCAATACGAAAATGCAAACTATAGTGAAATACAATTCACAATATTGTACAGTACAATACGATATAATTATACATTGAGAATAGGAAATTAACACAAACATTGCATATAATATAATGCATTAAAGATATCAAATAAAAAATTAAGGGACCGACCAGTGGAATGCACTGCAACTTCGCATTATACCGACAAATTCTGCTGTCAAATCGAGACAACAATAGAAACTCATGAACACTTCGCAGTTTTCTCCACCTTGGCATATACGAAGGTCACAACATCGCTGCAGTGGATGTCCATTCTGAAGAATATATATATATACATGTATATATCCTGTAGCGATGGGTACATGAAGATGGGACAGTATATGCTACAAAGGGATGTATGCAGATCGCAAGATATAAATATATGAAAGGAAATAGAGAGACAACACACTATCTGTGGGCAGACAGACAGACAGACTGACGACTGTGCTTGCCTGACTCAAGATGATGTGCATGGCGGATAATTATGCTGTGAGGCTATAGTGACGGTGCATGCATGTGCTTCGGCTGACTTGGTGCTGTCGACGACCGTCATGTTGCCATGCAGGAGTGCATGTCAAAAGATGGGAACAGGCTAACTGTGGAAATGGTTGCTATGGAAAGAAGATAGCTGTGTAAATGATTGCTATGGGAAGAGAATAACTCTGGAAATGGTTGTCATGGAAAGAGGATAACTCTGGAAATGGTTGTCATGGAAAGAGGAAAACTGTGGAAATGGTTGTCATGCATGGAAAGAGGAAAACTGCGGAAATGGTTGTCATGCATGGAAAGAGGAAAACTGCGGAAATGGTTGTCATGCATGGAAAGAGGAAAACTGCGGAAATGGTTGTCATGCATGGAAAGAGGAAAACTGTGGAAATGGTTGCTATGGGAAAGAGGATAGCTGTGGAAATGGTTGCTATGGGAGAAAGGATAACTGTGGAAATGGTTGCTATGGGAAAGAGCATAGCTGTGGAAATGGTTGCTATGGGAAAGAGGATAGCTGTGGCAATGGTTGCTATGGAAAGAGAATAACTGAAAATATTTGCTATATATATATATATATATATATATATATATATATATATATATATATATATATATATATATTATATATATATATATATATATATATATATATATATATATATAGGAAGGTGCTGTCCGCTGGTCATTGCTGACTTGATAAAAGTTGTCTTGGTTACTGACATTTTTAAATTGCATTAACCTTCGGGATACCAAGGTTTTCTTTCCTACATAGACAATCAAGAGGATGGTTACCACACTCTGGATTTTGTGTTTGAGTTGAGAGATCTCTATAAAGTATACAATACAGAATACACCAATTGATTCAGCATTAATTCGCTTCTGAACAAATAGTATATTTAGTCTTAAAATAACATGAAACATCGAATTATGCAATTTTTAACAAGTGTTCAGTTCACACAACTTGCAATGTATACTTGTTGCATAAAGAAATATAAGACACTGCAGTGTGTTTTGAAAATGGTATATATGTGTACATATACAAGAATATTTCACAAGTATGCATGTAGTGAAGCGTAATGCGCAACACCACAAACTGATATTAAGTCTATTTTTAGGTATAATCAAAATACATATATATAAATAAAAATGTAAAACGTTACCGTTCGACATGAAGGATCTCGGAAAGTTCTTCAACGATTGCTTTCAAAATTTTCGCAAAACGTTCCATTCGAACATAAGCGGGTTTGTATAATGCCTTTTGGGAAAAAGCGCAATCTTTACAACCCCAAAAACACAACTTTTAATGCCATTCGATATACGTCGATGTAGTCCAGCCATATCCATTTGAACTTTGACGCATCCGTCCGGCGGCGTCCGCCCATTTTTCGGGCGCGTTTTAGAAGGTGTGTCTTTCTCTAGCGCATATTTATATGTAACTGTCGGTTTTACTAAATTTGCGGCAGGTTTCCGCGCGTCTTTCTAAAGCGCATATTTCTAGGAATGGAGGAAGGGGAGGAACGGGGGGAAGGGAGGGGATGAAACGGGAGAGAGGGATGCAGGGAGGGAGAGAGGGAGGGAGAGACGGAGGGAGAGACGGAGGGAGGGAGAGACGGAGGGAGAGGGGAGGGGAGGGGAAAGGGAAGGGGAAGGGGAGGGGAAGGGGAGGGGGAGGGGGAGGTGTAAGGGGAGGGGATGCATGCTTGTATATATATATCAACGATCAATTCGAAACAGGAAGTTATGTCATTGTCCCCTGCAGTAAAATAGGACAACGTGAGTGATGGTCCTTGCTGTTATTGCAAGTATATATATATATATATATATATATATATATATACTCCTGTTGCTGCCATGCAAAGGCTTCCTATACAAACGATTTTCTTGCACACTTCACAAAACTTCTATATACAATACTTTGTTACAACATTTTTCTTCGACTATTTATAGCCACCGCGGTCGCATACCCAAGTTGCATGCAGGTGGTACACTTGCGCACTATATGCCTACATGTATACCAGCAGCTGCAGAGGATTCAGCTATAGGCTAGGCAGGCTTCCATGCAACTGCATGGTCCGTTTAGCATGAGCTGTATATTGCTCTGGTATATACAGAGTTTGTATCATCACTGCAGTCATCTTCATTGATATATCATTATTTCTCAATTCATCTCAAGTTTCTGTTTCATTCAACTTAAGCTCTTCAGCAGCTGACAAAAGCTTGCGCATGCGCAGACATACTTATGGACGCGTGGTGATGCAAACATGCAGCTGCAGCCATTTTCACACATTTTTATCTATTACTAGCTGGGGTACCCGGCGTTGCCCGGGAAATTTAGGATTCGACCCGCTCCCGGCCTCAACCCCACCACACCATGCCCCACCCCTTCAACCCCCACCCTACAACACCCCCACAGCACTCCGACCTCCACCGGTACGCCACCCGTGAAATCAGGGTTTTCGGGAAAAATCCTCTGACCCCCACCCCTCACCCCCACACAACCCTCCCCCACACTCTCCCCCACTCCAACCCACCACACCGACCCACCCGTGCCTTCGCCTCCCCACCCTACCATCCCCCACCCCACAACGCCACGCCGCACTCCGACCTCCACAGATACGCCACACGTGAAATTTGGGTTTGGGACAAATTCCTCCCAACCTAACCCCTCCCCTACCCTTCCCCACCCCACCACACTCCGACCTCGACCAGTACGCCACCCGTGAAATTAGGGTTTCCGGGGAAAATTCCCCCTCACCCCATCCCCCTCCCCACCCAACCCTCCCCCACCCCCTCGCCCCTCCCCTACCATCTGGGCCTCTCCCCCACCTCATCCCATCACACCGACCTGCACCAGTACCGTAACGCCACCCGTGAAATTAGGATTTTCGTGAAAAATACATTACTTGCGCTCGCCATTTATATAATAACCATGCAAGCGTTTAAAAAGGTGTTTAAGAAACTGCCGCCTCAGTGTTTTCGGCCCCCACCCTGGCCCTCTTGGTGGTAGAGATTCGCCAACCACTGATCCGGGTGGTTCTGATTACCCTCTATCTAGGTATAAATTTTCATATCAATGGCTGCGGTTTTTTGAAAAAAAATTGGGAGGTTTCTCCCCCCACCCTGACGCCCATGGTGGTAGAGAATCGCCAACCCCTCGACTTTGTGTCTCCTGCCGAGACCTACACAGTAGTGAAGGTTTGGAGTGAAAAGCTCAAAAACTGTGGAAATGCATTCCGAACAAACAGACAGACAGACAGACACACAGAATCTTCTCTTTATTTATATAGATGATCACTTATGGTAATTAGACCAACATCTTTTACAAATTTCTGAATGTCCCAGGCGACCCCTGGCAAATCGTCAGGCGACCCCCGCGGGGTTCGCGACCCACAGGTTGAGAACCGCTGCTATACAGAGATGCATGCACCCCTCCACATATAATGCATGACAAGCACTTTTTGTTTCGGTTGACACGCTGCACTGTGGATTTATGTAGCCCAAATGCAGATTCTTCACAGTGGTGGCGCCACCATATATACATATAGAATATATATATATAATTTACATATATATATCATCTAGGTGACGGAATGCTATACATGGGCGTACGGGAGATTTCAGCAGTGGGGGGCAAAGATTGAACTTCTGCCCGAAAAAATCCTGAAATCTCGTGGAAAATACAACTTTTTACTTTTTCCCGCAAAAAACGTTGACGACCTTTTTTTATAGAATATTCCCGGTCAGCTTGCCCGTAAACAGACGTGCCCGAAATTGACCGAAAATTTGATGACCTTTTTTAGTCATTTCCCGGGTCTTCTTACCCGAAAAACAGTTTTGCCAGAGATTTGGGAATTGGGGGCATTTACCCTCTGGACCACCCGCCTCGTACGCCTATGATGGTATATACCTGCCTACTTTACTCTTGACCTGCACTATGACCTGCAAAAAATTGTGAAATTTTAATTATCTTTTCTTTGTCTGTTTCTAAGAGAGCTGCTGAATAACTTTCATGACTCTGCTGAAATTGTATATGTATAGCTGGCGGCTCGCCATTGATCCTGAACGCTGCATCCAGTGGCTATTCACAAACATCGTATATATATATGTATATATATATATATGTATACATAAGCATTGTGCAGGGCTTGTCCCGCATGTCAAAGCCACGCTATGTCAACGGATATGGGTCACGAGCACTGAGAAGTTGATTTGACCCGATTCCCTAAATTCATAAACTCAAAAATATTATATGCACAAACACATGCAATGGAGTTCGTTTTTTGTACCCATCAACGCTGGCTTCAGGAAACTGATTATGGTGATGGTGATGATGGTGGTGGTGATGATGATCATGATACACGATGATCATGACGATGATGATGATGATGATGGCGACGATGGTGATGATCATGTTCATGAACATTGTCATGATTTTGATGATGATGATGCTAAAGATGGCGATGGCAATGATGATGATGATGACGACGACGATGACAATGATGACGACGACAATGGCGATGATGACGACGACGATGATAATGATGATGACGATGAAAATGATGATTAGGCTATGCATACAAACACACAAACATACATTGGTTGGTTGCTGTTTTATGACGACTTATCATGATTAAGATTATTAACATCACCCTCCTTCTTTGTCCAGCCTTTAGACTGGCACTGCGCGAGTGAGGACAGCGACTGAATTAAAAAACCAACACGTAGAGTCAGATATGCATATATATATATATGTATATATATATACATATAAATATATATATGTGTGTGTGTGCATCACGTGACTTTGTTGCAGAGGTGGAAGTCATCCTGAGGTCATGCATAGTCGACCCCCATTGCAGCGTTATTATATATGACCATATTAAAAGGGTGTCCTTGACCTCTCACAAGCTCTGGTCTGACCTTTGACCGTTTTTTCCAATACTGAACTCAAGATGATGGAAAGCCCTTCAAAGTCTTCACATGCATCCTCCCGCGGTCACGCACGCACGCACGCACGCACGCACGTCTTCTCTAAATAACCCCAGCAGCGCATATACTGGGAGGGGTGTTTCTGGGTCATTTAGGAGAGAAATAGTCGCCGAATTGACTGAAAAACTCAACTCTGATCCAGAGCGACATGTGTGGCGTCATGCTGTCCCGTTGAAAATATCGGCGTGTGCAATTCTTTGCATCTGTGCATGTGGTTGCAATTCTATTGCCGCAACAACCAATTCGCACAGCTTACGGTACGTATAAACGATTAAAAGCCTTTGCGATTGACACATCCATAGAAACGTTTTCACTGCAAGAGCACCTAAACCGTCGTTGTATGAGCTCTCCTCAATAATATCAGCCTTAGAATTAAATCGTATCCTATGCGGTGGGATAATCTCGTTGGCAACGAATTGCTGATGGTTCTGAATTCCAGAGCAGCTACACTGTCGACATCTGACGAACGTTTCTCGCCTTTCAGTCACAACAAACCTGAATGGCGTCGTCCTCTTCTTAGGCCTAAGCCCCGACTCATGATATAGTTGGTTTTGAGGCGAGTTCGCACGACCCCGATAGGTTTCGGGGCCACGACCCAGACGGGGTCGAGTTTCTATAAATAGTTGCAGTGTGATGGTTTGCAAAGTGTATCGTATTTAAAAAATGAACAACGAATGAGCGGACTGACGGACGGATGAATGAATGAATGAATGAAGGAAGGAAGGAAGGATGGAAAGAAGGAAGGATGGAAGGAAGGAAGGAAGAAAGGAAGGAAGGAAGGAAGGAAGGAAGGAAGGAAGGAAGGAAGGAGGGAGGGAGGGAGGGAAGGAAGAAAGGAAGGAAGGAAGGAAGGAACGAAAAAAAGAAGGATGGAAGGAAGGAAGGACAGACACGGAGCAAGAAGAATTAAAGGGAGGAAGGAAGGAAGGAAGGAAAGAAGGAAGGAAGGAAGGAGGGAAGGAAGGAAGGGGTTTAAGGATCGACAAAGAGCAAGAATAAAAGGGAGGAAGGGAGGGAAGGAGGGAGGAAGGAAGGAAGGAAGGAAGAGGTTTAAGGACCGACAAAGGACAAGAAGAATAAAAGGAAGGAAGGAAGGAATTGTTCGGCGGATGATTCGATGAATTAAAAGATCGATGAGTCATCGTTCATTGTCTCTGTATCAATATTTATCTCCTTTGTTATGATTCGTCGTGTTAGCATCTTTAATGATGAATCGTCTGAGCCGCGTTGTCAGGTTCATTCGGTAGGTGGCGCTTGATGGTCAATTTTATTATTGGCGGGCAGTTTGAAAGCCTCAGCATATTATTTGATATTAATGAAGGCGCATGGCTGGAACCAGAGGAGATAATACAAAGAACAATATGGAATTCATTTCATAGTGTTCGATCTCATTTATGATTATTCTCTTCCAATTACCAGAACGACTGAAATTAACTGCAATTAGGATTGGATGCCAGGGTTTGAATCTTCACCCTCTTGCATGCTAGCTGACAAGATGGCGGCGATGATGAAGAGAGGTGGCGAATTTGAAATTATGATAAGGACCAGTCAATAAAAAACGACCAATATCACATTCAAATGCATGGAAGAATGGGCTGCAAGATGTACTTGTAAAACGATGGTGCACGCATGCATGAAAACGAGCACTCTCTGTCAATCTGTCTTTCTGTCTCTCTGCTTTTCTGTCTATTTATGTCTGTCTGTGTGTCTGTGTGTCTGTCTGTTTGTCTGTCTTTCTCCCTCCAGCCCTCTATCTCTGTCTGTCTCTCTATGTCTCTGTCTCTCTGTCCGTCCGTCCACCTGTCCACCCGCTCATCCATCCATCCATCCATCCATCCATCCATCCATCCATCCATCCATCCATTCATCCATCCATCCATCCATCCATCCATCCATCCATCCATCCATTCATCCATCCATCCTACCATCCAAACGTATACTATGTTCGCAAACACGGCTCATCCGGTGACCACTAAGGTACAATCTAATTCAAAGTGGACAATACAATACAATACAGTACGACCCAAAGACCTACTTTCTAGAGCTTATCTTCTATTGTTATAAGGCAAAGGGATAATCCTCAATTTTCCATGAAAGGCATGAGACCACAGCTGCGAGCACACATATATTTTATATATATATACATATATATATATATACATACATATATATATATATATATATATATATATATATATATATATATAGCACGCGCTTCACAGTCATTCCACGTCGAAAGAAGATGCATGGGAGAGTGACAACTGTTGTTTTCCAGGCCTGCAGAACAGATTAGGATAGGAGTCATCCAACCCCATCACATGCAGAGTTATATTCATGTGAAGCAACTGCATGCTGCAGGACTTTTCAACGTGCAGTTCTACACAAAATGTGCAGTTGCAAATGAAAAAGCAGTTATGTGCAGTGATACCGTAATCATTAGAAAAGGTAACTGCACTCGATTTACCACTGAAGAGCGGAACGGAAGGAAGGGCAGTGGAAATATGGAAGAAGGGGAACCCTCCAAATTTCTGACAAACAACTAAAAAGTCATCAGATTTTATACGCGTGTCGCTAGAATTTTTCCCTAACAAATTCATACTAGAAAAATTGCTAAATGATCGTGCAGTTCTGAAATTTTCTTTAAAAAAGACTTGAACTGCTGCATATAAATGCATGCGTGCATACATATGTAATATTATGCGCAATAACACACACCCACAAACCCACCCACACACACACACGCAAACCCACCACCCAAATCGACATCCACACACCCACACACATATACACACACACATGCATTGGTGCATATTTAATATTATGCTCTGTAACGTGGACAACAGCGTGTATATGTATCGAAGACAACAATTATTTGAATGTATTTAGAGATCTATATATGTTATTCTGGGCCACCGTATACATTTTCGGCATCATGTGTGCATTAAGCTTATAGGTGCGGAGTCTTTCCAAACGAGATTTGTCGTTGCTATGGCAACTGGAACCGAAATCGATTTCTATCGATCGATGGCGATATGCTCTGACAGACGAACCATTGGCCTATATGCAGCAGCAGCAGCGGCAGCAGCAGCAGCAGCAGCAGCAACAGCAGCAGGAGCGGCGGTCGAAGAGAGAAGCATTTCCATCACTTTGCAGAATTACTGGCAGTGCACAACACTCTATGCATTTATATATATATATATATATATATATATATATATATATATATACTCGTAATATATATATATAATATATAAGTATGCACATCATGTATATGTGTGCAAGTGAACTATATGCAAAAATGCTGTATGATATGGTTTTGCTTTGTGCACACAATGACCTGAATTCCTATACGTTCATGTATATGACCCATGCATCTGCATGATTGTCTCCTTAATTCCTTGCAGGTTCAGTGTGCGTGTGTGTGTGTGTGTGTGTGCGTGCGTGTGTATAATATATGTGTGTGTGTCTCTGTCTGTGTATCTCTTCTTTCTGCCGTTCTGTCTCTGTCACCGGTGGCGCATTGGATAACTCATTGGCATGCATGGAGATCAGCGGATCTGAGTTCGATTCCTGAATCCTTCGTATATACGATTTAGACGTGCTTCAAAGGATGCATGCTACTATAGTGCCGTTCTATTGCAGGCTTTCTGTTCTGTTAGTAGTTAAGAACTTAAGATTGATGTTAATTAAGATAATCGCTATACTGTTATAACCGGTTGCGGTCTGTCAGCCGGATTGGTGAATAAACGCGGGGCAAAGATTATTATAATTTGATTGACTTTGATTCACACACACACACACACACACATACACACACATACACACACACACACACACACACAATTATAAAATTAGCTTGCTCATAATTGGAACAGAGCCTATTTTATTTAAAGTTTTAAACCAGCTGCCTTCTTTGCCATGCACAGTTATGGAGCGCATTTATTGTGACGCTTTAGATTTTAGAAGTTATCTTAACGGTATAGGTGCCCGTGCGTGGACCTATGTGTATATATACATATACATATACGGTTGGGATTGGATTGAATAAAAGACGGCGTCAATACGGTTACCATGACAACGATCGGTTTATTTGATTAACTTGAGACCGAGAGAGAGAGAGAGAGTGATGCTGAATTAAAGGTTCTTCGAAATCGGGCGAACTACGTGATAAGAATAATCCCATATTCAACTCGATGTCGCCTAGCTGCGTCCAGTACACAACAGCAGCAAAAACATAAATCATGTTCAGCGCTAGAAAAGGCGCCACATAAGGGGGGGGAGCGACCGATAATGAAGACAGGAAGTTATGCAATATCTGGACGACTGCGCCGGCGCGAGTATTTGTTTAATCAATCAAATTCGTTCGGGGGAACGGAAGAAGGCCGGGCAGATACGCCGCAAACACCCTTGAGGGGGATAGATATTCACAGCGGAAAGCTATCACGCCACACCCGAGAGGCGGATGCCGCAATTACGCGTTTCCAAGGCAACGGAGCACTGCGCCGGCGCGCTGCTAATCAAGCGACACCGACGGCAGAACGCGGCGCATGGGTACGATGGGCGCGGCCGTGGTTTCGTTGGGCGGGTGGGTCGGAGATGGGGAGGGGGAAGGAGGGAATCGTGCATGGGGTAACAGCCCCCGTCTTCTGTTTATCACGTCCATAGATTACTGTATGGACGATCGATCAATCTGAGATGGTGGGTTCTGATGGGTGGAATTACTGTAACACAATACAAGTTATTATGGCGCTGATGGAGTCTCGCGCGCCGCGAGATTCGACGAGATCTAAGTCATCTGTATTCATGTCAACAGGGATTAATTTGGGATAAGATTCGACGTGTCTATACGAAGCCAAGACTGCCATGCACGCACCGCCGGCGTCTCCTCTTGTAATAATGCGCCCATCAAGCCGTCATGTCGGTCTCAGCGCCTGCAGCGGCCATCTTGGAATGACAGAAGGTGCGAGGAGCCGTCCTTCATCTGCAAAGGCCCCGGATGTCCAGTACAGCGTGCGCCTATTATCGCGCCTGTCAAAACGAGTTCAGAAAAGATGTGTCGGCATTTTGCGCCGACGTTTTTTTTATCGCGGAGAAATTAATTCTGCGTCCGTACAAAATGCACCGAATAGGAAGCAATTCTGCATTGCAAGCGGTTGTAATGTAATGCAATCGAAAATGTTTCTCAAAAGACTCACAATGATGCTGCTTTGTAATTATTCGGCCCTGGAAAAATGTAAAAAATCATAGAACTAAATGATAATAGCCTAAAGTTGCCAAATACATCACAAAATGACACGGAATTCGAGCGTATATATATAATTATGCGTGTGTGCACGTGGCATTAATGCATTTATATCTAACAGCCCATAGGCAAGCCTGTATATGCATAGATCTATATATAATAGATCTATATATTTGCAATTCCATGTCATTATTTATATGCATTCCATAGCAGCTGCATGCAGGGTTATTGAGGCAGATTTAATCCAACTGCAGGTCCGTTTTGCATGAACTGCATGCATTGCTCTGGTATCAGAGTTATTTTTATCACTGCTGTCATCTTCACTGATATAGTTTGTGCTATGCAACGTAACGTAATGCGAAAATACACCTTCATAATATGGTCCAATAATCTATTATTATAAAGATTTGAAACCAGGGACGCAACTACATGTGGTCTGAAAATGAGGGATGTCATTTTCACATCTTTGTCATTATTAGTACAGAAATTGACGAGGATCACGATGTAAATGCTCAGCAATGCTCAGCATTGTAATAGGAAGGTCTTCACTCGCGAAAATAATGACAGGCATTGTCACTTCCGGGCATAAAAAGCGGGGCGGGGAATCCCCACCCTAGTGACCCATCCTAAAAGTCATTAGATCTATACGGGCACTGCAGGTTTGCTTCGCACCGCTTGAAAATTAAATTGTATCTACATGGTTAAAACAAAATATATTATAGTCCAAGTAGCTATACGCTATTTCAAAACGGGACAAAGCTTCTGATAACAATAGGCATTATGATTCCAGTATTATAGATCTGGAGAAGATGTTCTGGGTTGAATAAGAGCGACCATATAGCAGCCATCTTTCTTTTTGTCTTCGTCACCGTTCGAATTCTCGTTTCTTGATCTTCCGTCTTTCCCCCTCCGCCGCTGTCCGTTCCTCCTCCTTCCATTCTCCCTCCCCTCCTGCCTCCCTCTGCCTACTCCACTCCCCCTCCTCTGCATTCGACGCGGAAGCTGCGCACAGTGCAACCGGAAGATAAGACCGTCCTGGCAACCTCCTAAGATCCCGGATGTCGTTGACAGAGGCGCCCTCTGGCGCTGATCCCAATGACTCATAAGCTACGCTGTGCGCATGGCTTAGGCTATATATATATATATATATATATATATATATATATATATATATATATATATATATATATATATATATCATATATATATATCATATATATATATCATATATATATATATGACACATATTATCTGCAAATAAGTGCACACAGATATTATATACACGTTTACCTCACGCACTAATATAAGTTATTACATGATGTTATATAAATACACACGATCCAGTTAGAGATATATCATGTTTTATATAATAGTGTCCTGTATACACTTATTTATACTATGATATACGTATACATATATAACCTGTGTCTGTAATAACTATATTTACACAGGTATGAATATCAAGAACATGTTCAGTGAATTTTATATACTAACAGGGCCTTTATAATAATTATATGTGCGCATATCTACACCCGTGAATGTATTATACAGCCATATGAATGCGTGTATATAATGCACTCATCTGCTTCGTCAAATGTATAATATATAATATTATATATGTATATATTCACCAACAGTGTATACGTATACGTATATTGTGATTGTGCATAGGTCTATACATGTATGCATGGGAATAGCGACGTGCTCGCTTAACGCATGAGAAGACCTCCTTCTAAAATTTCCTATCGGCCACTGCTCGCATTCGGGTTCCTCCATCGGCAGTCGATTTATATACATGCATATATATATATATAATTTATATAAGCATAATATATGTTATATATATCGAGATCATATATGGATATATATGTATATATGTATGTATATAGCAAGAAGCACTTCACTGGATTGCAATGCATGCATCGCGGCGTCTAAACGACTCAACGAAGCGAAGAAGAAATCAGCGAAGAGAAGAAAAGAAGTCGAAATGAAATCTCTCTTGAAAGCCAATCGGACGGAGAAATTATATTCCAACGGACGCGATTGGTTGCTTGGCAACGCGTATGTCTACGTGTACACACGCATACATGTACATTGACACACATACAGACATGAGTATAGAATGGAATTATCGGAACGTAGATACATACATATATGCATACATTTATGCATACCCACATATATAACGTAGATACATTTGTGCGCATAGTCTATTCGTCTTTTATCCAAATGCATGCATTAAAAACAAATTATAAATCTATGAATCATATATATTATATACACATTCGAAAACAAGTGCTGTAAAATATATCGTCTTATCCTAAGACAGACTATATGCATTTCTAAATAAAAATCATGTTCAAGAAAGTGAATTATAGCGATTTTAGTACTTGCTGCGATCTTCAAAAATCCGCTGAGACATTTCTTTTCTAAAAGCATTTATGCAACGATGTTTTGCAGACATGAATAGAATAATTAAAATGAATGCAGCAAATAGCATAGAAGCAGAAATTTCTTCCTATTCTCAAATAATAGATTCAGTGCATTCATTCGGTCATTTATTCGCATATTATTGCATTCAAATCGCTTGATTGCTCGATATATGTAGGCTCGGGTGTAGGTTTATTTTTCTTTCTATTCCTAAAATGTGAATCCTGAAGCATCTTCTTGTAATGAATATATAAACATTGGTTACATCTAAAATTTAAAACAGTTCCATCAATTATAAGTAGTACATAAATTCAATATCATTCTGGAAATATATAAATGTGCTACGCCATATTTATTGTTTATGAAATATTATATGGACCTGCTGTACTGTTTTGCAAGAAATATTTAACACTATTGCACCAGAAGTCACAATATCAATACCAAGAAAAAATAATAGACGGTTAATATTAGAAAATTCTTTATCTTGAGTCTCATAGAGATTTATTCGTTACATATTTTACTCTCAATTGATAATAATAATAATATGAACGATGGTGATAATAATAAGGATGATGATGATGATAATAATAATAATAATAATAATAGTGATAATAATAATAGTAACGATAATGATGATAATAATAATAGTAATAATAATAGTAGTAGGCCTAATACCTTTGCTCCGCCTAATCTTGACGAGTTTTAGCCTCCCAGAATGCATTTTAACGTCTCCAATATTTTTTTTAAATCCTGAGGGACCTGAGGTACCGTGGGTAAAAAATAATTACGATAATTTATATGGCACCGTAACAAGGATGCCTTACAAAGAAATCTCAAATATAATTATGTTTAGTTCTCGCGGTTGAACGAATTTCCTGAAAAATCTACTCTTTGGAATTCCTATACGTCATGAATGATAAGATACGGAATTAACAGGCCGATATAAAAAAAGGAGATGGACAAAAAATATTAAGCGTTGTATAATAACTCCGAAAACGCTGCAAAAGGTTTTTAAAATAATATTATTACTCACAGCAAATTTGTATTTGTAGACTATTTAATTTCTTAAGGCTTGAGAGTTGAGAACCATTGTATAAACACTTTTATTTATATATTGATTGGCAAGGGTGTTGTAGGGCCTACAATATATTTATATATATACTGTGGAATTACTCAATAGTAATATATATTTTAAAAATATATATTGTATTTCAGTATATGATTCAGACGAATATATAATATAGTTGACTATACATAATAATTGAACATATATAATATTCATAATTATATTTTTATATAGGCCTATTATAATGTTTAATGCAAGTCTAAATAAACGCATAGCTGGGCGGTACAAAAGCACTACGAAAATATTTACATATCAGGATAACAGGTCAAATTCTTTAAAAATTTGTATAATTTAATACGTTCTAAATGTTCAGTTTTTATTTTATTTTGAACGTTTACATTGGATTATGCCTATCTCTACGCACTGCTATCAAATTTGTCACGTTTGCGTGTAGGCCTATGCGGGTTTTGCAGAAAAATACTGAAGCTATCACAGAATAATAATGAAGCTATCTATGACGACCTGGAAGTTATATGAACATATTAAATTATATAAAATCTCCGATGACATAGCATTTAAGCCCACTACACCAACGTAATTATACAGATGAAATTGTATTGTAACAATTGTATTATATCTTTACATTTATATAGCGCCTCTCACGAAATGTTACCATATTCGCATATACATTCCACAATCCTTATACTTTAAGTTTTAGAGAATGAATTGAACTGAAGTTATATAAATTTATTCGTTTACTTCAGGTTATACAAACCCTAACTCTAACGGATACAGACACGTTAAAACGCCACCGTTTTTTAAAATATATTTACATAATATAATATATTATATATTATATATTTTTTATTACATATATATGCATCGCAGACATTTGTATACATTATATATACATCTGCATTATCAAACGCAAGCATGCAATTCGGTGTAGAAATGCGCCAGTTATATCTAACTATGTGAATATTATACTGTATATATATATATATATATATATATATATATATATATATATATATATATATATATATATATATATTAGAAGGATATGATTCCGAATGCAGAGGGCACTGCACTGTATAGCAGTCATAATTATAGATGACTCTATTTAAATGTTCTTTTGTAATCAGATTGCAAAGATGATAAGGCTTATTGCATAACACAGCCGACACTGGCAGTAATTTTAACCCTACAGCTGTTGGCTTTGTGACTAACATCGGCAGCAAAAATTCCTTATTACTAAGGTTTATTAAAGATTTGCTATATCACTGCTGAAAACCTTCGTTGGCGTACAGTATATATATATATATACAATATATATATATAATATATATAATATATATATAATATATATATATAGTCTGCGCAATCGCCTTGTCGTGAGAGACTAGCCAGGCAGGCATTCCCACAGATTATATTCCGGATTACATTAAAAACACAGCTGAATTGAATGCTTTTAAAGTAGCCTAGATCTCTCGCCAGCTGTAGTCAGGACCGGATTAAAAAAATGTGGGCCCTGTTCGGGAAATTTTTTGCGAATCTTCGGCCGAAAATTCTAATGACTCGTTTTAGTCGTTTGGTCGAAATTTTCGTAGGATAAACCGATTATTTTTTCCCTCCAAAAAGTTGTTGACCTTTTCAGTCGTTTGTTTTGATATTTGCTAAAAATCTAAATATTTTCGGAAATTTTTTCCCGCATGTGTGGAGGCCCCACTTTAGGGGGCCCCTGTTCGGCCGAACATGTTGAGCATGCCTTAATCCGGCCCTGGCTGTAGTATCATTTATTTCTGTTTGATACTTTCATTTCATTCCTATTTCATTTCATCATTTTTTCTCTCCTTTTATCTTTTCTTCCTCTAGTTTCTATTTTTTTTATCTGAAGCATATAGGTTACAAAAGCCTGCATTACAAAATAACGCAATCTACATGTAGCTGCGCGTAACTACAGCACACAAAGAAACTTTGCCATTAAGTTTTTGTAAATTATTTTTCGTCTTCGCTATCCTACCATTTGCCTTTACAGCAGTCTAATCGACATTTGCTCTCCTGCAGCATTTCTTTGTTGTTTCTTTTTTTTGTTTTCAGTCTTATAAATTTTTTCGATTTTTAACTCAATTCTTAAACCAGCATCTTGTTCTTGCATTCTTATTTCTCATTCACTTCCATTCGCCTCATTTTCTTCTCCTGTTTTTAACATTCTTCTTCTCATCCACGCCAATTTCATCTTTATCATCATCATCATCATCATCATCATCATCATCATCATCATCATCATCATCATCATCATCATCATCATCATCATCATCATCATCATCATCATCGTCATCGTCATCGTCATCGTCATCGTCATCGTCATCGTCATCGTCATCGTCATCGTCATCGTCATCGTCATCGTCATCGTCATCGTCATCGTCATCGTCATCGTCATGGTCATGGTCATCGTCATTGCCATCGCCGTCGTCGTCGTCGTCGTCGTCGTCGTTGTCGTCGTCCTCATCATCATCTTCTTTTTCTTCGTGTTCTTCTTCCTCCTCCTCCTTCTTGTCCTCCTCCTCCTGCCCCATATATGTATCATTGCTGTTGTCCACAAGGAGACTCCTCCTCCTCCTCTTCTACTTCTTCTTCTTTCTTTCTCTTCCTCTTCTTCTTCTTCTTCTTTCTTTGCCAGCGCAGCATCTGCAGCGGCGCGCGACGTGTGTGCACGCGAATCCATTTCGCTTTCTTATCAACTCATAATCCTCTCTAGACGCGCTGGCGCCGTCTGCGTCCCAAATCCTATTCGGGATCTTTCCCTTTGAGACTTCCAGCGAAATTGGATCGGCAAAGTTCCAGTTGATTAGTTAATCCCGCTCCGAAATGCGTCCCCTCAATATCGCTTTCCCGTGGATACGCGTATATACTCGCAACGGTCGGTCGGTCGGTCGACACGCGGGCGGGTGGGCGCTCGGTCGGTCGGTCGGTCGGTCGTTCGCTCGACCGCCATCGATAGGCCGGTCCCGGCCGCGGCAGTTGCAACGTCAAGTCATATCGGTGGCGTCCGCATGGAGCTATCCAGGCGGACCGGGCTTAGGACGGCAGCGGCGGCGGAGGCGGTGGAGGCAGCGGCGGGCAGCGGAGGAGGCAGACCGCAATCACCCCAACGCATAAATCATTCGGTAATTTCTGCGGCTATCTCGCACAAACAGGAAATAATCTGGCCCGACTCTTCTTTAAAAGGAAAAATCGATTTCTCGTCTTTTAGGAAACTTTGCTGCTGCGGCTACGTTTAGACTATACATGCATGGAGCATACATATAAAAGGCATTTAAATGCGACGCTTTAGTAAGCATATTCAATAAAATGCAATAAATAATCAAATAGATCTATGCTATATAGTGTGTACATAATATTTAATAATTGTAATATCCTTAAATCTGTATTATGTTGCATATAAAGCAAACTATATATTTAATTCGAAAATCTATTATTTATATTTTGTTGCAGTTTCTATATCACACATATACTACAATTATACACCCTTGTGAATTTTAAATATATTTTTACTATATATATATTCTATTATATATATATTATAATTATATATATATATATATTATGTTCAAATATCGTATGTTTTCGAGTGCATACGTTATATACGGTTGATTCCTACAAAAACACACGTGATATGCAATGTAAGAGACTATATATATACATTTATATATATAATTTATATATATATATATATATATATTCCGACTTGCACCCTGGAGACAAAGGAATAATGGTCGTCGCGCGTGCGCACTCGTCAAAAGTCAATTACGGCGTCAGTTTGTCGCGCCACTTTTATTTTGCAGTGCCAGCAATGCTATAGTAACCATCTTCCCCTATTTGTATTCCGTATTTTCCCTAATTGTATTCCAAATCTTTTTCTTATATATACAAATCTGTACATTGCATTTATATTTACTGCATGAATATTGGAAACTTTTATATTTATCTATTTCCATATGGAACTTATATAAATTATATACAATGAGCTCATATGTATATAATACTATATAATATTATATATATAGTATATACACATCATATTTACATTCATGTCTATTTATCGGCTATGGCTTAAAGCCTTAATAGACACCTTATAAGTATATATATATATATATATATATATATATATACAAGAAAATATTATATTTATTTATATAGCTATCTTTTACATTACGCATTCTTTCATAATTATTATCTCTACTATGTTTATATAGGTCTATATATATATATAATTATATAAATATACATATATGTATATATATATACGTATTCAACTATATATATTATATATATATATAACAATCATAATAATGTTGTTGGATATGAAACCAAGATTATGGACCAATGCGCCTGAATGATAAAATAGGGCTAATTATTCATTAACCCTCTTTGGTCTTGACGAAATTTAAAACGCAAATGGTAAACAGCGTCGTCGCTATAAATAGGCCTAACTTCTGGCAAATCACCCTCTGGAAATTTGTAATGCCAGA
>OX457038.1:47129519-47177019 GCA_949752735.1 Lumbricus terrestris | reverse complement strand
TTGAACTTCCATCGACTGAACTCACATGCTTGTGCATGCTCGTATATAGGTTATGCATGCCTGCATATCAATTCACGTATGCATGTGCATGTGGTCGTGTGTTTGCGTGCACTGTATATGATTAGGCGTGCCTCTCTGCCAATGTCTCTGCAGTCCTTGCTTTGCCTTCAGTCGAAAGTATTTGCATCCTCCTCCTTGCATATAGCTCTATCATTATGGTTCCAACATGAGCCTAATCAAGGGCTCCTATATTTATCCAGACCTCCCTGCATGGTCTAATTTATTATGTAGCATGTTTCACCATATAAGATAATTATATGCATGGCCTGCAATGCTGCATGCATGTGAGTTAGTCATGCACTGATGAATCATATTCCACTTCTATAGTATATCAATTAATACAGGTAACGTTGAGGCTCTGGTCTTGATTCCAAAATGCCGCCTACAGGACTCACAAAATGCGCTAAGTAAATGTTCGATCTGGCCTTTGTTCCTGCATGTAGTATATACTTGAATGCCTTAATATACTGCAAACGTCAAATTAATGAACGAATGAGCGCGGTGAGCGTTTAAGTGAGTGAGAGAGTGACTGAGGAGTGAGTGAGTGAGCGAAGGAATGAGCAAGTGAATGAGCGAGTGAATGAGTAAGCTGGTGAGTAGGTGAATGAATGAATGGGTGAGTGAGTGAATGAATGAACGAATGAGTGAGTGATTAAGTGAGTGATTGAGTGAATGAGGAGTGAGTGAGTGAAGAAATGAGTAAGTTAGTGAGTAAGTGAATGAGTGAATGTGTATAAGTGGATTAGCACAGGTGAAAGAGTGAGTGAGTGAATGAATGAGTGAGTGAATGAATGAACGAATGAGTGAGTAATTGAGTGAGTGAGTGAGTGAGTGAGGAGTGAGTGAGTGAAGAAATGAGTAAGTTAGTGAGTAAGTGAATGAGTGAATGAGTATAAGTGGATGAGCACAGGTGAAAGAGTGAGTGAGTGAATGAATGAGTGAATGAATGAATGAATGAATGAGTGAGTGATTGATTGAGTGAGTGAGTGAGGAGTGAGTGAGTCAGTGAAGGAATGCGTAGGTGAGTGAGTGAATGAGTATAAGTGGATGAGTAGGTGAGTGGGTTGGTGAGTGAGTTAGTAAGTGATTGAGTGAGTGAATATGTGAATGAGTGAGCGAGGAGGGAGTGTATTAGTGAGTGAGCGCGGAGTAAGTGGGTGCATGAGTGGGTAAGCGAGCGAATGGTTGAGTGCGTGAATGAATAAGTGAGTGAGTCAGTGAGTCAGTGTAATTCAGTGAGCGAGTGGAAGCAAATGTCAATAATAGAATTCCATGGCTCGCAAATGGTGTCGTGGGATTCATCGGTCGTGTTTTTTCATCCTCTTCACACCAGCGCCATACAATTTCTATGGTAAGCCGTCGACGACATTTCATCTGCAACATTTATAAGTGTGTGTGTGCGTGCGTGTGTGCCGTCGACGTCGTCGTCGGTCGATTGCTGTTTCAACTGCAATAATCCAATCAGTCAGACAATCAATCAATCATCTCTGCGTTCGTAATTAGTCAGCCCGTCAATCAGCCTTAATTTGTCGGTCACTTTGTTATTTCAGCTGTTCTCGTCGTCGTCGTTGTCATCATCATCATTGTCGTCGTCGTAGTCATCATAGTTCTTGCATTGCAATTTAAATACTATTTACATGACGTTAGAATTTCTATGGTTCTGCACAATATGTAAGCTTATACATAGTTTAGTCTCGATGGTGGAACACGGCCAAAAATGGATAGAGAGGGTGAAACTTAATAAAATCGGTTTTTTTTAGTTTTGTTGCATTGTTTTTGAATCATCAAAAAATGTGGGTGAGCTCAATAAAAGTGATAATAACCCTTGTTCTGTTTTAAAAAGCTTGGTGACATTTAGCCATCGTATACGTAGCTATGCATGTATATATGAATTGCCTTTAGGCCTGTAAAATTTGATTGCAAAATTCTTACTTCTCAAGTTCTGGCCAAGATGTTAGCAAAAAACCTTAGTTTTTTTACCCACCATGGCATGTATATTAAAGAGAACTCTTAAGACAGAAGCCAAGTCAAGTTGGGAAGGGTACTGTTCGGAACTGACTGATCAAAGTAAGTTGGGGGCAGTATGGAACTGGGCCAGGAGAATGAATGGAGGGGCAACCTTTTTATCAATCCCGACTCTTAAACATAGTGGTTTGGTTGCTGAAACAAATGTTGACAAAGCAAATATGTTAGCTAACAATTATTCAAATACTAGTGGCACACAAAATTATAATGAAATTTTTTTTAAACATATTAAAGATAATAATTTAGAAAAATACAATGATGAGACTGATAAAAACAGTAAGCCCCTTGAGGAAATGAAAGCAATGAATGAAAAATTTAATATAAATGAATTAAAACAAGCAATAAAATCCGTAAAAAATAAAAAGTCACCGGGAGATGACAAAATCCCTTATGAACTTTAAAAAAATTTACATAAAAATGCAATAAAAAAATTACTTGAATTTTATAATGAAATATGGATAGAAGTGGGAATGCCAAAAGAGTGGCATCATGCTATAATTCTGCCTATGTTAAAGCCGAACAAAGATGCTAGTAACCCGGAATCATACCGACCAATTTCATTGACGGCCACCTTATGTAAAGTGATGGAAAAAATGGTCTCAAATAGGCTTCAATGGTTTTTGGAAAAAAATTATTTACTAACCAAAAGTCAGTCAGGTTTCCGCAAAAATAGAAATACAATCGACCAGATTCTAAAATTACAGGATAAAATACTTAAAAAATTAAAAAATAAAGAACATGTTTTGGCTATTTTTATTGATTTCGAAAGGGCGTACGATATGTTACACGTCCCAACGTTATTAAAAAAATTAAATAAATTAGGCATAACAGGAAACATAGCTGATTGGATAAAGGACTTCCTATCTGAAAGGACGTTCCAGGTTAAAGTAGGAGCAGAACTTTCTAACTATTTAATACAGCAAAATGGAACCCCTCAGGGATCAATGATATCCCGATTACTATTTCTAATTATGATTAATGACATTACATTAAATCACGAAGATGTAGAAATGTCATTATTTGCTGATGACAGTGCTATCTACATAGGCCATAGAAAGAAAAAAATATTAACTGAGAAAATTCAAAAAGCTATTGACAGGATTTATAACTGGTGCAATAAAAATGGATTTAAAATTTCAATTACTAAAACGGTAGGGGTATTGTTTACCAGAAGTAGGAGTAGAACTCCAATAACTGTTAAAATTGAAAACTCATGTATTAATATGGAAAACAAAGCCAAATTTTTGGGAGTTATCTTTGATAAAACACTTAGTTGGAAATACCATATAGAATACATTATTCAAAAATGCAAAAAAGATTAAATTTAATGAGAGCGGTCTCCGGACACTCTTGGGGAGCGTCAAAAAAAGCTTTGTTGGCCATTTATAAAGCTTTGATTAGGTCAATACTAGACTATGGTGATGTGGCTTATGCGTCAGCAAGCCAGTCGCATCTTAAAAAACTTACATCTATCCAAACAGAAGCTTTAAGAATATGCTGTGGTGGGCCAAGGGGGGCAGCAGCTGTAACCTTACAAAATGAATGTGGCGAAATGCCCCTGCATCTTAGAAGACAACTCAACGCTATTAAGATGGGAGTCAAAATTATAAGTATAAATGATCATACATGCAAAGAAATTGTTAAAGACCACTGGACCGATACCTTTAGGACCCCAGAGGATAGAAACCACTCTTTTAAGATTAGAACGCATGAATTTTTGTCAAAAATTACTACTGCATGTATTGGCCCCTCATTCCCCACATCCCCTCCATGGAAAAATAAAACAATTAAAATTGATACTAGTCTAAAAAACAGGTGAATAAAAAAGTAGATAATCCTGAATATTTAAAACAGATGGCACTTATACTGATATCAAATTATAAGCAGATGATACATATATATACAGATGGATCGAAAGCAGAGGATAATGTAGCTGCTGCATTTACTATTCCTAGCTTAAATATAGATAAAAAGATCAAATTATGTAATGATTCTAGCATCTTTGCTGCAGAATTAAGTGCTATATTAGAAGCTATTCTGTGGATCTTAAATACGGATGATCAAATAAATAATGAATTTGCAATATTTTCAGATTCATTAAGTGTTCTAACATCTATTAAATCAGGATATTCTAACTCCAGACCCCATTTATTTAATGAGTTAATGAAACAGATAAATTGTTTGGATAATAATAGACTAACTATAATTTGGATTCCGAGTCATGTGGATCTAATAGGTAATGATAGAGCAGATAACTTAGCTAAAGAGGCACTAGACTTAGATAGAATAAACTCTACTAATTACTTAGAATTAGAAGAAATGTACAGCTTGATTAAACCTTTCATAATAAATAAATGGCAGATACAATACGATTTGGAAAAGAAAGGAAAAATATATAAAACTATTTGCCCAACCGTTAACAATAACCTTAAATTTATCGATCCAGATAGGCAAAAGGAGGTACAGATTGGTAGACTGAGGTTAGGTGTAGCTAATGCAAATAAAAAGTTATATATAATGGGAAAACATCCCACTGGATTCTGTGACAGCTGTCAGACGGCAGGTGATATAGAGCATTTACTGTTAGCATGTAATCAAAATAATATAGCCACTGTGTTAAAGAATGCCTGCAATATGTATAAATTGGAATTTAATTTGAAATCTGTACTAGATGTTGGATGCATACAAGGCACTGTGTATCGACTGGTAAAAGAATTAAATAATGGTAAAATGTTGTGAAGTATATAGTGTATATATGGCAACGATGTATAAATTAGAGTGTTATTCTGAAATATGTACTCGATGTTGGACGCGTACAAGGCACCGCATATTGACTGGTAACAAAATTAAATATTTGTAAAATGTTGTGAAATGTATAGTGTATATATGTCAATGATGATTGTTAATGCTTGTCAACAAACCTAAATGGAAAAAAAAGAGGAAAAGGAAAAAAAAGGAAAAAAAGGGGAAAAAAGGGGGGGAAAAAAGAGGAAAACCCAAAAAGAGCCAACGAAGGCCAAAAAAGATCCGAAAGAGGACAAAAAGGAGGAATTAAATAATGCCAAAGAATCTAAAATGGCGAAAAAAAAAAGGAGGGTGGCTCTGGAGGGAGCTGTTTTAGCGACAAATATACGAGAGAACCACAGAACCAGCGGAAAAAAACAAGGATAAGAACAAGAGTAAACACAAACAGACCGGAAAATTAAAGACAAAAGAATAAAATCAACAAAGTCGTCGACGGTCTACGTTACCACATGATGACATTAAACCTTTGGACAAGAAGAAGACGCAATCTTGACGCTATCCCATCTCTCTCCCCTAAAATGCTGTGACTTTGTCCTTGTCCTGCCCTAATCACCAAAATTGCTCATCTCTTGCTTTCAATATACATACTGCATGGTGACCCCTTCTTTAAAATCAAATCTTGACAAAAACATACAACTATATCTAACGTCATATTTAAAATC
Source organism: Lumbricus terrestris (assembly GCA_949752735.1). NCBI lineage: Eukaryota > Metazoa > Annelida > Clitellata > Crassiclitellata > Lumbricidae > Lumbricus > Lumbricus terrestris. The sequence goes on along the minus strand of OX457038.1, from coordinate 47,171,467 downwards.
TTTCGTTCTTTTCCGTCCAAATTAATTGCATGAACGAACTGACTTTGCCGTCATCGACTAGATCTACATAAATTTGGAGCCTGCGATTACCATAGCAAAATACAAAGCATTTTTTCACAATAACCTTAAATGTAATAATTCTCTTTTCGGATATTAAAAGCTTCAACGAGAACTGATTTCGAATTAAGAAACTGACTTTGTTCATAGCAGTAATTCGTTAGAAGAGAAAACCTGTTATTTTTACATGTTATTTTACGGTGGTTATAATTGGATTTAGTCGCAGATAGACAGACAAACAGACAGAAAGAGACACAGACAAACAGACAGAAAGAGAGACAGACAAACATACAGAAAGAGAAACAGACAAACAGACAGAAAGAGAAACAGACAAACAGACAGAAAGGGAGACAGGGAAACAGACAGAAAGAGAGACTGCAGGCAGAATGAGAGACAGACAAACAGACAGAAAGAGACACAGACAAACAGACAGAAAGAGAGACAGACAAACAGACAGAAAGAGAAACAGACAAACAGACAGAAAGGGACACAGGGAAACAGACAGAAAGAGAGATTGCAGGCAGAATGAGAGACAGACAAACAGACAAAATGAGAGACAAACAAACAGACAAAATTCTTTGTATACTTTGTATGTACATCAAAATGCGGATAGCAATTGGTATATTAAAGAATATTCATATATCTTATCTTATCTTAGAAAAGAAGTACATAGACAAATATAGATGTGAGGGAGAGGGAGAGGGGGAGAGGGAGAGGGAGAGGGAGAGGGATGGAGAGGGAGAGGGAAAGCATATTTTGTTCTGCAGACTCATGCATTTTGTTCACTGCCATGTGACCGAATACTGATTCAAGAACCTTCTATATACTCGAGTTACATCTTGCATGTATCATGCATGTCCGTGTATCTGCATGCCTCTGAAGTCTAATTCTCTCTAGCATGTATATAATTACACGCATTTGCTTGGGCCTTAGATCTTTTCCACTGCTGTAGCTGCATGGTGGGCACCGACCAGACATGGATACAAGAGTTGAACCCTGGATCTCATGAACAGCAGAAAGAGATGAAGGGCCGAAGGTGCAGCCAGCGATCGATGTACCACTTGGCCAAGTCAGCTATAGTGGCGACTAATGTCAGGACCCAGTGGACGGTGGTGCCCCCCCCCACCACGACGGGGTAGATTCAATTGCTTAATGGAACGACGTTAACGTGGCTCCTTAATTATTCACAGGCTCAGTCGCGGCTACCCGTCATCCACGGTTAATCGGGGAATGGCTGCTGCTGCTGCTGCTGCTGCTGCTGCTGCTGAAGACGGTGGAGATGGTCCATGGCTACTGCGGCGGGGTATCGCATCCTCTGAGGCACCGGTGCCAATGATTGGCAAGTAATTGCCATAGAAACAATGCACTGCGTTGCATGCGCTACTCTTCCATGCGCGAGGCTTTGACTAAATACGCGCCGAGTGCCTTGGGTGCATGCTTATGCTTGACGGACGGCTGCATTCAGAATATAATATTATAACTATACATGTAAACTATAGATATGCTTATGACTAAATAATTTGGGTTTTCATTAATTAAGGAAAGCGGGATATATTGGGTGTAGGATTGGGTTTATAATTCCGACAGGAAATAAGCATTGCCGGATTTATTCCGAAAGAGAGCTGCAGGGATGAGATCTGTTACAAAAATGAAATTATAGAAGAGCTGAAACTAATAATTGGCTTTGACCTTCCATTGCAAGAGGTTGTAGATTAAAATGTATACAAGGAGACAGTATAAGAGTTGTCGGATTTTAGACTCTGCAGTGACAGTAAAACGTTGCATGGCATTTATTGCATGGCTCTAGATATACAGGGTGGGCAAAAAGCCTAGGTTTTTTGCCAAAATCTTGAGTAAAATCATGTGTAAATATGAATTGTCTATAAGCCTGTAAAATTTTATTTCGAAATTCTTACTTCTGGTCACGATATTGGGAAAAAACCTATGGGCCTTTTTTTGGCCACCCTGTATATGTTCTGCAATCTTTTGTGACATTTTTTGCCAAAAATTTCAACGCGCCAAAGCAAGTCATCCACTTTGTTAAGTGCATGCAGACGATGCATTTATGCAGCACCTGCACTGTCTACAGTTCTCGAACGGTGCAAAGACTCCAAAAGTCGTCATCCGTCTATATAGCGTATGGGTATATATAGATCTATATACCTGCAAGTTCCATATCATAAGCTTGTAACTCTTTCTTGAGCTGCAGTGAGTATACATTGTGGCTATACATGCATGCGCGTATTTTTATCGTAAGACTTTTCCATGCGAGAAGAACCGTTCGTGCATGTAGCCTATATACAGAAAGCGGCATGTGTCCGTCTTAAGGGAAGGAGGGGACCATCAAGTCCCCACGGACCGCTGAGCGGAGTGATCGTCGATCAGGCTGCCATGGCTGCAGACCCGGAACGCTCCTGGAAACCGGAACGCTCCTGAGCCCTCTGCCTCTGATGTGTAGACTCTGAGATCGGACAGACCATCGAAACTCTCATCCTCCTCCTCCTCGTCCACTTAATCCTCTCTTGATTGTGATGGGCATCGTTATACATTTGCTGCTATATGTTTCGGTGATGGGGCGGGGGACTCGGTGTATTCTGCAGCGCCAGTAATAACTGAAGCTAGATGTCATCAGGATATGAAATGTATAAGCCATAGAACAAACCATTTATAGACTACTGTCAGTATCATGTAAAGTACCCAATGGGTTTATACTCCGAAAGGCGGTCGCAATATCAGTGGATGAGATTGGGTTTAATCTGAAAGAGAGCCATGGAAAAGTCGGCTAAATTGGGTTTGTATACTATACAAAGAGATATCTAGAAATCATCATATTATGATGAAATTATCATATTATGCATAAAAGGAAAGGAGAGACAGAACAAATTTTATTGCGAAATTAAAAGGAGAATTTTGCTGTATAAACTGCATATGCAATGCACGCGTATACGGACTTCAACGGCCGGAATATACAATAAGAGGAAACAAAGGACACTGCAGAGACAAAAGATTGTTCTGTAAATATATATAAATAGACATGCAACATCAAAAATTGCAACAGTGTTTTTAATATCTGCGTTCGATACAAAGCGAAGTAAAATTCAATAAAGTATTTAAGACAGATTTTATTACCACCTGTATAGACGTTTCCCATTGATATCATGCAATAAAATTATATACTTGTTACTTGATGGTGTTACGACCCGCGTCAACTTCCGATGCATGACGGTTTGCAGAGGATTTGAACCCATGCAGGTCGTTAAGGCGATGGATCGACTCGCTGGCAGTATGGTTTGAATGAGAGCGGAGGGAGAATGGGAACTTAGTTTTAATAAAAGTGGTTTATATAGAGAGACTCGGATGGGAATTAGGCGCCGTGTGCTTGAATTTATACAAGAGGACGGAGGTTAACACACGTGCGTGGCCTTTTGCGATGGCGGCGACTTTGGCGAATGAGTCGGTTTTGCGGTGAATTGCATGGCAGGAGGCGAGCAATTGCATCGGCATCAACGACACTGCAGCACCAACGGACACGAGTCGAAATGTTGCGGCATAGAAAGAGAGTGAGATGGAGAGAGAGAGAGAGAGAGAGAGAGAGAGAGAGAGAGAGAGAGAGAGAGAGAGAGAGAGAGAGAGAGAGAGAGAGAGAGAGAGAGAGAGAGAGAGAGAGAGAGAGAGAGAGAGAGAGAGAGAGAGAGAGAGAGAGAGACAGACAGGCAGACAGACAGACAGACAGACAGACAGACAGACAGACAAACAAACAGACACACACAGAGAGACAGAGACTGAAACAGAGAGACAGAGACCGAGACAAAGAGAGACAGAGAGAGACAGACAGAGAGAGATACAGAGAAACAGAGAAACAGAGAGAGATATATACAGAGAGACAAACAGACAGAGGCAGAGACAGAGACAGGGACAGACAGAGACAGAGGCTGCATAGACAAAAGGTCGAGGCAGAGGCAAAGACACAGAGGGAAGACAGACACAGACACACATACACAGAGACAGAGAGACGGAGAGAGCTGATGGAGCAGATCGACTGGAGCTGTAGTATCTATATATATCAAGGTTCTTAGAATTAACAGGTTGGCCCGCTGGCTTAGGCAGCTGCCTCATTAACTCGGGGCGGGGTAGTTCTGACGTCACTGGACCCCTCGAACCAACTCATGCAGCCTGCAAGCAGTTTATTCAGTGTGGCGAATGCATTGACAGGGTTAGTGTAGGCATACACTAACCCTAAATAACTATACAAACTGACCATACTTCTAAATTACTCCTAATAAACTGAACCTATTTTGACACCTCCTTAATTCTAGATCAACTGCACTAACCCTAACACTGACCCTAAACTTATGCCTACACTAACCCTAAACACTGACCCTAAACTATACAAACTGATCCTACGTCTAAGCTACTCCTATATAATAAACTGAATCTAATCTCACACTTCCTTCTAGATCAACTGCACTAACACTAACCCTAAACTTAATGCACTATACTACACTATAGCTATACAAACCGACCCTACTTCTAAATTACTCAGGACTATTAAACTGAACCCTTGTAGCCTACATCCACTTCACTAACCCTAACAATGACCCTAAACTTATACATCTTCACAGATTATCTACACAAACCCTAAACTTAATACACACTTATGCTAACAATAACAATTGGACTTCCTGACCAAATCAAGAAAATCCCAGACCCTTCAATACACCTATCGACTAACTCTTCGTCTCTTACCTTTACTTCTGATGCTCCTGTCCGCAATCTTGGTGTAATGTTTGATTCGCATCTCTCCTTCTCTAACCACATCTCCAACCTATCGCGTTCCTGCTTCATGCACATCCGGGACCTCCGTCGCATCCGACCCATGCTCGATTTCAAAACTGCCTCTACCATTGCGACGTCCATCGTCCACTCAAAACTTGACTATTGCAACTCTCTGTTCTTAAGCCTTGACTCCTCACAACTTAAGCGCCTCCAACTCATTCAAAATTCTCTAGCTAGAGCCGTCACCAGAACACCCAGACATCATCACATCACCCCCATCCTCAAATCACTTCACTGGTTGAAAATCCCAGAGCGAATCCACTTCAAAGTTCTCTCCTTAACCTACAACTCCTTGCAATGCTCTCAGCCAAGTTATCTTCGCGAACTCTTCACCATCCAACCTACCCGTTCTACCCGATCATCCGCCTGCCTTACACTTTCTCGACCGCCGGTCACAAGTCATCTCAAGTTCTCCAACCGAGCCATATCCATCTCAGCACCACGCCTTTGGAATGAACTGCCTCCTGAATTCCGATCCTTTTCAGTCTATCCGCCATCATTACTAATCACACACCATCACCTTCCTCAGGCTCCTCTATCCATCACACCTCGGGCTTTTCATTCAAAACTCAAGACACTCCTTTTCACGAACTCTTACCCTGTCTCATCTGATCATCCACCTTCCAATCCCCGGCCCAAACGACACCCGCCTTAATAGCTGTTCCGCCCCTCTGATCCTATGGAATTTCTACCCTGACCACCACGGACTACTCTCACGGACAACCCTTCTAACTCAACGCATTTGATCCTGATCTTATGGTAACTCGACCCGGACCACCATGGACTACTCTCACGGACAACCCTTCTAACTCAACGCAGCGCTCGTGAATAAGCTGGTGCCCCGCGCTTGGCTTTCGAGTGGCGCTTTAGAAATTTCGAGTTTACGATTACGATTACGATAACAATAAAAAGACCTTTCTCCTAAACCACTGTTAAAAAACTGATCCTTATCCTCACACTCCTTTCTATATCAACTGCACTAACCAAACACTCACCACCCTAAACTTATTAGTCTCTGCACTAACACACACACTCACATTGTACGTATGCAAGTATGCATGTATGCATGTGTATATGTATGTATGTATGACATTGTATGTATGTATGTATGTATGTATGTATGTATGTATTTATGTATGTATGTATGCATGTATGTATGTATGTATGTATGTATGTATGTATGTATGTATGTATGTATGTATGTATGTATGTATGCATGTAGGTATGCATGTATGTATGCATGCAAGCATGTATGTATGCGGGCTTGCATGTATGTATGTATGTATACATATGTGTACGTGTGTATAGGGGGTATTGTATGTATGTGGGTGTATCGGAGTCACGTGCTTAGGGATGCATGTATTATGCATACATGCCTACATGTGGTATACATGCATATGGGTCATTCCGTGCCAGATCAACCGATGCCTCCCACTCTCCGATCCAGATTTTCTTGATATTTTCACCAAAAATCAACTATCATCTGGTATGAAGAATTGGAAAGTTTCAGGTGTCCTGAGTGAAAACTGACCTAGTTATGGGGTACTCAAGTTGGTGGGGTAGGCCGAAAATTGAACGCGAATTTGCGTTTGCGAATTTCTTCCATTTTCAGACGTCAATAACTTTTGATGTAGAGCAGCTAAAGACATCTGGTTTTCAGTTTTCAGATCTGTGCATAGCATGGATTGGCAAGGTCAAGTAATATTTGCTGTCTTTGATATGAGGAATTAATAATAATTTTTGAAAAGTGTCGAAATATTTCTTGCCGAGCCCATTTTTGTCATGTTTGCAGACACACTACACTGGCAGCATATGCAAGAAAGGAATAATTTTTGTGTGGTTTTATTCAGCTATTAGTGGAGTCTTAATTGTGTAATTTATTTGTGTCTTGGTTGAAAGGATATGCTGTAGCACTTTGCCAAAAACCCTTCATCTCCGTGACAGTGGTCACTTTCAACTGACCAAATGGGCGTGTGGATCACCTCCAAAACAAGTCAAACGCATATCATTGGAAAGCCTGAAGAAAAACCTTTTTACTGATACCAATCTCTTTTTGGTGCTCCTAAGAATAAGCTATTAAACTATTTTTTCAAAAGTCGTGATTTTCAATGCGAATTTGCGTTTTCAAATTTTTCCCCCATTTTCAGACGTCAATAACTTTTGATGTAGAGCAGCTAAAGACATCTGGTTTTCAGTTTTCAGATCTGTGCATAGCATGGATTGGCAAGGTCAAGTAATATTTGCTCTCTTTGATATGAGGAATTAATAATAATTTTTGAAAAGTGTCGAAATATTTCTTGCCGAGCCCATTTTTGTCATGTTTGCAGACACACTACACTGGCAGCATAAGCAAGAAAGGAATAATTTTTGTGTGGTTTTATTCAGCTATTAGTGGAGTCTTAATTAAGTAATTTATTTGTGTCTTGCTTGAAATGAAATGCTGTAGCACTTTGCCAAAAACCCTTCATCTCCGCGACAGGGGTGAGATTCAACTGGCCAAATGGCATTTGGGACACCTGCAAGAGATTGGTATCATAAGAAAGGTCAATCTTCTAGCTTTCATATTATGTGCATTTGACTTGTTTAGCAGGTGGTCCACACTCCCATTTGGTCAGTTGAATGTGACCACTGTCACGGAGATTAAAGGTTTTTGGCAAAGTGCTACAGCATTTCCTTGCAACCCAAACACAAATAAATTGCACAATTAAGACTCCACTAATAGCTGAATAAAACCACACAAAAATTATTCCTTTCTTGCATATGCTGCCAGTGTAGTGTGTCTGCAAACATGACAAAAATGGGCTCGGCAAGAAATATTTCGACACTTTTCAAAAATTATTATTAATTCCTCATATCAAAGACAGCAAATATTACTTGACCTTGCCAATCCATGCTATGCACAGATCTGAAAACTGAAAAACAAGAGGTCTTTAACTGCTCTACATCAAAAGTTATTGACGTCTGAAAATGGGGGGAAAATTTGAAAACGCAAATTCGCATTGAAAATCACGACTTTTGAAAAAATAGTTTAATAGCTTATTCTTAGGAGCACCAAAAAGAGATTGGTATCAGTAAAAAGGTTTTTCTTCAGGCTTTCCAATGATATGCGTTTGACTTGTTTTGGAGGTGATCCACACGCCCATTTGGTCAGTTGAAAGTGACCACTGTCACGGAGATGAAGGGTTTTTGGCAAAGTGCTACAGCATATCCTTTCAACCAAGACACAAATAAATTACACAATTAAGACTCCACTAATAGCTGAATAAAACCACACAAAAATTATTCCTTTCTTGCATATGCTGCCAGTGTAGTGTGTCTGCAAACATGACAAAAATGGGCTCGGCAAGAAATATTTCGACACTTTTCAAAAATTATTATTAATTCCTCATATCAAAGACAGCAAATATTACTTGACCTTGCCAATCCATGCTATGCACAGATCTGAAAACTGAAAACCAGATGTCTTTAGCTGCTCTACATCAAAAGTTATTGACGTCTGAAAATGGAAGAAATTCGCAAACGCAAATTCGCGTTCAATTTTCGGCCTACCCCCACCAACTTGAGTACCCCATAACTCGGTCAGTTTTCACTCAGGACACCTGAAACTTTCCAATTCTTCATACCAGATGATAATTGATTTTTGGTGAAAATATCAAGAAAATCTGGATCGGAGAGTGGGGAAAAGTTGGAAATTTGGTTGATTTGGCACGGAATGACCCATATGCATATGTGGGGGTGTATGGGTGTGTATATATGTGCAAGGGTATGTGTATGTATGTATGTATGCATGTCTATACGTGTAAGTATATATGTATAAATGTATGCTTGTGGGTGTGTATATATGACATCCGTGTGTGTGTATATGTAGGTATAAACATTACACCCCGTAAAAAACAAGAAAGGGCACTATCCATGTACAAACTAAATCGCTTGAATCTTTCTTTTGAGTGTTTTTATTGTTGACAATGGATGCGGTGAAGGAGTGGAACCTGGGAATGGAGGAAGGATTGAGTCAGTGCCTCAACCTATCTTTATCCACAATTAAGTAGGCTAATTATTGTGAAGCTAGGATTTTTTAGTGTCATTTAGGTCTGCATTTAAGACATCAATGTCATTCACATCCAAAATATTATGCTTGCAATTGAATAGACGAAGCTATGAGGAACTCTGGGCTGCTAGATGTTGGATCCAGAACTTTACACAGCTTTTGGCAACAAAACCCGTTACCCCCCAGCACAAATTTCTTTGGCATATTAAGACAGACATTCGTGTCGAATTCATTAGATAGCCTAACCCAAGGAGGTCTGGATAAATATAGGAGTTCTTGCCTAACCCTATAGTTTCAATGTCCCTTTACCCAAACAGATCTGTCAGATGCCAGCAGCGCTAGCCGAGGGGTCCAGTGACGTCACGGCGTCCCACTCCGATTCACGCATATTCATGAACCCCTCAGCGGCCCGACCTGTTTGTGGATAGATCTTGTATATATATATATATACATTCGAGGCATTAATAAAATCCGTTCATCGCAATTATCTCGCAGGAACCAGTCTCTCGACACGAAAGCTGATGAACGGAATGACGGGAACCAGCGTAGATATAGTATACGTATACCTATATATGAGCCTCGTCTCATTAGATCGTTGTAATATGAAGCTGCATGCCAGCTGCATGAAATCCAGAGATAACTAAGGCAACGGACGTTTGAAGAGATATTAGAAAAGAGAGAATCGTCGATATAATTATTTCATGAATTCACCAAGTATACCGAGCAGAGGCGGAAACGGGGGGGGGAGGAAATCCGGCACTGCCCTTCCCTCAATTGGAAATTTCTTTATTTTTGACCAGCTATTCTGGCTCCGAAAGTTGACGTGACCCTCCCTCCATGAGTAGTTTCGTAGGCCCCTCTCCCCAGCGAGTTCCGCCAGTAGTACAGGGGTTAAAAAACACTGTACGACTAAAAAAAGTCATCACTTATTTTTGCGGGAAAAATGGTACGGTTTTTCTGGGAAATGGTATCTTTACGCCCAAGATTTCGACTAAATTACTAAAAAAAGGTCATCAACTATTTCGGCGGATAAAATGGTATTTTTTCCCAGGGAATTCGACAAAATTAATTACTAAAAGAGGTCATCAGATTTTTTGGTGACCAAAAACGAAATTTTTCCCTGTCCCAAGACCGAGAATTTTGGTCCTCCCTTCTAAAATTTCTGTATCCGCCCCGATATATACCGAGTATACAACTATATATGTATTCAACTATGCATGTTTAGCAAAAAGTTCACCACCAGCATATAGGTTATAACAGACTCTATTTCATCATGCATGCTTTCAAAACAAAATCACAGCTGATGCCTTCATACTTACATGCATGGAACATGCATGGTTAAGTTCGCACGATTTCCATAGCTGTTAAATAATAAGTAAATAATTCCTCTTTTATTAGTCTATAGATCTAATTTTATTGCTACATCTGCATTCCAATATAAATCGAACGAATCCTGTAGAACAGTAATTTGCCAATAATTCATCGTTGGACAATTGGTTGCCATGGTTAATTGTAGTCGAAGGTTTATCTGATGAACCATTATTCTGAATCCATGATTGCATGCACGCAGGACAAATTGCAAACTCCCGTTTATGAAAATGTGTTGCATTTTGTAGAATTGTGAATTTAGTTTGGACTGAAGGATATTATACACGAAGTATCATATCTTCGTTATTTCTATACAAAAGAGTTCATTTCACGCTGCATGCATGATTTGCATCAGGGCTGGTTTTTAGCGTGCAGTTGCACATGTGCACAAAACGTGCACTTTCAAACGAATTTGTGCATGCAGTTCACTAGCTTCTAGGCAGTGAAAGCTAGTAAAAAATATACGTGTCCTCAGATTGGCAGTAACTCACCATGGAGGATGGGAGGGGAAAGAAGGGGTTGTGCAGTTCTAAGAATTCCTTAAAAAGTTTTGTTTTCCATTACATAAGTCGATATCAATCCGCAGTTGATGATGACCCTTCAACTATAAGTGACAACCTGCGTCATGCACTTTGTCACCATATTTGCAATTCATGCTATATTAGAATGCTGCAGACTTATTCTCTCCTTATATAATACACATATCCCATAATGCACTGCATTGATGCATAAATCCATATATTACTATATAATCCATATATAGTCAGCACACATACATGCATGGTGCTGCAGCTAGAGAGAAATAAAGTATTCATATAATGAAGGCACGAATACTGGCACCCTGCAGGCAAGTCCGAGTGATTATATCGGCCAGCCCGGGGAACCAGTATTAGTAATGATATAGCGCCACGGTTATAACACGGTCGCATAGGGCAGTGGCGGCGGCGCGCATTGATATGGCGGAGTTATTAGGAATGGATGGGAGCTGCGGGCGGCGCCAATTTCATGCGGACAATGGAGGGAACGCTGATTTATGGCCGACCTGTCAGAAGAGGAAGAGGAGGAGAGGGAAGAGGAGGATGGGAGGAGGAAGAGGAGGTGGAGGAGAGTGGAGGAGGAGGAGATGCTGTGGCTGCAGAGGCTGAACGCACGAGTCTGATATAGCCCAGCAGTCACATATGCGGTGGGACGGACGGAAATAATGAGAAACTGAGAAGGACAGGAAGATAGAAATAAGCGTTCATCCATGTGCAGAGACACGCATACATGTATATATATGTATATATATATATATATATATATATGATACTGCTGATACGTATACGTGTATAACTGCATATATATATATATATATATATACCCTCTATGTTCAACTGCACCGACACATATACGCACATATGTACACATGCATGCACGCTGGCACCTAACGAGACAGGAAGAATTAAAGAGGAGGATATCATATAACATAACAAAGAGATGCAGAATTATATGCAAGAGAATCCGCGAAATATTTAAGCAATTATTCCTTGCATTCATTCATTCATTTTCTTCACAGATACATGCCTACATATGCACATATAGACACCGACAGACACATAAACAAACACACACACACACACACACACAACCAAACACGCAGATAATTGGTTATATGACGTCCTATTATCAGTCTTAATAATTCATTAATTCTCATACAAACCATTTCCTCTCAACCATACCGAGACTCTCACATCCACGGTGACCCACCCATCCATCCACCCACCTACCCACCCACCTACCCATCAACCCACCCACCAATGCATGCACACACCAACTGAAATTCAACGATAGCAAAATACTTATAATTTCTCCACTTCTTTATTTCAGTCGACGAATTAATGAATGGCTGTATTAAATTAACGAATAGTTGTTGCGACATGCAAAATTCTTTTTAATATTAATAATTCGATCAATTACTTGTAATTAACTTGTACGAGTAACTATAATATTCATATATATCTAACCAACAAATCATATTAAACGAATATGCAGATTTAGAAAAACAGCGCAAAAAAGTAAATTCACATACAAACCACAAGACAAGAAACCTAATTGGACCACCTAACAATGAATATGCATAGACCAATTATACTTGGTGGCGGTCCACACCAAAATCAGCATTAAGTCGGAAATTACACAACAAAGATATTTAGGGAAATAGTATGTTTTTTTATTTTTATTTTTCTGCAGAATTTTAAAAAAATTAAAAAAGCACAAGTTTTAGAACTATTTTAATGCTCTTGATATGCAAATTAGTTTGTTTTAATTAAGTTAATTGGTTAATTAATTAATTTAATTGGATCACCTTTTTCGCTATATATTCGGTTAGAATAGAGCTAGAGCAATAATTTTTGTGTCATTTTGAAGTCTAAGACAAGACCTTTGAAACGACGTGTCAAACTCAATATGTTGCAAAATCACATTTATGCTGGTTTTGGTGTGTGACGCCATAATATTATTTGCATTCGATTAAGGCTGAAGAAGATGTTCTCGTAGCAGGGACGGAAGCATACATATACAGTTATTTCCGTTTCTATGACAACCGATTTGTATAACGCAAAATTATCACTTCAATTAACAGAAAATAACAACGCAATGGTTGCTGCAGGCGAAACATAAATCTGTATATTATGACTAAACCAAGAAAGATTGCAAAATTGAAATGCATGCATGTAACAAATTTAAATTAGAAAGTCAGGATTTAAGTAAATCATGGAAAATGTTGACAGATCCTGTGAATATAGGCTTTTTTATTCTATAATGCAATAGGTATTATAGACCTATAAAATATTCTATTTCTATGTTGTAAATTGAACACGCATCAATTATCAACAGTTTATACAAAGAATTATGCACAATATGGGAATAGAATGAATGCTTATTCATACAATAAATGGTGAAAATTATTCCTAAAACATTTCCCTTCAACTATAATCATCAACGCATAACTTACAACCTTTGTTAAACATTCTGCAGAACAGGACAATAATAATATTGACAAGAATTAAATCTTCAAAATTAGGAAAGACAATAAGCTGACTAGAAACCACAATCATCAAGTTACAGTAAATAAATAGTCAAATAAGCCTAATGAAGTAGCAAAAGATATATTTAATTATTGCACTCCTAAATTGCTGAAATTTGCTGCCATCCGCTTGCCACTGTTTACAGATATCTCAATGCGCAATAACTGTTCATAGATTGAGTTTTCAAACACAAATGAATGATGTGCAACAATTTCGCGCACATTTATGCAGTATAACACGACGTACACGTGTCGAATACATGAATCTACTTTTCATCCGGACACAGTGTATAACTGTATTATATGCAGCACAAGTATAAAATCCATGTGAAAAGTGAGTCATATAAGCTATGAATACAGTATATGTATAATAATTGGACTCCAGTCCATATTGCTTTCATTCAACACCATTCATCTGAATGTTCATCGTCGAGCTCACGTGATCGTTGCCACTGGCAACGCCGTTAATTCGCTAAATCCCCAACATCCGAGTACAAACTCTTTCACTCTCTTTCACTTTATGTAGCGCGCGATATTAGAACGGCATCTATATAACGACGCCGCTCCTTGCATTCTTTCCTGGATGGCGGAAGTCAGATGTTCAGAGCGAGACCTTCGTTTGTTTCTTCCACTTCATCCGGCGGTTCTGGAACCAGATCTTGACCTGCCGCTCGGAGAGACGCAGGACCCCAGCGATCTCCATCCGTCGACGTCGGTTGAGGTACTGACTCGAGTGGAATTCCTTCTCCAGCTCCAGGGTCTGGAAGCGACTGTAACTCGTTCGCGCTCTCTTTGCATCAACAGAAAAACCAATGGAACCTGGAAGAACCAAAACAAGACATCGACGATTGAAAAAACCGGAAAATGCGCTGCATCAATCGCCTCCTGGATACATTATACATAAATACATTGATCAGATATATATATATGTGTGTGTGTGTGTGTGTGTGTGTGTGCGTGCGTGTGCGTGTGTGTGTGTGTGTGTGTGTAGATCAATTCCAGACACTTTTTCATTGCTACACATCGCAGCAGCATACTCATAGCTGCGTAACAAAACATACTTCACATCTCACACATGCGCGCGCACACCCACACACTCACACACACTCACACACACTCACACACTCACTCACACACTCACTCACACACACACACACACACACACACACACACACACACACACACACACACACACACACACACACACAAACAAACAAACATGCACACATACTTCTGTTCGGCGTTACATGCAGTTCAACTAGATATATTATGTATACCATTCGAGGGAATTTGCTTAGATTTGTGAAATCACTCTCGTGTGTAGCATGAGAATGAATGAGTGAATGAATGAATAAATGAATATATGGATAATATGGATGAATGAATGAATGAATGATTATATGGATATATGGATGGATGAACGAGCCGGATTTGGTAAATGAATGTGTGGATGCAAGAATGTGTGTATTAATGATTGGATGAAAAGATGGGTTGATAAATATGGATGGATTGATTCAGATTTGCCTGGAATAAAAGACGGATCAATAATGCACTGCAGATATAGACAAACGGATAAGTTACGGATTGGATGAATGGGTGTCGTTGGATGGGTATCGTTGGATGGGTATCGTTGGATGGGTATCGTTGGATGGGTATCGTTGGATGGGTTGGATGATCCTCACAATTTTATTGTGTCCTAATTTATGACCGGATGAACAACAAACTTGATACTTTAATTCTTGTTGGTGCCAACATTATACTATAACAAACCCAATTTTAGACATTGCCATCGTCATCACCGTTGGCTGACTGGCTGACTATATGACTGACTGACTATCTGACTGACTGACTGACTGACTCTATGACTGACTGACTTACTTACTATCCGACTAACTTACTGTTTGACTCGCTAACTGACCGACTTACTGTCTGACTGGTTGGTCGTTTTGACTGATGCGATGCACCTACCGTGACTGACGTTCTGGACCTTCTGCATCCACGGATAGACGATAATTTCTGGCTTCTTCTGACCTCGGCTGACGTCGGCCGATGACCTCGACTGACCCCTGCTGAACCCTACGTCAATCGGCATCGAGTGCGTCACCGATATTTGCTCTTGGATCGATGCTACGTCGCTGTGTTTCGCTTGAGAGGACAGCGTTCCGGTTGATGGCTTTTCAGACAGACGCGCGTATTTCTGCGGGGCAATGAATTCCGGGAAGACTGGAGGATATGACAGAAGTTCATCGTTGTTTAGTTGGTCATCATTCTCTCCAAGGAACTGATGACGATGATCCTCGCAAGTGGTACGGTCCGTAGTTGTGCCGTACCCAGAATATGGTACTTCAGAAAACTTGAAGTCGTGGTAGGGAGGAGGAAGGTAGCTGTGATGGTCTGGTTCCCCTGCGGTGCTCATGGCGCCTGGAGACTGGATATATACAGATGAGTATTCTTCTTTTATTAGCACCATTCCTTCACCCCCTACCCGCCCTTCTCGATTGGCATCTTCCCCCGCCCGTTCCACTTGGTCAGGCGCTCATTTGCATATCAGCTGACTTGATCGGCCAATCACAGCACGTATTCAGCCAAGCAAAGTCGGACTTCCGACGCAGCCAATGATTGGCAGCCATAATTGGCTCTGCAGTGGTTTATGAGTCAGAAGAAGAGGAGGGAGACACCCCACCGTTGACCCCCCTCTCCAGGCGGCCACCCAACAACTCAATCAGAACCTTCCCTCTCCCACTCATCTGCAGATTCCACTGATATTAGACGAGTTTAATAGATGGCCTGATTAGAGCTTTATTGGCCCGGGTCATAGGTCAAGGAAAAACGAATGGCTCTACAACACCGTGCATGCGAAACAATAGTTTCTTGTTTCTTGCCAAAGCGAGAATATGAAACGTTGACTCGTTCCCAATAGATCTATTATTCCTCTTCTTTTCTTCCTCATCTTCCTCCGATTTTAAGCCAGTGTCTTTCTTCCCCATAAAGCGATTCTCTACTACCACGTCAATTCATGCCAGTATAAGTTGAGACTATTCATGCTCGGCATATACTCTGCGTTGTACACTGGACTGTCATCGCATGAGGTCATGGGCCAAACCGCCACCAAGGCCAAGATAGAGTATGTTTTCATATGTGCAGGATGCTTTACTCGCGACTGACCCCTAACTGCAAAGCAGAAAGGAAGTGATCGCTTTGATGACATAAACTACCAAAGGCAACATCAAACTGTGAGACAAAGAGATGACCGTGGCTATAAACTCATGGGTGGTCAGATCAACCACTCTCATGTTCTACGACTGAAACAATGACGTTGATGAAAACTTTGCAGTACATGCATGGAGGTGCATAGAGGTGCATGGGGTTGACTTCAATCAGTCTTCTTCTTCGTCAATATTGCGCTACATTAATCGCATGCAAAACTTTTGCAACATATGCCTGATATGCATGCATATAAAATTTGAAATTATACGCAGCGAAGTCCTTCGTTCCTTCGACTGTTTTCCGACACCGTATGGCTACCTTGGCCGTTCGTTGGCGTCTTATTTGTTTATTTTGTTACGTTTTTTCGTTCTGCAATTTTTTTTCCTTTCTTTTCTTCCCCCCCTTTTTCCCCCCTGTTTTTTCTGTTTTTTGTTGTTGTTTTTTTCCTCTTTTTTTTCCTTTCTTCTTTTTTTCCCCTTGTCACTCCTGGTCAGTTATACATTTATGCAATGGAAACAGATACATAATCTTGCAGATCAAGGTGTACCTTGACTGTTTAACAATTCGAGTAAACATATAGTTGGTTATATACATACATGTACATGCATGCTTTTCAGTTGTATTTACAGTTTCGTCTCTCTACCGATTTTAATACATGCAGTCCTTAAGGTTTAGTTAAATGACATGTTAGCAATTGACTCTGTTTACAATATTCTGCCGTTGGTTCTCTTCATGATGATATTGAAAGCTTCAACTGCTATTTGCCTTACGGCCAGAATGTTCCTGATGGTGAACTCTACTTTGTTTTCCTGGCATCTCTGTTGAAGCGTCTTTGCCAGGTTTTGGTTGTGGCAGCTCAGTAAGAGGTGTTCTATTGTTTCTGGAGTTCCACATGTTGAGCATAGGTCAGTTTCACTTGCTTTAATGGTCTTTAGCCATGCTTTAGTTAGGACATGGCCAAATCTCAGCCTGGTGATTTGGACCTCCATTTTTCTTGGGCTGTCTGTGTATTTTATGTTTGTTGACACTTTTGGTTCGATGTTCTTGTATAGTTTCCCTTTTTCCTCTTTGTCGTATTCGGCTTGCCATTTCTTGAGTATGTGGTCTTTTATTTTAGCGTGCATCTCTTGCAGCTCAATGTATGGGGTGCAGTTTATTTCTGGTAATGCCAGACCTTCTTTTGCCATTAGATCTGCCTTTTCGTTTCCTGCTACTCGCAGCGAAGTCATCTTGGGTTCGTAACTTTATACAGCATGGCAATTGTGGAGAAATAACTGGGAGAGAGGGTTGGACTATGATCCGCGTGGAGTTGGGGTGGGGGCATAAGAAAGACCCACCACCACGGCAATTCTCACCCTGGGTTCAGAACTTGGGATGCATGGGTCACACCTGAGTGACCGCGATAGCCTGGAGCCATTTTGTACGAAATGTTACCGTCGTCCATGCATATACCATGTCCAGATGAGAGCCCCCGTTCGTCACCTCATCGAATATTGCTGCAGGGCTTAAAGACCAAAGAGAAGGAAGTAAACGCCTTCCACTATCTCATTAGCTGTGGAACATACTGGAGATGACATAGTTCTAATGTAAGTTTAATGATGAGGCAACAGCCAAACAGGTTACAGACAGACAGACAGACAGACAGACAGACAGAGAGGCAGAGAGACAGCGAGACAGGCAGAGACAGAGATGGAGACATAGGGAGAGTCTCGTATGTCCCCCGTAGTTCATCAAAGACGATTCCAATGTATAACGACAGACATCATATGGTTCACTGACCATTGACGACATCAAAAGTCGAATCCTAAAGGCTAACAGCTTCACAGGGTTCGGTGTTATGGCTGAAAGGCATTCTGAGAACCCCAACCGAGGTTCTGAGTTTGCCCCATGCCGCCACTTTGTATAATTTCCCCACTATTCTCAAAAGACTTCCTAACCGCAGGATGCAGCACGTACACAGAAGCTAGTAGCAGGAGGCCTTATAAACCCATAAGAACCCCATCGGCGCAATTCTTCGCGGTTTCGAAAGGTGTGAAGTTTGTCACTTGAACAGACGCTAGAGGTCCAGATGTAGCGACAGTCGGCGAATTGAGTCACCACCTAGCGAATGATTTGGTAAATTTTGTGTCCGATCACAGAATATAGAAGCAACGCAAACCACTTGATAGATTATTTTCTCGCCATGGGTTAGAAACAACAACGAAATACACACCAATTTCTTACAAACACGTGGAACACTGTTAAATAAAATCGTAGCTCTACACTCCAGATATCTATACAGTGCCCCCAAAGGCGAAGTCGCGGGAACTAGTTTTATTCACAGGCGCTTAAGCTCAATGACCATAATAATATGCATAGGTGAGTGGCGTCACTATGCAACACTGACCATGTGGAGAATTTATATGAGGTAAAAATTGTTCAATTCACTGATGGTAGGCTAATCTTTAAGAGAAGATCGGTAGGTTATAAGTAGCCTAGAAATCTGACAATATGAATGCAGGAAAGGAATGAGGAATATATGGTAACCGGACTACGACTTCCTTCTGACTACTCTTTTGACAACCTGTGACAAGGCACAGCGCTCGTGAATAGGCCGGTGCCCTGATGTACTTTGCCTTCAAGGGGCACTTTATAAATTTGGAGCTTACGATTAAGACGATTACGTATGTTTTGTTGATATGAGTATAACAAGTGCACATAGCCTAAAGATCTTATTGGCATGTTTTGTTTCGTGTTTGTAGTGACATCTAGCGAATGGCGACGAACTAACGCGCAGACGTTCACCGTCAATATTTGCAACTGGTGTTCTACCCTTTTTATAGGTGATTGGTTATGGGGGAAAACAAAGCAAAGACAATGGCTATTAATATTTCCAGCAAGCGACGCAACTGAATACCTAATTATTTGCAGCGATCTTCGGAAGTTGTGACTTCTGATCTCTGACTGCAAGTTAAAAATCGTTGATATGTGTTGCAGAGTATGCAGCGCCTCTAGCGAATAAATGAGAATTATTCTGTTCGATTTGTGTCACCTAGCGAATGCAGAGCAGCTTACCGTGTAGCGGTTATTCTCAGGACGAGTATTACCACGCTGCTAAGATCTTCAGCGAATGCATGTCAACATAAATAAACATTGACCAACTTTAATCAAGTCACTTTAAAACTCACGACAGCATTAATAAATTAAATCTAATTGATGTTTGTGTGTAGGCTATGTGTGCAGGGATGTCCTCTCTTACAGAGTAAGTTGGACTACTGGTTGGTCACAAAGAGGTGGCAAGAGCTTGCGGTGGCTAAAAGAGGGAGGTCTACAGGCTATACGGAGAAGAGGCCAACAGAAAATTTAAGTCTCAAGTTTTACCCTTAACCGACTGAGGACGCAGGATGTCTCATGCCACTTACTACACTTTGGTCGGCACAGGGTCAAGACGAGTTGAGCAGGGCGACACAGACAGACAGACAGACAGACAGACAGACAGACAGACAGACAGACAGACGGACGGACGGACAGCACAGAAATAAGGAAGAAATAGTGAAGAACAGATAGATGCAGAGCAGCAGAGGTAAAGACAGAGGTAGAGAAAGGGATTTTAAGGAAAGCTTCTTTGATAAAAAAAGAAAACAACAAAGATTGAACAGTAGCCTCTATCCCACTATATTCGTCATCTGTATCATATTCCATGCACATGTAGGCTATAACT
Organism: Lumbricus terrestris; assembly: GCA_949752735.1. NCBI lineage: Eukaryota > Metazoa > Annelida > Clitellata > Crassiclitellata > Lumbricidae > Lumbricus > Lumbricus terrestris. The sequence goes on along the minus strand of OX457038.1, from coordinate 47,151,187 downwards.
TGACCGATCTTGAACCATATATAAATATATAAAAATATAATATATAACACATCATGTTATATATACATGCTATATATATGTGTATATATATATATAGCAGGATGCGTTATATTAATGTTGACCTATATCACAAGCGCGCTAATTAGATTCTTTATATATATATATATATATATATATATATATATATATATATAAATTATATATATATACTGTGTCATATAAAGACGATGGTTATCGTCTTCCCGCATAACTTTCATCAGCATCCAGGCTTAGGATTGGTACAGCATCTGAATTTTACGGCAGATGGACTTGCAACGTAACATAAAGAATATAGTCTATACAGCGAGATATGATTATATCTCTGACGTTCGTGGAAATCAGAAAGCTATAGATGTCTTAGATTGCATCTGGTCGTGTTTACAGAAAAATTTGTAAACAAGTGGGCATCTCTAACCTTTAACATTTTATTACACGAAAATGAGAGACTGTCTAGGCTTATTAATTATATTGATAGCTTTATAATATAATGTAGCTTTATATTACAATGTAGCTTTAAAATGTAATGTAGCTTTATAATATAATGTAGCTTTATAGCAAATTGCAACCTGAATTTGCTTTACGACAGTCTTGCTTTATTTGGATGTAAGAAATCATACGATCGTTTTTTAGGACTGATAGACAGACACACAAACACATTGTGACATTGTAAAATAAATAGATATATTATGTAGTCAAATCAGTACAATACAAAGTCAAGTGATTTTGAATAAATACATAATAAAGACTTATGGAGGAATATCTACAGATAAATAGTATATATATATATGTGATTGTTAGATCGAATGTGTTGAAACCTTTAAAAATAAATGGTGACACGAATTAACGACAAATATATAGGACCTGTAGACAGCAGCGAAGGTAGCCTAAATAATTATATACACATCGAAATACACTGTATACACACGAAAAATATATTCATATTTATTACATATTATATGATATATCATGTATAATTGTATATATAATATATTTATTAATATATAGTGGAACAATCTCTGATAATATATGTGACACCGCAGTACATATTATTGTGCTTAATGTGATTGTGCATATGCCTATAAAATGTATATTGTATATATAACATGCAAATATATAGTTTAATTTAAAATGATAATAATAAACTATATAGTAATATATATATATATATATAATCTATACAGATAAAATTGACTATGCATATAAATTATGCTTAATTTTAATAATGGTAGGTTAGAACCGTTAGATACTCGCGGCTACTTAGCTATACATAGCATCACATGGACTGGAATGGTAGAACAGCATTTAGATCTACTTATTAATTGAAGAAGTGGATACATCTTTTATCTATTTAATTTATTACAAATTCAAGGAGTAATGATAATAAAGTAATAATGGTTTTATAATTGAAGTCTATTTAGGTATATGCAATATATGCATATAAATAAATATAATTATATATATATATATAATATATCGATAAATATGCATTGTGCGGTTTTTTATATACGCATTTTGAAATAGCCACTTCCAGCGCTGCAGATATTTTTAACCATTCTGTAATTATTCGATAATTGTGCTCATAAAAAATTGCCGTGTATACCTATTTCACATTGCAATTATCCAATTATAACGTGGATACTTATATCCTTGAAGCATTATATGCATATGATCTATCATTTTGTCTACATGCACACTTGCACACGTAGAACCCAAGCACATGCAGGTTTAAAACAACACACGAAACCAGGCGCAGTTATAATATTAGATCTATGTTGCTAAATATTTATATATAGTACTGTACCCTGCATGTAGGGCGTAGACTATATACACCGTGGTCAAAAGTCAGCCAAACTGTTTTTCATGTATCTCCAACGCCTGATTATTAATCTTTCTAAATTTTCCCCAATATTTACAGAATTTAACTACGAATATGATTCCAAAATATCATGTCATAAATTTGAACGGATAGAAAGATATAAATATTTCAACTTCATCGCCCGAAATTTCAGTTTACCAGCAATTTTCTTTTGGTTTTTGTAACAAAGTACTTCAAACATGGAAAAGGTCTTTAGTATTTTTGGGAATAAACTTTAAGTAGATACTGTTTGATTATCTACAGAAGATGTTATAGACGACAGGATTTAAATCTGGATTGTTCGGATGCCATAATGTGGGAGAAATGAACATATGGTGTCTCTCAGGTTAGCATTTTGATGGTTTACTATATAAAATATCATGCATATTCATTCATTCATTCATTCATTCATTCATTCATTCATTCAATCATTCATCCACTCTATGGACTTATATAGCGCCCCTTAATAAACCTACTTCTGAGACGCGCTCCCAGCCCAGTCACGTCAAAAGAAAAAATACTTTCGGAATTTACGAAACCAAGTTTGACTGGCAGATGTAATAAACACAGCTTTGAAATGATGGATGATGGAATGATGAAATGAAGGTCAGTCCATCCAGATGGACCGACCTTCAACCGAGAAAGCCCGGCGTCAGGGCGAAGAACTCGACGCTGCAACGCCAGAGACTGCAGGGCGACAAAGCTTGCGTTGGTAAGATGGAGCTCAGCCAAGGATGCAGCATGGAACCAGAGCAGCAATTCTATACGAGATATATTGTATACGTTGGGCTACAGACAACCAGCGCCACACAACTGGCAAGGAGACCGACACAGAGGCGAATTTGTGAATTCGTCCAATGAGCCGAGCAGAACCCGATCTAATCGTCCCTACACCCCATGGGGGAGGACAACGATATATATATATATATATATATATATATATATATATATACCCAATATAAATATATTACATATTACATACGCTTGTATATATATGTGACCATTTGACATATAAGCATTATACTTATTTAAAATGCCTCAATACTATCAATACATATATGTAGCATTGCTATGAGCTACATAGGCATATGCATACATTTGTTATACATATATAATATATAATTATGTACGTATATATGTGGACATTTGACCTATAAGCATTATACTCACATACAATACTCAATATATATATACATAGTATTGAAAAAAAAAATATATATATATATATATATAATTGAGGTATTCGTGTGGAGGGTACATGAAGGTAATGATAGGTTAGGTAAGAAGGTCGAGAGAGGGAACGAGTGGAAGAGGAGAAGGAGGAGGATAGAGAGGTTATTATCTCGAAGAAAAGAGGTTGGATTGGAGAAAAGGACGAAGGCGGCGGCAAAGGAGTAGGAGTAGGAGGAGGCAGGCTGACATGGCTAACATGATCGATGTCCTATAAATGATTACATGTCGCAAGACGGCGGCGACGGTGGCGGTGGCGTTGGTGGTGCAGGGCAGCAGCGTCTTAATGGCCACCGCCAAAGGGTCCGATCGGGGGAAGGGGAGGGGAGGGGTGGGGGAGGGGCTGCCGTATCCATGGCGACGCCGCCGCTTGTCTAAGCCTATCGAGTCGGCGACGACTGCAATTACAATTTAATCATCTGTCAACGGATGGGGGTTAGAAGCCCGGTTGTTTCCCCCACATCGTATGCATGGGGAGCTCAGCTGTCCCCAATGGCAATGGGGGACTCTTTCCCCTATCACCACTGGATGCATGACGCTGGGAGTTGCTATACCGTCGATAGGTTCAGATATATTTGTATATGGGCAGATGAGAAAACTATTCTGCAAGAATTATATATTGAACGATTCGTCTTGAAAATCGGGCTTCTAACCCCCAATTCGTCTAGAAAATATTGGAATTCCCTAGAGTAATGTAACTGTTTCGATGACTTACTCTCAAAGAAGTGTCAGTGAGTGTTGGAATCGATTTCCTGTCACGATTAAATCTATTGCCGTTGCAAACACCATAATTTTTTTATTACCCTGTATACGTTCTATAGAAAAAGTGAAAAGTGAAGGAAGAAAATAGAAGCAAATCATAATATGAAATTGATATGAAAATTTGCAAATATTATTATTGAATGCCGCAGCAGTCATAGCCATTGTAAAAGTTATTGCCCATGTTAAAGTCAAGTCTCGTGGTGAGGAAGGGCCGTTCCTCACAGTCCGGCTTCCTCGATGCGGTGCCCTGGGAAGGCAACAGCGTTGAATGGCGTTAAAATCAATTTAACTATATACGTTATATAATATATATATATATATATATATATATATATATATATATAACCTGCATGTGAGTCTTTTGCTCCATGAACAAATAAATCTATTAAAAATAATATACTATTGATATTCATCATTATTTTATTTATATAATGAAAATGACGAAATAATTATATTATTATCATACTATTATCATGTTATTAATAATAATATTAATAAAATAGTAAAACTAATATTGTATGTTTGTATATGCGTAGAAATGTTGTCTATAAGCATACTTATATACAATACTTCATATACATATATATAATAAATAATGTAATGAATAAATGTACACATACAATAAGCAATTCAATATATAAAAATAATTATAGACCTTCATATTAGCCACAATATCAGTGTGCATTATATATAATTATATATACATGTAAAATATTATATATGAACAGTATATTATTGTCGGTGAATAGGTGTTTCAATATGCATGTTTTATGTGCAGTTGCACATCTGAGTTTTATGTATATATATAAATATATATAATATTATGCTGTACCTATTTGTGAAAAATATTAACCTCTATGCATGCACGCTAAAAGACTACTGTCACACGTTGCAAATTGTATTATAATAATAATCTCCGTTTATTATTTCAAACGAAACACACACAGTATAATTACAATTCATATACCCGTCTAAGACCTCATATATACATATATACATATATAAATATACAGGCTACATCTACATGTATATTATAATATAATATGATGTAATATAGTATAATATAATATAACGTAATATAATATAATATAATATGATATAATAAACTATAATATACTATATAATATAATATAATATAATATGATATAATAAACTATAATATACTATATAATATAATATAATATAATATAATATAATATAATATAATATAATATAATATAATATAATATAATATAATATAAGATAATATAATATAATATAATATAATATAATATAATATAATATAATATAATATAATATACGAAGTGACTAGGGGACCGCCAGGCGGCTGTCGTATTTCAATTACTAGCGGACCGCCAGTCACATGTAACCTGTCACATGACCCGAGTCACGAGTCTTCATTCTTGAATAATGGCGGCAGTTATCGATTGCTTGTTTTATGTCGGACAAAAGTTTTCTTGTTTTTTCTTGTTTTAAGGACAGAGTAAGTAACCAATCTTCATATACATGATAGGGTTAGGGTTAGGGATAGGGTAGGGTTAGTTACAAGAACTTTTTCTTCAAAAATCGAACTTCAAATTAGATAATAATATTCGTTATGGCATGGCCGCCATTCGCAGATTCAGCATGAGACGGCCGCCTGGACTCGTGACTCGGGTCATGTGACAGGTTACACGTGACTGGCGGTCCGCTAGTAATTGAAATACGACAGCCGCCTGGCGGTCCCCTAGTCACAGCCTATAATATAAGTACATATATATCCGATGCACGTGCAAGTATATATTCATTATTCATAAACGCGAACTAACGCCGTGCTAAAATGCCGAATTTCAAATCAATTTTATTTAATTTATTTGAAACATGTCTTCCTTATAATATTACGGTCCTTGTGAGTTATTCAGAATTTATTTGAAACAAATCATTTTTCGTACACTTTTATGGTCTTGGTACGTCGTGTAGAATAAAGGTTTTTGTGCCATATAAAATTTCTAGTAGTATGGTTACAGGCATGGAATACCTATAATCTAATAATTTATTATCTGAATCAGTAAATCAATGATGATACATTAGTAAGTGACAATTGCCTCGTAAAATTCATCTTCCCGTTTTATTATTATCATTGTCGTTGACAGTATTGTTATCATACCGACTGGGCCGTTGACAATGGACGCTGACAATAGACGCTGACAATGGTCTCTCTCAGTTGTCATTGTCCCAATTGCAATTACAAACGTATACTTATTTATATATATGCGCGTGCATGTGGCTGTGTCGCAGTGTGTATGCATGTGAGTGCGTGCGCGCATGCGTGTATATGCAAATTGCATATAAATATATGAATAATATCTAATTTCTGTGTAATAAATATTATCTTCACTGTAGCTATTTCAGGTGCACGGTAAATCAAGAAGAGCTATAAGAAATGACTGGCCTGACATGTTCTGCTGCTGACGTTCACATATAAACCTCCTGCTTCGTATGAAGAAGACGACGACGACGACGAAGACGAAGAAAAAGTAGTTATATAGCCCGTTGAGAAATGACGTTCTACACATGATGGTATAGGAGATAAGAGACTTTATATCGCATTCGCAAATCTACGCATGCTTACACGTATACAATGTATACATACAGCGTAGGCTTCTATTATAGATGGAAGTACGGACGGATGAGTTCTTGTTAAGCGCAGGGCACGTTCCCTATTCACCCCTCCCCCTAACCCCCACTCTCTCGTTCTGCCACAATCATACAAATGCCTTCTGTGCTGCAATTCATCAGGCCGTGACTTTTCTTCTGCTGCAGGGCGATCAGCCGAGCGCCGCTCTCTGTCGCTTAGTTGCCCGCCTTTTAGACTTTTTAGGCCAACCGTATTCGGATCATTTAGGCCACATTCGTATAGAAAAAAGAGAAGAAGTATAGAGCAGTGGATATACAGCTATGCCTCAACGGAGGGGTATCAGAGTATCAGCAGCTTCATTTTCTCAACCTCGGTATACTTAAGGCCGGTTACTGCCATGGCCTTATCTCTTTCGCTGTCTGATAGTGTACAGCCGATGCACTCATTTGATAACCGTTTTTCGTTTGGTTGCAGAAGTGGAGTCGAACACTCTGCTCTATATATATAACTCATGAGTCATGACGGTGCCCATAGCAACCAATATAATTAATTATCATATTATCTATTGTAGTACACAGAGATATCATGAGCGCGAATAAGCTGCTGAAATGCTCGTGATGTAGCCTAATATTTCGACCTATTTGCAAGGTATAAGTTGCGCTGGCTCCCTGCAGTTGAAGATATTGTGGTGGCGCCACTATAGGCCGCGATAGGTTATTTGACCTATACTGACCACCCTATTTTACTCTTGACCTTATAATATATACTATGACCTGCGGAAATTCTCTGGAATGTTTAATATCCTTGCATTTAATTTCTCTGACCATGCAGCTGATTAACATGCACCGATGACCCTGCAGATGCGAACGGCTGAAGTTGTGTATATTTGCGGCGCCATTGTAAAGATAAATTGAAAGGATTCAGATCATTCAGCGATATTTAGAGGTGGCTCAAACCTGAACATTTTTTCTGGCATTAGAACTGTATTCAGCCGAGGTATACCTCTCCTTTTGCATTGCGATGGCAAACGTTGACTAGAATTTGTCAAGCCCTTCTGAAAGTGTTTCTGGAGCTGGATAGAAAAGTTTCTTGAAGTTTCCAAGTTTATTAGAGAATTGAAAACAGCAAGTTGATGCTTTTCTTCAAATGTTGGATGATCGGAGGCGAAAGCAGAGGATATAATTATGCATGGACCTGCATTTGATACAACAGCCTCACACACTGGCTTACAGATTTTCACATGTACAGTTGTAGGCCTACTCTTATCTAACAGACACTCAACGAGGGACCACTGCATGCCGTGTGCTCGCATCTATGAAAGCCAGTGGTTTCTTTACTCCCACAACCCTTGGAATAACCAGTGGACCAGATGTAGGCTTATTCAAACGATTTCTGTGATAAACCAACGCCAACGTGAAGATTACGACGAACTTCTGAAATTATCGCATGTCATCTTTCTTGATAGGTGTTTGAGATAAGAAGTGCGGTTTCGTTTCCAGCTTCTGGGACAGTACACCATGCAAGGTGGCTCATTAACGTCTATAAAATCCTCAAAAATCAAATGACTCTCCGCATTTGTGATGAAAAAGATCTAATGTCAGCTTTTTTTGTTTCTCTTGTCTATAGTATTATGACCATGAAGCTTGCTTGGGCAAGAGAGATAGAGAGAGCTCCAAACAATTATTCAATACTGCTGAACTAGTCAGAACTCAACATCTGCAATGTTGTTGTGCAGAATATAGACCACAACAGATTTCAAGAGACACCTCTAATGTTTTTACATTAATTTGATTATATACCCTGGTCTCTTTGACCTCGCATTGATGTGAATTAATGCAAAGACCACCTTGGTTAAGAAGCTCAAATGGTCTGAAAAGAATATAACCTAAAACCTGATTGATTGCAAAATGTTGAACTTTGGAAATCCCCAGGAATCATAATGTGACAAGCAGAAGAACTTGACTCATCGACCTATATGATCATTGCCAGCATGTGGTTGGCAGAGGAGGCTTAGGCCTTCTTCTTGACGCCGTCATACTTTGGCAATTGCATTCAATTCATCTCAAATTGAGAGACAAAGCCAGGCAGATTAAAGTAATAAATTATGCCTACAGCGCAGAAAAGGGTATTGCTTTCATCCAGATATTCAACTCTTCTGTATCAAGAGTCAAGAATCAAAGACAATACCTTTGTCAAGCCATTTCAGAGTCATAAAAGTCTCTCTCTAGAGGAACATATCAATAAAGACTTGTTTTAATGTCGATCTTATTACCTAGGAACTTACTGAACAACAAATAGTGGTTTCCTATCGATTTGCTCAAAAACATTTTTTGTCAAAAATGAGGTAGGCCTACTACATTATGACGAAATTTCGAAGAAACTATATTTATAATTCAAAATTGAGGCACCTTTAGATATTCTTCAAATGACACAAAAATTGGTTCAAATAAGCCTACTATCTGAAGTGAATAGAACAAGAACAAATGTGACCCTAATTAATTTTCGACATTTCTCATTTTAAGGCCACTCTAATATAATGAGTGAAAGAGGTACGTGTGAAAGAGGAATACACATTTAAGATACAGGTATACCACTTGACGGTTGTTATAGTATCACTAGCACACACATTGGGACTGGTCGACTTGTATATTTGCATCTTAATGACCTATGTGCATATGTGTGTCTGTCTGTTCGATTGTCTTTGATTCTGTTCCTCTGTCTGTTTCTTTGTTTAGATTCGTCTGATGAACTTTGCACTGATCCCCTAAAAATTGATGCTTGTCTCTTCCATCATTCACTGTATACTTACGTGTATGTATGTATTATTTGTTTATTTACATAATATATAATTGCATGCATGTAATGTATGTTACATGCGTTAATATTTCATTTATATGGCGCCTTTCATGCTGGAGCATGAATGTGCCACATTTCACGAGTATAAACTGGCTCACTAGTTTGTTGGTTGATTCGTTTGGTATAATTGACTGGTTTACTGGTTGGTTGACTGATATGTTGACTGGCTCTATTGTGGCCTGTAGAAATTCCGTTTTGGAGTGACACTGCATGCGGCCAAAAACGACATGCAGGTTAGGCTATATATGGCAGGTACGGTATTATTATATGGCATATAGGTTGACAGACATTGCTTCTGTATAAAACATGTGTACCGTTGCAAGACGCCTTTAATATCTATTACTCCATGCATGCAGCTAGTGCTTGCAAACCTCTGTGTCTCTCTGTATCCTTGGATGCTTGGATGTCTGCCTCCGTATTTCCTTTCATCTTTCCTGTATCCCATCTGATATGCATATCTTCATACTTGTGTGCATGCGTGTGTGTGTGAGTGTGCTTGCGTGCGCGTGTGTGTGTGCCTCTGCATGGTTGTCCCTGTCTTTGTCCGCCTCGATCCCGATGCACGGCTCGACTTCCCTCTGCCGTCTGGTTATTTAACTGACAGCCCTTAACGACGGGGTAATCGGAGCCAGATGGGAGATTAGAGGACGGCAGATGGGAGAAGACAAGAGGGGACCCTTCATGCAGGTATACACACGCCATGGCAGGCAGGCAGGCAGGCGGTAGAGGCAGAAGCAGAGGCAGAAGGCGCATGGACGGGCATTTGTTGCAGACCGGACGGACACGTATTTGAAGTGACAGGCAGTGAGAAAGTGACAGTTCACACACGCAGAAAGGGAGACAGACATACAAACAGACAGACAGACAAGGACACGGACAAAAACAGCGAAAAGCGACAGGTATAGGCCTATATACCGTGCGACTGAAAGACATACACATTGCATGGTATATGAGATATATAGATAACGAAGTATATATATATATATATATATATATATATATATATATATATATATAGTCTGTTTATTCATCTTTATATGCATGCTTGATTGTATATTTGTTATTATGAGCGCTGCATGTATATATTCGTAAAATTGCGTTGACTGGTCAATCGTCAGAGGCTCAGAGCGAAACCTTTGATGAAACGAAGCAACAAGAGAATGCGGGAGGGGATGTGTGAACCGTGTGCGGGGGAGGTAGGGGCATACAGAAAGGGGTGTGATAGATGACTTTGAAGTGAGCGCTTGGCACAGCAGGCAAAATACAATAGCCCAGCGATGTGATCATGGAGATGGAGAGGGGGAAGTATAGATGAAGGTGTATCCTGTGGAAGGTATACACTATACGGGGTATACTGCAGGATGTCTGTATAGGTCAAAGGCATATACAGGGACCTACATGTATTCGCACTTTCACTGTCCGCCACTGGTTGGACTCTTCCAGTGCCAGTCCCAAGCCAGAATAAAGGAGGAGGGCGACATCAATCATCATTGATATGGCAGTGTCGTTAAACAGTAGCAAGATTTTCACAGTCGCATGGGAAATTGAGGCGCTATATGAATTCTATTTAGGATATATTACTCCCTCACTCTTCGCTCACTATGCAAATATAGAGTTTGCTGAATGAACCTTATCAAGTACAGCCATACTGACAAGTGCTCTTCTTTTTACTGTATACACTGTGGGGCGCGGTGGTGCAGTGGTGGCGTCGTTGCCTTGGAGCCGGAAGGTTCGAGGTTCGAATCCACCTTGCCGCGTAAGGACCTTGGGCAAGTCCTTCACTCACAATTGCTCAGCGCTTCTGCGTGAAACTCCGATGCAGTGTCCGCTCTGCATTCGGGAGCGCCTCTGAGTAGGGAGAGCTTGAAGGGGCGCTATAACAAGTGCACGTATACAAACAAACAAACAAACAAACAAACAAACAAACTGTATAATGAAGCTTGATTTTCATATAACTGTAACAATGTTGATTGTTGTGCATTTCTTTCCTTGAAATCGCTGTTTATCTCCGTTGTTCTTCTGTACAGAATAATGTCGATGTTTGGATGAGATTGTCAGTGCACCTGTAGACAGTAGACACATCATATGCAGTCCATCCATTAGAGCATGATTAGCCTATCTTGCATGGCAGCTTCATTTAATCAGCAATTCAAAGATTGTCTCTCGAATTTGTAAACAGACTGGAAGTCTGGATTAATGAGACATAGAAAGAGAGGGACAATCAGTGAGTGAACGACAAACAGATGGGCATACGTGCACGTAAGCGGACAGACTGAAAGACAGAAAGACAGGAAGACGGATAAACACACAGCAAGACAGAGACAAGCTCAGGGCGTATTGGAGTGGGAGGTATTTGTCCGAAGCATCATGCATGGGCTGAAAAGCACTCCTTTCCATTCTGCAACAATCAGTCGGGCAAGGCAAACGGACATATGCCCTTGAGGGTATACATACATGCAGTCAACGGTTGAATGGGAATAGGGTAAGGAGGAGTGGTGGTATAGAAAGAAATGGTGGGAGGAACTGCAGAGAGGGGACGAAGGGAGGGAGGGAGGGAGTGGATAATGCTTTGAAGTGGAGAGATGGCTTTCTTGTGTAAACTCAGCGACCAGATGTCGAAACCTGATCCAGTCTAAGCAAATCTTCGTTCAAGTCATTAGTAAGTCCTGCATGTGTATATACATACATGAATATAGGCATATATATATTATATATATATATACGTATACCTATTCCCATCCTCACATCACTTACTATTTATTTAAGATGACTGGAATGATCCATAAATATATATATATATATATTATACAAGGATGGAGCGATAACCAGATGTATACCTTATGCATGATAGCATATGCGCTCAGCATTGTATATGATATGGTTTTACTCCACATAATATATATATATGTATATATGCACATAAGTTATTCGTATATATTGATGAGGTTGGTGTCCCTAGGTAGCGGGATAATTTTATCCCTTTAGGGCCTCCCCTTTTTGTAACCAATGAACAAGATGTGTTAACCTGTTATGCATACTTTGGTTGCAAAATAAAAATATTTGATTGATTGATTGATTGATATATAAAAATAAAGTTTTTAAGTTTTATTGTTATACAAATAACTTTTTTAATGAATGAATCTGTTTATTGAAAAGCAGGTAGAGAACAAAGGAAATGAAACAAACCAGTACAGGTATTGTTGACTGCATGAATCACTCATCATACATGTATGCAGCATAAAGTAATGTAAATCTTAGAAATATCATAGCAGACCAACCCCCGCCCGCCCCCCCCACACACACACAGAAGAGCGACGTCCTGCATGGAGCAGTCAACTTAGCATATATGGGTTCATTGAGTAGCAATGGCTAAGGGTGCATGCATGGTAAAGTTCTGGAAAAGCTTATAATTAATCACTGCTGCATACGATACTTCAGTGAACTTCACCTTTTCCATGGCACTATGGCACTCTTGTCATATAACAGGTCATGAGTGTATACACTCCACAGCAATGTAAATGAGTCTTCAAATGGAATGGGAGGTCATTCAAAAACTTCATAAGTCAGTGGATCAACTAATTCAGTGGCTTTAATCAAAACAATATGTACACAAAACCGGCTTGATGGACTTTAATGCCTATATACTCAGTCCTATATAAGGCCCATTATGTTATTGTGACCTTTATTGTTTAGGTATATATATAATATATATATACCTTGCCGAGTATATATATATACTCGGCAAGGTATATATATATTATATATATACCTTACCTATATATATATATATATATATATATATATATATAGCTGGCAAGGTTCCTATTCTGACTCCTTTACCACATGTGCATGGTGTTCTCATTATGCTCGTATACTTCGCTTGACACCCCCCCCCGTCTTTGCTTCCTGAGTCCCCTTAATGGTTTTACGATCACCTTTGGCTGCTTTAAGGTTCTAAAGATTCAGGTGAGAATTGCCCCTGCATGCAGTGTAATATACATGCAGTGTACTGCTTGTATACTATACCTGCATGCAGTGGCAGCTATGCATGCGTCGAGTCGTTCGTTATGTATACATGTACACACACATACACGCGCGTACACACATACATGTATGTGCCAGTCTCACGCATGCATGGAGCATGGTGGAGAAGGGAGGGCAACACTAATTATCTATTTGATAACACACATGAAGTGTCGTAAAACAGCAGAAAGAGAGAGAGACAGAGAGAGACAGAGAGACAGACAGGGAGAGACAGAGAGAGAGAGAGACAGAGAAAGAGACAGAGAGACACAGAGAGAGACAGAGAGACAGAGTGACAGAGAGAGACAGAGAGAGACAGAGAAAGAGACAGAGAGACACAGAGAGAGACAGAGAGACAGAGTGACAGAGAGAGAGACAGAGAGTGACAGAGAAAGAAACAGAGAGACACAGAGAGAGACAGAGAGACAGAGTGACAGAGAGAGACAGAGAGAGACAGAGAAAGAGACAGAGAGACAGAGAGAGAGACAGAGAGACAGAGTGACATAGGCAGAGACAGAGACAGAGAGACAGAGAGAGGTAATAGAACTGAGATAAATATTCTAGTTTCCAATTATCTCCTCGAATGTCTCATTCATTCCATTCAGGTATATATACGTCTGTCTACCTGCCTGCATGTCTGAATGTGTGTGGGTGCACGTGTCTCTGTGTGTCGGTTTCAAACTGTGCCTCTTAAACGCTGTATACGTTCGTTTGTGCTGTATATAAGCACGCTCTTCTATATGAGTCACTATATTCTCATCACTCATCTGCTTGTCCGTCTGTCTATCAATCTGTCTGTCTGTTTGTCTGTCTGTCTGTCTGTCTATCAATCTGTCTGTCTGTCCGTCTGTCTGTCTGTCTGTGTTGACCAGGATCGTTTCGTCTGCTGAGCGACCCGCAGAGACGTCCTATGGAGCGCCGTTGATGTCATAAACCCCGTGCATCAATAATGACTGACGAAGATGAATTGGACGTTGCGGGTCATAAACTCATTAGTTAACAAAAGACTCTTAAGCGCAGATAATTCAGCGTTTTGACGATCCCAAGGCATTCGCTCCATATACGCATATATAAATGCATATATATATTAGTACATACCTATAAGTGTGTAGAAGCAAACGCACATTGACATGTATATATATACTTATCATTCATAAATATATCAAAAATACATAGACACGTTTAGCGGTCTATATGTTAGCTATAGATCTAAATAAACAGACACCGGCCTAAAAGCAAGTATAGGCTATAGGTATAACATTATGTGTAGCCTATATTTGCACTCCCGCGTGCAGGTCTATATTATTGTATATCTGGGACGTATAAAAATAAAAATAGGCTATGCATGCTGTTACGTTGGTTGTATACGATAAATGTGTTCTATTAAATGTTTTCAGATTGACAGGTATACAGTTTATGGAGTGTCAGATATACCAGCTGTCAATCTGGTCAAAGAATAGGCGTCAAATCGTATACGGCATCATCATCATCGGTGTTGACGAGAAGGGTGGAGGCCTACCATGGTCGACCGACCAGCATATTATAGCCTTTGCATTTGACAGCTAATGCATTTTTTACAAGCCGAAATTTGTAGGCGTAAAATTATGTGACATCTAAAATAAAATATACATGCTAGGCTTACTATTTAAATAATTGACTCTAATCACTTTCAAAGTGTCGTTGCTTACAATGGCCAGCGATAAAAAAATGTATGGTAAGGTTGCAGGGTGGACATTTGTATACGGTCCAAGCAAAGATCAGTCATTGCTAAACATTTCCAAACACTTGACACTAACACATCACAGCCTTAACTAAAAGTTAAGGAGGACAACAATTCTTATTTCGACTGTTATGATGTTGTTGATAAAAATACACATTTACATTGTGTTGAAAAGATATTAATAATAGCGGCAGTAGAAGTTGTAGTAGCAGCAATTATAATAACATTGATGCAAATAATACTAATAATAATAACAAAGCTTTTATTAATGATTTTAAAGCCTGAGGGATCATTTGTACCTCGAGCGTAAATAACAACAACAGCAGCAACAACAACAACAACAACAACAACAACAATAATAATAATAATAATAATAATAATAATAATAATAATAATAATAATAATAATAATAATAATAATAATAAATTCCCTGCAAATCGGGAACTCTGTGTCGATTTTGGGAACAACTGACTCAAACAGTCAAGACACCTGGAAGTCTTGGTCTGAATGACTATGTTACCTGATTTTCAAAAGGAGCATAATAATAATAATAATAATAATAATAATAATAATAATAATAATAATAATAACAAAGAACTTTTTATGCTTTTCCTTGTAAAACATGTTTCGTTTATACATTTAAAAAAAATAAAATAAAATAAAATAAAAAAAATAAATAAAAAATAAATAAATAAATAAATAATAATAATAAAATAATAATAATAATAATAATAATAATAATAATAAGTAGTTAGCAGTGAAGTCCCTAAATACCTCGGGGTAAAAAATAATAATGATAATGATGACGATAATAATACTGCCAATAATAATAATCTCTGTGTAGCATTGTTTGCTTTGTCTTGAGATATCATCCTTAGGCCAGAGATTAAAACAAATACAGCAACAATGTCTTTTCTTGCCTATACCCATCGTTAATTTTTCTTGTCCTGCAATTCACCGAAATTAAATTTTGATCAATCGAATCACTCAGCTAGCAACTATAGTTACTTCTCTGTGAACAACAACAACAACAACAACAACAACAACAACAACAACAACAACAACAACAACAACAACAACAGCAGCAGCAGCAGCAGCAGCAACAACAACAACTAGGTGAATGGAGTGAATGCTAGCTGCGGCGATGCTGTGTTGATTGCGTCTATGGGTGTTAACTGCTACAATGTGGTACTTGCTGCTGTATTGTATTGCGATGCATCTTCTTAACGTATTGTGATATAAGTTCTGCTATTTAATTTACCTGCTCAGGTATGCCAGTAATTGTCACTGCCATGCATGGGCGGTTAAGCTGGGTTAAATGGATTACTGTAAGCATTTAATGGATCTGGTCTTTCAGAGAGGCTTTGTGGCTGACCACATGGGCTAGGATTACCCCAATTAGGCAACCTTGCGGTACCAGCTAAGAAGTGATCAAGTTTCCCACTTACAACGTCATGTACTCAGCCTGAAGGGGCGCCATGGCAAAAGCGTGAAATAAATAAAATAAATAAAGAAATAATGTCTATGGAGATGATTTCAGCTCTGCTAAAACAAATATTATTATAATATATTATACATATAATACCAAAACAATATATAGGCTATTTATGATGCAATAATAGATTTTTGCTTTCTTATACCTACAGGCTTTGCAAAGGTACTTGGCTTTAAATTATTTACGAATAGACTAAGTAAAGAGACGTGATAAATAATCAATGATACTAATAATTTAAATTTGTACACGCTGTAATAAAGATCTGAAAAATTTATTAAGCAATTAAATAAGATCCCTGAAATAAACAGAGATTAAAATTTGTATTTAAAATATTGTTGAATAAATATTAATGTGGATATAAATTTAGCGAGTAGGCCTAAACTTAGTTTGAAAAATATAATAGGTTCTTTGGAATTTATTCTGCATTTTATTACCAATTGCTAAAAATATTCCTGCATGATGAATTTATCAAAAAACATCAAATGATAAAATCAATTCATACAAAGACGTATGAACAAATACATATAAATATGTATAAAACTATAATCAAAATTTTATGTTTAGATATTATATAAAATAATCGCATTTGAAAAGCGGCATTTTATATATTCCTTGTACACTGACATTCACAAAATTTTCAGCGACAATTATACCATTTGAGTCAAAGATACTCCTCTTAGACTTTTAATGGAAATCGGCTATTTCTATATAAAAATATTATTGTAACATGTAATATTCGAAAATGAAATATATAGCATTTTTCTAAATATATATATAATATATAAATATATATAATATATAATATATATATAAAGAAATAATATAATAAAGCTCAATGCTATGAATGACGAATCATCCTGAATATGCCGATATAATTTCTCAAGTGGCGAAATTAAGCGATTTTCGTATGAATTAAATCACCGTATTACAGATGTTTACAATAGATTTAACCTTACGAAACTGAGCATTACACCGTTAGACGAGACCCAATAAAGTAACAATGACGTAGGCTACTGATTTATCAAGACAGACACTTGTATAATTTTTAATTTAAAAAGGTCTTGAGGCTAAATATAGGAACGGGCTTATTATATTATATTATATAGGCTTAAGTAAAATTAATTGAAACTGAAATTTATGGTTAGAATAAACGTCCAGATTAAAAAAGAACATTTTATATTTCGCATACTATGCGCTTCTCATAATGAATAGTTTTATCCATATTAAACAGAGCAATGTATACAAATAGTTTGATAGTATTTTTATAATACTAATTTATTAGTACAATTTAGGACACTTATACAAAATAACAATTGCAGTAATCAATAGCACTAGAATAAAACAATTACTAACGAAATTTATAACAGCCAATATTAGTAAATAATAGCTGACAAAGACAATCAAATCAAATAAGGATATAAGGTGCTGGAATAAGCTCTAATTAATACGTAAAATAGTAAACTGTATAATATTCCTATACACAATAATTTCTTTCATTGCCCATTATTTAGGTGAGGAAATCTCAGGAGAAACTTCACGATGAATAAAATTCATGTTTAAATTCCTAAGTAATATGCAAACGTGATTTTATGTTCTGTATGCGAAATAAAAATTCACTGTTAATATCCGAATATTTCTTACTCAACTCCTATTTTGACTCCCATATAGAACATCGTTGTTTCAATCAATTAAGAAATGGTAGATGTAGACTCTGACTATGCATGAGAAATGTCGTCCACACAGGAACCGACTGCAGAGCTGCCCGCAAATTAAACTTGTTGAGCAATTCAAAAATTGCTAGCGAAATATGCAAAACAGCGATATATAAATAGCCTTTAATAAATGGTTTCTTTGCAACATATAATTATCTCTGTCTCTGTCTTGGATGACTGATCTTCTCATTCTTCTGCATGATTAAGGATGTGCATATAATTATAGGTATACTTATATATAATCATATATATAATGTATATATATATGCATAAAACGCTGTGTTGCTACTTACTAATAATATAATTGCCTACATATGAATATATATATTTAACTCTGTACATATATACACGCACCCAATTAACAGATTCATACGCATGGAACGTACATGAGCATATATATTTATTTTTATATATACGACATGAATGCAGAGATATGCATATAAAACTACGTATATATATATATGCCGGTACAGCCAGACATGAATGCACAGATATAAATATATCTGATATATAAGAAATATATGTATGTGTTTATGCATCCTATATATATATATAAAATGATAATTTTATATATATATATATATATATATATATATATATATATATATATATAGGGAGGTGACGGGTGTAACCAGCCAATGAAACCATTGACACATTTATTCACAACCTATTAGCCTTGAAACGCCTGCTGTGTAGTCAGACAGTGATAGAAAAAATAATTGACTTGGTCAATAAATTCTGCCTGTAACGTAGAAACACTGGCGATGCTACGAGACTCAACGATAGTTAAACGATGGTAAAACGTTCATTCTGACTATCATCGCCACACTGCAGAGTCCTTATATAATATAGACATAACATTAAAGCGTGACTGCAGTGCGACGTTTTGATGCATGTTAATTGTATGCTACACGACACGTGCTGCATTTTCGGAAATACGGATACGTTCTTCAAGCAGAAAATTCCATGTGTTGCAATCATAAAAAATGACAGTGTGATTCAGACTTTGATTCTTGTGGAGTTGGAGTGTGCAAGCAAAACTCAACAGTGTGGTCCTAAGAAGGTCCAGGGGTTGAACCCCATGGCAATCCTTACCCTGGAAATAGGGGGGGTCCCGTAGCTCAGTGGTGAGAGCGCTGGTCGTTAAACTGAGAGTCAGCCGCGCGGACCCGGGTTCAAGTCCCGCTCAGGGCAAAAATTTATTTGAATTTTCTGTTAGCTGCCGCAGGCGCTTTGCTGATGTGTTGCTTGACCCGGGTTCTGCTAAAAATAAAGATAGCCCCTCCCACTTCTGGCTTGGCCGACCAGAAGTGATCCAGTTCTTAGGCCATTAGTTAAGTTACCGAACCCACTGCTGTAAAGCCGATCTGCGTGTCGTGCTACAGTGGGCCGTATTTCGTATAACATGTACTTGTGATCGTTCTGCGGTGTGTCAGATTGAGTTATTAAAAGAAAATATTATTATTATTATTATTATAAAATCCTCGCCGTGGACAAGTGTAATCACAATGATGACATATAATCAGAAATCATTAATTATAGTAGTTGCGAAAACTAAAAAAATTAACTAGAGAAAACTACCAATTAAGCTCGTGTATCTGTGCATAGTAATAATACATTAACGACCGCATATAAATATTATTCCATAGCTGCATGCTTATCACAATTAGGGCATTATACTCATAACATCATTCACTGGCTCCATCAAGCACTTTTACCTAATCATTTTTTACTTATTAATAAAAGTACCCAATATTTGTCAAATACAATACCAGAATATGTGGTAAAAATAAATGCATTAACCGAACCTTAAATGGACAATAAACTCGTATAACACCACTGCTCAATTTCAATTCATATTCTCGCCCAATATTCACCCGATATTTTGACCAGGATTGGTCGCCTCACTTTGCATCATCGTTCGCCGATGAAATGGAATTCATTCCATTATATGAGCCGACGAGTACATTAGAAGCGATATCGTCGTTCTCGCTGGAGTCTCTAGCGTCCCCTCTGCACACATGCAAATCAAGCTGATCTACGGCTGGCCACTTGGGTCATTACGTATTCACGTCTGCATGCATATGAAATCATATATATATATATATTGTTTATATGAATTTTTATATATATATACAAATATACACCATATATTTATGTATGTGTATGCATTTATATATTGTCTATATGACTATATTCACACAGATATAGACTATATTTTAATTATATATATATATATATATTATATATATTGTTTCCACGAATTTATATATGCATGTTATATATACACGATATACACACGTGCGCAAATGATATTTATATACAGTGAGCATTTATATTATTCAATGAAACTTATAGATAATATACAAACATTATTTATATATATATATACAAACATATATAAGCTTCATTGAAAACTATCCTTCATGCATACATATATATATATATACATATACAATATATTGAATATCGTGGACTGTTAGCCAATGTGTATATATATTTGATGAGGAAACATGCACAAATGTGTGTGGCAATATATGCGAGAATAATATAAATAAGGCGACATATTTTGATGGATGGCTGGCTGGCTGGCCAATGCATTCTTTGTACTTTGTGTTTATTTAGCGCCGTTATAAAACGACCACGGCCATCAATCGATGGCGCTACTAAGCATGAATGATGAAGGATTCACTCGTGATAGTGCGTTGTATATATAGGCTACGCACTGTGTATTCTATGGTGAATTTAGCGTAAATCGAAAAGAAAACACTTTGGATGCACGGAATACTCGTTCAAACATTTGAACTTCTGGCATCTCTGAAAGAAAGCAAGTACTGTTGGCAATTTGCCAGATCAACAGATAAAACTGGTTTGATAATGAAGGAAAAGAGAAATATGGAAGGATATCTTGGGCATTTGTTGTATGGAAGGATATCTTGGGCATTTGTTGTATGGAAGGATATCTTGGGTATTAGTAGCATGGAAAGAGTGTCTTGGGCATTTGTCGTATGGAGAGGCGTTTTGGGAATTTATTGTATTTAATGTATATGGAAGAATATCTTGGGCATTTGTCGTATGGAATGACATCATGGACATTTGTTGTTTGGAAAGAGCGTTTTGGGCATTTGATGGAAGGGCGTTTTGGGCATTAGTTGTATGGAAGGGCGTCTTGGGTAATTGTTGTATTGAAGAACGTCTCGAGCATTATTTTGTTATATGGAAATGGCGTCTTGCCATGGGTATTTGCTGTGTGCAAGGGCGTCTTGGGCATTCTGCAGTGGCGCATTGGCGTCCAGTCTGCATGGCTAATTGTTTGTACAAAGAAATGACATTAAGGTTTCGACCGGACTCCGATCGGC
>OX457038.1:47084574-47124319 GCA_949752735.1 Lumbricus terrestris | reverse complement strand
GAAGGAGGAGGGGAAGGAGGAGGAGAAGGAGGAAGAGGAGGAGAAGGAGGAGAAAGAAGAGGAGGAGGAGAGAGAAGGAGGAATGGAGAAGGAGGAGAGAAGGAGGAGGAGAAGGAGGAGGAGAGGAGGGAGGAGAGGAGGAGGAGGAGGAGGAATGAGGGAGGAGGAAGAGGAGAAGGAAGAGGAAGGAGGAGAGGAGGAGGAATGCCTGGATCCTGAAACCATTTGGGCAATTCCAATTCTAATTCCATTCCACTATAGAGACGAAGAGCTGCAGAGAGGATTCGGTCGGTGGCGACATGCATGTTGCAGATTGTAGTGTGTAGAGAGAGCATATTAAGGCTAATGTGGCGAAAGCTCTTTGCATAGATCTATATAGAGAGGTATTGTTAAATGTCTAGTATACAAATGAACTGTGTATGTGGTATATATAGAACTTTAACGGTGACATTTCCTATATACTCTATAGAGTCAACCGATCCAATCAATCAGAATTTATATAGCGCCCCTTCAAAATCCTGATCATGCAGAGGCGAATGTATGCATAGGTACAGTGTACATGTATGTGTACAAGCTGTACATATAGTTCCGTATTATATATTACGGCTATATAACAAGTCCTATTATAACTGGTGAATATATATATATATATATATATTGTATATGTATATATATACATTTGAGCCTTCGTGAAGCGCATTTTCGGTTTAAGATATACATGCCATGCTAAGTACATGTAATTTAGCATGCAGAATTACATCTGACAATATATATACTAGATTTCGGCATGGAAGTATATTTGTCTACTGCAGCAGTAAAGTGTCTTCATGCACCAGACATTCTAATTTATATTTCGTGACTTATCGAAGGCGATTGGAAAGACGTGATTGATATCAGCTGATACGCAGGCAGGCAAGCATGTAAGCAGACAGACAGGCAGACAGGGAGGCAGACACACAGACAGGCAGGCAGGCGGGCAGGCAGGCAGGCAGGCAGAGGGCAGGCATAGGCAGGAAGTCAAGAAGACACACAGACACACAGGCAGACATGGAGCCAGAGAGGCATACAAACAAAAAAGCAGACAAGCAGGCATACAGGCATGGCCTACAGGCAGGATCGCAAAGAAGTAGGCAGACAGACAGACAGGCAGGCAGGCATACAGGCAAATAGGAGGGCAGGGAGACAGACATACAGTTATAACTGGCAGGCGTGCACGCAGGCAAGAAGACAGACAGGCATACAAACAGGAAGGCAGGGAGGCAGGCAGACAGATAGGAAAATAGGCAGACAGACAAACGAGCAGGCAGACATGCGAGCATACAAGCAGACAGGCGAGCAGACAGACATACAGGTATGCATGCAGGTAGGACTGTAGACTTGCAGGCCGGCAAGTCGGTAGGCAGACCGACAGGTAGACAAGAAGACAGGCAGGTATACAGACACGCAGGCACTCAGACAGACAGACAGACAGACGGGCCCACAAAAAGAAAGACAGGAAGGCACATAGACAAACTATGATGTGAAATCACGATGAATCATCAAGATTCAGCGAGTGTATATGTATACAAGTGAATCGATGTCTAATAGAATCTGACCAAATCTAATAAAACAGATAGAATAATTATACATCTTAATTAGAATTAATATAGTTAGTGATAATGATTCATTGTATACAGGATCAATAACAATTAACAAGAGTTGCACGATGATGATGGGTGCACCGGCAAAATGACAATGACATAATTATGTCCATTGTTGTCGCTATCGTTATAGCAGTTGCTGATGATGATAACAACGACGCCGGTTTTAACAAAGACCTATAGATATATCGGTAAACAATGCATGGGAGCCATGCACCGTGAGGCACAACATGCGGTGATGACGATGATCATGATGATGATGATGACGACGAAGATGATGATGACGACGAAGATGATGACGACGAAGATGATGATGACAACGAAGATGATGATGATGATGGTGATGACGATGATGATGATGATGATGATGACGACGACGACGACGACGATGACGATGATGACGACGACGACGATGATGATGATGATGATGATGATGATGATGATGATGGCGACGAAGATGATGATGACGACGAAGATGATGACGACGAAGATGATGAAGACGACGAAGATGATGATGATGACGGTGATGATGATGATGATGATGACGACGACGACGACGATGATGATGATGATGGTGATGACGATGATGATGATAATGATGATGACGACGACGACGACGACGATGACGATGATGATGATGGCGACGAAGATGATGATGACGACGAAGATGATGACGACAAAGATGATGATGACGACGAAGATGATGATGATAATGGTGATGATAATGATGATGACGACGACGACGACGATGACGATGATGATGATGATGATGGCGACCAAGATGATGATGACGACGAAGATGATGACGACAAAGATGATGGTGATGATGATGATGATGATGATGATGGTGATGACGATGATGGCGACGACGATGATGGCGACGAAGATGATGACGACGACGAAGATGATGACGACGAAGATGATGACGACGACGAAGATGATGATGATGATGACGACGACGACGATGATGATGATGATGGTGATGACGATGATGATGATAATGATGATGACGACGACGACGACGATGACGATGATGATGATGATGGCGACGAAGATGATGATGACGACGAAGATGATGACGACAAAGATGATGATGACGACGAAGATGATGATGATAATGGTGATGATGATGATAACGACGAAGATGACGACGACGATGATGATGATGATGATGATGATGATGATGATGGCGACGAAGATGATGACGACGAAGATGATGATGACGACGAAGATGATGACGACGAAGATGATGATGATGATGACGACGAAGATGATGATGATGGTGATGACTATGATGATGATGATGATGATGATGATGATGATGATGAGGATGATGATGACGACGACGACGATGACGATGATGATGATGGTGATGACGATGATGGCGACGACGATGATGGCGACGAAGATGATGACGACGAAGATGATGATGATGATGATGATGATGATGATGATGATGGTGATGACGATGATGATGATAATGATGATGACGACGACGACGACGATGATGATGATGATGATGATGGCGACGAAGATGATGATGACGACGAAGATGATGACGACAAAGATGATGATGACGACGAAGATGATGATGATAATGGTGATGATGATGATAACGACGACGATGACGACGACGATGATGATGATGATGATGATGATGATGGCGACGAAGATGATGACGACGAAGATGATGATGACGACGAAGATGATGACGACGAAGATGATGATGATGACGACGAAGATGGTGATGACTATGATGATGATGATGATGATGATGATGATGACGACGACGACGACGATGATGATGATGATGATGATGATGATGGTGATGGTGATGACGATGATGGCGACGACGATGATGGCGACGAAGATGATGACGACGAAGATGATGATGATGATCATGGTGGTGGTGGTGGTGGTGGTGGTGATGATGATGATGATGATGATGATGATGATGATGATGACGAAGACGATGATGATGATGATGATGATGATGAGATGGCTACAACGACGGCAATACAAAGTAATACGAGCTTCTAATCATATACACCAGCACACTCTCTTATATTAAGGCTTATTTTAGAGTTCTCAAATAACTTTATAACTTATTATTTACACGCAGTTAAATGTCAACCTTAATGGTTTTTATGTTACATGGAAATACTACACGGAAAAATCAAGACACTACTTCGATGTTTAATTGAAGCATTTCATCCAGAACAGAAACGAAATTACTTGAATTCTTCAAGATATGAATTCTTCAACGACTTCAAATACAACTCTTCAATTCCAGAACTAAAGGCAAGTACAATCTAATTAATTATTAAACTGCACTAAATCTAATTAATTATTAAGTTGCACTAAATCTAACACACATGCCTATCTTAAATTTCAATTATTTCATCAACTATACTAGCCCTATCACTAAACCTAACCTTAAAATTCAAATATATTACCAGCTGTACTAACCCTAATACTAAACCTAACTTTCAATGATACAAGCCGAGATTGCACAGGGTTAGGATTGTGTCAGTGCATTTTTATACCTCAAACCTAACCTAGCCAGCACCTATCCAACACCCTGTCCATATCTCTACTTATTAATTTAGGTCACGACTTATTCGCAAGAGGACACTCTTGCAACTTTTAAGATTATTTGGGCTCTATGATGACGTCACCTCGTCGTCCGTTAAATTCAAAATTTTCAATGCTCCTGATGAAGACCCCAAACGGTTGAAACGTCGAGTGTATACACCAGCACACTCTCTTATATTAAGGCTTATTTTAGAGTTCTCAAATAACTTTATAACTTATTATTTACACGCAGTTAAATGTCAACCTTAATGGTTTTTATGTTACATGGAAATACTTCACGGAAAAATCAAGACACTACTTCGATGTTTAATTGAAGCATTTCATCCAGAACAGAAACGAAATTACTTGAATTCTTCAAGATATGAATTCTTCAACGACTTCAAATACAACTCTTCAATTCCAGAACTAAAGGCAAGTACAATCTAATTAATTATTAAACTGCACTAAATCTAATTAATTATTAAGCTGCACTAAATCTAACACACATGCCTATCTTAAATTTCAATTATTTCATCAACTATACTAGCCCTATCACTAAACCTAACCTTAAAATTCAAATATATTACCAGCTGTACTAACCCTAATACTAAACCTAACTTTCAATGATACAAGCCGAGATTGCACAGGGTTAGGATTGTGTCAGTGCATTTTTATACCTCAAATCTAATCATATGACGCCTCATGACGAGTTTGTTGCGGTTGCTGCATGCTGTCGTTGTTCTTTTTTCTTGTTGTGTACTTTTAGATGTCTGAGTGCAGCTGCTCATGAAACGTGATGTTTTCAAATCAATCAGTCAGCGTTGATCCACTGAGCTGAAACTTCTAAGAGCGTCTTCGTCGCCATCGTCATCGTCGTCATCGTCATCACATGATGGTGAAAGCATGATGATGAGAAGCGCTATAGCTGCAGATGAGAAGCTGGTTGATTATAGAGGGCGCTGCTGCTGCTGCTGCTGCTGCTGCTGCTGCAGCTGTGGTCGTCTCGTGTCATCTTCTTTGTTCGCCCGTCTAACGACCGATGTTCCCTCATCCCGCTAAGTACCCATCGGCTTACGACGACTGGTCGGCCAGTCAACGGGGCTCTCGCCAGATGGCCTGGCTTAGCCGATGGCGGATTAGCCGACGGACGGACGGACTAAGCTTGCCATATACGACTGCACGTTGCGGTCGTCAGAACGAGGCTGGAGTCACCGAACGCCCTCTGCCGATGATAACAGAAGAACTTATATGGAATGACGTCAATAGAAGCAGTGGTGTACTTATGCTGAGGTCTCGTGGCGAGATCTTCTGTCGACCATCAGAGGACCGCTGTCTTTGACCTTGCGTTGCATGCCTCAAGAGAAAAGTGCAACCGAAGCAGCAAACACACACACACACACACACACGCACGCACGCACACACACGCACACACACACACACGCACACACACACGTATATATATATATATTTATTTATATGTAGGCCTGCAATACTTTCCAGAGTTAAATGACATATGCCTATAATTATATCTTGTGTCTGCGATTACGGTTGATGCATATATCTTTGCCGATGGGCGCTCATGGCATATATGAGTAAAAGATGGACCTCTTACCCCACCCATGGAGAATTGGCACCTATTATTTAACTACCACTTTTTGGCTTTTATTTTTAGTCAATTCCTTCGTACTATAAAGACACTGATGAAATAATTATATAGAAAGTGAAACTGGGAAGTTTACATTTCTAAAATTAACCTTTAACGACAGGATCCAATGGTTTCTCATAATTAAAGTGTTAAAAAATCTTCTGGTGACTATATATAGTATATATAGTATATATATATATAGATTTATTTCTCGCATTTGCAATAGTGCATGCATGCTCTCCAATCTCTCTACAGTCTACACAGAGGTGCTACCTATAGTGCGTATACTGCATCGGAGTTTCACGCGAATGAGCATGGGCAATGGCCTGCAGTGCAGAACTTGCTCAAGGTCCCTATAAATGCGGCGGTTTGAGGTGGATTCAAGGCATCGAACCTACGCACCACTACATCATCGTACCCCAGCAGGATATAGGAGAGGAGAGGTGAGGAGAGGACAGGAGAAAAGAGAAGAGGAGAGGAGCGGAGAGGAGCGGAGAGGATAGGAGGGGAGAAGATAGAAGAGAGGAGAGGAGAGGAGAGGAGAGGAGAGGAGAGGAGAGGAGAGGAGAGGAGAGGAGAGAGGAGGGGAGACGAGAGGTCTTGCAGCTAAAGATAATATTATTATATAATCACCACTTACTCTGATAAACAATGAGAGCGCATGCAGAAATTAGGAGTTATATGGGCCTAATTGAGAGTCAAGAAATATGCCGTTGATGAAAGGAAATCGACTCAAAGTCAAATGTTCTGGTTGGTTTCAATTATAGAACCAACAACAAAACAAAAACTCCAGGCATATAGTATAGTGTCAAGCACTTATTATATATGTTCAACACGGATCCAACTCTACAGCATGCAGCTGCATGCAGTGTTGTCATTATATATGCTGAAGTCAGGATCCATTAAGTGATGATGATGGAGGCAAGCAGATGTGCGATTGCTTTCTCAGCATTAAGTCAGTAAGCATTGTCTTTACTTGCATCTGACATGCGCACGTGCATTACATTACAAACAACAGTCATATATGCATTTAAAATTAAAATAATAATCTTTAACAGGTTACAGTCACGCGTGCATGATTAACAAAATAACCAAATTTCAATCAGTTATAGTAACATTGTTTTTAAACATTTTAAATTAAGAAAAAGCTCAGCATTATATAGATGTCATCTCCTGCGCATTGCACCATTGCAATGAGCACCATAATTTTGGACAGGTGATTGAGGGTGGATTGAAGGGATTAATTTCACCACGCATGTTGAGATATACTTGCCATGGCACGTGGCGGATTGATTCTGTCGCTTAACTTCGATCTCGGAGAATACAGGTTCGAATCTCGCCCGATGGAGGCATCCAGTTATACAATGCATGCATATTATGACCTTGAGTATTTCTTAACTTACTGAGCGCCATCGACGGATACTCTGTCTATATGTGCTTTTGTTATAGCGCCCCTTCAAGCTCCCCGGGCCTACTCAGAGGGGCTCCCGACTACAGAGCGGACACTGCACAGGAGTTTCACACCGGATCGCTGAGTAATTGCAAGTGAAGGACTGTCATGTGAATACTGTCGTTTGTGTACTTCCGAACGTTCGTGAAAGAGCAGTATCAAATATATATTATTATGTTGCACATATCGTATACGAAGGATTAAAATGATTTGCTCATTGAAGCCTCTTCTTAATTCTCTCATTCCGCAACCGTTAGAAATTGTCTCTTTGGTGAAATGCTATTGACTGCATGGTTTCTTTTTAAGGTGGTGCGCACAAACGCACACTCGCACACATGCACGCACGCACACACGCAGTTGAAGGAGGGCGAGTATGTGATACAGGAATGAATATATGCATAATGGCATTTGTTGCTCCATTTTGCACACATTGATCAGTCTATTTATTGACTATTATACTTTATACAATGTAGCACAATGCGGGACAATACATTTTCCGACAATGTATGCATGCAATCTATAGGGCCTGGCGACCGTGGGTCGATAGACTTCGTGATATTATGACATCAATGTCTGACTTTGTAATCAAGTTTATACTCAAATCCGTTATATAGATCAGTCACACACACGTGCACACACACACACTCACACACACACACTCACACACACGCGCGCACGTATGTACACAATGCACTATGAGACAGTAATATTGGAAAGGACAACACACAGTACTATACAGAGGTAATAATATACATACACAATTATATAGATCGATCAATATTATTAGCAATTTGGACTCTTTTGAAAGGTTTGTTGTATATACCCAACATTATACAAAGTTCATGAATTTGATTTGGTGACCCAATATCTGTACAAGTGTTTCATGCAGTTGGTATAACATACTGCTGTGGATATTCCATATATATCTATAGGAAATGACAACGAGATTCGACTATATATATATAATTATATATATATATATGTGGACTTAAACTGTACAGTGTACAATAATAGCTTATTAGACCAGCTGCACGCATGGATTATAAATCTATGGCTCAATGTACAAGCTGTTAGCGACATTGATAATGTATAGGCCTATCTATTCCCTAAGTTATATATGTGTTCTGAAGGCCGATGTTTATAACCACAAGATGCCGTTGACCTTGCTGCAGAGGGAAGGACATGTATAAAAACATGTTTCAGCAGATGATAAATCACGTATATATGTATACATGTGCATGTTATAGGCCTATATATACGGTTGGGTAATAAGGTCAACGCTATGCATGCATGGCTGTAGAAGCAAGGTGTCGTTAAACACGCGACAGATGATTGTATATACACATGCACGCAATATCTTCCACACTTATGTTTATGTCTATATGTTAGTTTGTTTGTGCTTGCACTTAATTGTTATAGCGCCCCTTCACGCTACTACTCAGAGGCGCTGCCGACTACAGCGCGGACACTGAAGCGCTGTGCAATTGCGAGTGAAGGACTTGCCCAAGGTCTCTACGCGCGGCGACTTGAGGTGGATTCGAACCTGCAACCCTTCGGCTGCAAAGCAACGAACATATATCCACTATTTACACCACCGCGCCCATGCATGTATATATATCTTCCGCCTTTCTCTATCTCCTCTCTCTCTGTCTGTCTGTCTCTTTGTCTGTCTCTGGCTGTGTCTGTGGGTCTCTGTCTCTCTGTTTGTCTGTCTGTCTTTCTCTCTCTCTGACGCTCTCTCTATGTCTCTCTCTCTACCCCTCTGTCTGCCCCCTCTCTCTCTCTCTGCCTCTCTGATATATCTGCTCTCTCTGCTCTCTCTCTCTTGCCTCTCTGCTGTGTCTGTCTGTCTGTCTCTGTCTGTATAGGTCTCTCCATCTATTTATCTCTTTGTCTCTGTGTGTTTGTCTGTCTATCTATCTGTTTCTCTCTCTCTCATTTATCCATCCATTCATCCATTCATCAATCCATCCATCCATTCATCCATTCATCCATCCATATACTGTATAGGCAGATATAGATGAATGGATGCATGCCATCCATCCATCCATCCATCCATCCATCCATTCATATATATATATATATATAATATATGCAGCATATGGTCTACACTCTATTCTTCCATGCAGACATCTCTTCTAAAAGTGCTTCGTTCTGTGGCTGCCTTGCTGTGCAGACTATAATTACGGGCGTATACGTCTAATATGCCAGAAGACGGGTTACAGCATGTCTATAATTAGGTTTGGCACCTCTCATTGCACGTCACGGCACCTCTACCTGACGCTCACTACCGTTCACTTTTTGCTAAGATCCTCGCATAAATACACACACACACACACACACACACACACACACACACACACACACACACACACACACACACACACACACACACACACACACAGATATCTATAGGTGCATGGTTAAGCTGCTATATTGCTGACGCTGCCGCTAGGTGGCTAAATCTTCTCCAGGTGATTAAGTCGATAGGTGGCGCTTCTTCTTCGTGACGTTTTGTGTTTGACTGCAATGAACGGAGAAAGAGAGGGTCACTGCCACGGATGACGTTGCATGGTCCTCACACAACGTTATACGCCCGAGAAACGAATTTGTACGTCAAGTCAACACAAATTCGGATCTACAGGGTATGCGAAGTGAGGACGAACAGTGATAGCAGCAACTGCATCGAATACATTCCGCATGTCTATAGTATATGTGCGTTGAACATAAAACGCTTTCTGTGTATAATCTGTCAATGTCTGTTTGATCCAACTGTCAAATCGGCAGCACATGCATATTCGAATTAAGTCTCTTTAAAAAGATGCTATATACGTGCACAAGATCTCAGTAATGATGACTATTCTAGACGAAGTAGTGAAAAGGCGTTACTCAAAAATCCCGACACGGAATATATATATATATATATATATATATATATATATATATATATATATATATATACAGGCACAACATTAAATTCAATAAATGAAAAAGGTTGGTAAATAGATGAAGAATTGAGTTTGCATAAAATTGTATTCGCTTCAGTCCACTGCACATGCAAGAACTATCGATCTGCAGGTCCAAACTTAAAGCATAAATAATAATAATAATAATATCTTTTCTTTATTTAAACGCCTGCAAGACGCACTGCGCTTTACATTTACAGGTTATGCAGTAATCTTAATTAAACTTAACTACCAACTGAACAGACAGCTTTGTAATTACACGGCGCCAATGGCAGCCTACAAAGCAAATCCGCCCAACGGGGGCTCGAACTCACTACCTCTCGCACTCTTGGCCAGCGTGTTAACCACTACTCTACCGGGCCCCCCCCATAGCCACACTAATAGCCAAACTCATGCATAGCCAACACGTTCATGCTCATTTATTTTTGATGAAACTTTTTACTACATTTTTGCTCAAAGTGATTGCATGCATCTGAAAGTTGTCATTCGCTTATTATAGATCATGCTTGACACATATAGGGGAAGCCGGGGTAATTTCGGCCATTTTTCTTATTTTTGTAATAAATCGAAACGGGTTGACTGCTAAAATTAAATAAAATCACAACTGAATAAAGCAAGATAGGGACAATATACTGCAAGGTTACTTTTTGGGAGAGAGGAAAACCTTTGTGAAAAAAATTGTTTTTTAAAGTGAATTTTTGGCCGGTTTTACCCCAGTATACGGGGTGAATTCGGCCAACACGATTAATTTGATCCTAACAACAAACCAGATGAGGTATATGTGGCGGTTCTCACCGAAATCAGCAATAAGTCGGAAATTACACATCAGAGATATTTAGGGAATACCTGGTTGCACGTTTGCGATTTTTTTAATTTTCTTAAGGAATTTAATAAAAATAATAATATTTCTAAAATTTATTTTTTCAAAATTAAAAAAAACACAATATAGAGTATGAAATGATGCGTTACAGTTAGATTTTAAATCATAACTGGGTATATTGGTGCAAAATATAAAGTTATTGTATTAAAATTGGCACTATGTACCATTTCTAACATCTTTGGGGTAAATTCGTCCACATGGCCGAATTTACCCCGACCCACCCACCCTCCAAAACAAATTTAACGAGCATGGACCGCATTTTTGTATCATGAATTTGGATAACCAAATTGGGGAAAAATATCGTGGTTTGCAGAATAAAAAGCAAATAATTAACATTTGAACAAGATTACCTTCAATTCTTAGCTTTTACTACCACAGTATGGATAAGTGGGTTAGGCTCGAACTAATTGTTTTGGCTTTTAGCAAATTATACTCACATAAAAGCAAAACTATCTCAATAAACATACTTAATATGATATTATGCGCTAGATGGCAGCATTAAAATCTTCCTATGCCCGCTGGTTTTCTAGAAATCACCCTGGCCGAATTTACCCCGTGGCCGAAATTACCCCGTCTTCCCCTACAGTTGACCAAAGTGGGTAACATGCATGAGTGTCCACTGCTATAGAAGGCATCAATTCTAAGAGTGTATCTACCTCTTGCATTTCATATATAGCCACCCTTCAAGCTCGCTACTCGGAGGCTCTCCCAACTTCTGGGCGGACACTGCATCGGAGTTTCACGCCGAAGCGCACGAGCATGCATGCAATTGTGAGTGAAGGACTTGCTCAAGGTCCCTACGCGGCGGCTTGAGGTGGATTCGAACCTGGGACCACCCGGTACCGAAACCACCACAGCATCACCGTGCCCCACGCGCTGTCTTGCATACAGAGAAACATATGATTTTGAAAATCTTTATAACTTCACACAGCGTTCTTTAATTAACTTCCTTTGCAATACGTTAAAGTAATTTGCAATTGCAGCTTCTATAGCGGCGGCACCTATGTATACTGGAGGTGTGAGTCGATGACGCACCAAAACGGAGATAGATTGATGTACAAATATCAATGCAGACTGATACTATATCCGATTTATATTTTACATATACTATTATTATATATATATGCCCAACTTTACATTTAATTAACTACCATGCATGGACTGCGCTATTTACTCTCCATAAACCAGCATGACGATGGACTGTGTTCTGGCGCTATACAAATTTAAACGGAAGTGGTCGATGGCGTCGGATATGACGGAGTCTTGTAACCCCTCTGGGTCGTGACCTTGATCATTTGTCTTCCAAGATAATCAGCCTCCTATCAGCACTGCAGAGGAGCCGCGCTCGCTGGGAAGACGAGGAGGAAGAGGGAAAAGAGAGGGAGTGGTTGGAAGACGGGAGGGATGAACTGGAGGGTTGGAGTGGAGGACCTGGAAAAGGAAGAACAAAGAGAGAGAAACTGAAGGAAAATATCAGATCCAGATGCATGGAAAGCATGGTAATGAAATGGAAAACGATGGAAAAGGAAAAGAGTTTTTGTGGATATCTAAGTTGTGATTTTGGTGGAGACCGGATAATTGTGAAAAGTGTAAATTAAATTGAAATTAATTCAGAGATATTTTCAGAGTGAAGAGTAAAATAATTACTAAGGAATGTGATTCGTCGAAACGTACACTGCACTAATTGTACGTATACAGGGTGCGCCAAAAAAAGACCTCCTAGGTTTTTTGCCAAAAACCTTGACCAAAAGTAAGAATTTCGAAATGAAATTTTTCGGGCTTATAGACAATTTTTGGGGGCGCACTCTGTACATGCGTCTTTGGGCAAGTATGTATACGTGGCTGTGCGAAGGAATAATTGAATGAAGAAGAAACAAATAAATGAGTGAATGTGAGTGAGCGCGAGTGAGTGAATGAGTGAGCGAGTAAGTGAGTTAGTGACTGAGTGAATGTGAGTGAGTGAATTAGTGGGTAAGTGAGCGTGAGTGAATGAATGAGTGAATGAATGAGTGAATGAGTGAGGGATGAGGGAATAAATGGGTGAATGAGTGAGTGCAAGTGAGTGCGTGAGTAAGTGATGAGTGAGTGAGCGAGCGAGTGAGTGAGTGAGTGAGTGAGTAGGTGTGAATGAGTGAGTGAGTAAGTGAGTGAATGAGTGAGTGACAGAGAATGAAATGACTGTTGTTGAATGAGAAGATGACAATGAATCGAGTAGTAAACACTGAGAAGCAGATCTATAGACTGCAGAGAAGAAACTGCTGGCAATACTTTACATCACACGATGGACCAATGCGAGAAGGGTTAGAGTGCCTACTGCAGTAGCAGATGCCAGACTCCATCGCCACCACCTCACACCCAGCGAACCACCTTCGGACACAGACGAATTCTGCCGGAAACGACCGAAGTATACATTATAAGAAACAGACGAAACCAACGCATGCGCTCTTGAGGGAATGGAAAGGGGAAAGGGCATCGAGGGTCATTTGTACCTGTCGAGCTGAGCGCCTACATCTGATAGGGATGCTGCTGCTGCTGCTGCTGTTAGGAGGAGGAGTAGGATGGGGCTGATGAGATGAAGGGATTTCGGTCGTCGGGATGCGGTGGCGGGTCCGCTGGATGAAAATTTGATGAAGTCTCGGACAGCTTCGAAGGCGGATTACGGTCGTCGAGACTGGAAAAAGTCAATTTCAAGAGGCAATTCATTATCTAGGAACTGGCGCAGACAACGGCGCAAATCACCCCCACTTCCCCTACTACCTCTCCAGTCCTTTCGACACTATAAATGCTTCAAGCCATGAACTCTGATATACACAGTATATACCTCACTATAATACCATATATATATATATATATATATAATACCATAAATAGACCCATTGTATAATACCATATAGACTATAATTATGATACTATATATATATATATATATGTTATGACAGTCGACACTGAAGCACACGTGCAGTCCAGACTTTGTTTGACACTCGAGACCCTCGAGAAGGTATCAGTGTTTCAAAGTCAGAGTTCAGTCGGAGTTAAGGGTCACGTGCCTAAATCTTGGAATGTCGCTCTTTGTTTCAGTCTGCAGTGTATCTATGGTCCAATATGTAAATACTGATAGCTGATAATGAAAGCCATACCATGGACCCATCAGATCATGCAGACCTTTAGATGCATTATATATTATATATTACATATATATATATAAGTATTTTGTCTTTAGTCGTATCCTACTTTTCCCGCTACATTGCACACACACGATTGAGTCTTATAACGATTTATTTTAATAATAATGACGATACCATATGATATGCATGTAATATAATAACTATGATGATGATGATGATGATGATGATGATGATGATGATGATGATGATGATGAATGATGAATGATGATGATGATGATGATGATGATGATGATGATGATGATGATGATGATGATGATGATGATGATGATGATACCGGGCTAATCACATATATACAGGGTGGGCCAAAAGTATTTGTTCAACTTTGAAGGCCTATAACTTAGGCAGTTTAGCAAGTAAGTGTATGCTTAATGCATCAAATTAAAGGTCGTTATATCAGCTATAAGTCCGACAAATTTCATTACTGTAGCTTGCACTACACGCCATATAATTATTGTGTACCGCACCAACCTTGTTTTCTGACGTAAACAATAAATTCATCATTGCGCCGTTAACAGAAGATGACAGGACTTTGATTCGAATTTTAAGAATTGAAAAACATTTAAATGCATATCAAATGATGAATGAATTTCCTGCTAGAAACTGGAGCAAAAACAATCCCAACCGATTAATTAGACAAATTGACGCGAGTGCAAGTTCTAAACGTAAACCTGTTACTGGCCGTCCTCGTTGAAAAACGAAATCATTTCCAGACTTTCAAACGCATATCTGGCAGTAATCCACGTCCAAGTATACCAGGGGTTATTTTAACGTGCAGCTGGACACAAAGTGTGTAGTTGGGAAAGAGATTTGTGCAGTTGAAAATCAGATCTTGTGCAGTTACTTTTTGCCTAGTTGCGTGAACCGACGAGAAGTTAGTGGTAAAA
This sequence comes from Lumbricus terrestris, assembly GCA_949752735.1. Taxonomy (NCBI): domain Eukaryota; kingdom Metazoa; phylum Annelida; class Clitellata; order Crassiclitellata; family Lumbricidae; genus Lumbricus; species Lumbricus terrestris. The sequence continues at coordinate 47,109,095 of OX457038.1, read as the reverse complement.
AGTTGGACACAAACTTGATAGTAACAGCCCAAAGTGAACATCTTTGAGGCGGTTTATTTGGGTGATATTTATGTTCAGGAAAAGAGCAGGCCTGTTGAAATTGGCGTGAACTATAATAGATATGGTGATTACATGCTGTTTTCAAGTCAAGCATTAGACCGATACTTCGAAGGTCACCCGTGTGCATGAAGTAAGAGCGGGGGAAATGGGTGATGTAATCGAAGACAGGATTCTGCTAAAAATCACACATAGGCTGCAGACAGAAGAATTTGCAGTAGGCCTACCGGTAGGCTAAATGTATGGGCGGATGCAGATTCAAGGCCTGCTGTAGGTTGATATCCTGATAAAGTTGTAAAGGCCGGGGTTATCCTTCATACCATAATGACAACTTCTTGGCCATCGTAGTCTACTTTCTCCTGCTTTTGCCGCTTACTCTGTCAAGCTGAAGCAGGAAGGGACGTAGACAGTCAGACGCATAAAGCAAAATAGTCTACTATAATGTAACAACCCAAGTATCTAACTGGAGACAGGCGATGAAAAGAAAAGAATTAATCAGGCAGACATCCAGACTGAGCTAGCCTTTCAGCCACACAGGCTATCCAATACATATAGGATTGCAGGTCAATGCATACTCAATTTTCTTCCAAATTCTCCATATATCCCTATATTACACGCACCCTTTTTGAGTTTATGTGATCCCATCCAAAAATCACCATCCTCAGAATCTGAAAGATACACGTAGGCCTATGTTATTGAACTAGAATCTCGCACAGGGGTGTAGACTTAGATGGGATAGGATCGAGGAACGGAAACCGGAACTTGTGGTGGTGACGGAGATGCTTATATCTTATATCCCCAAATATTTCAGAAATATTATATCAAACATTATTATAGATTTCTACGGTGTTATCCACTGCTTGTCCATAATTATCAATTTTTGATGCAGATGACAGCCACCTGCCACTATTACGTTGTGTAAATAAAAAAATTTAAGATGCAGGTAGGGGGAGTTATTCAAGTCTTAAGCCACGTCTCTGAGTAACAAATTATGATTGGATTTGTCAAGGTAACAGCCTAAAATGCTATTACAACAGTGGGCAAATGACTTTTTTCAAACAATGGACGAGAACAGAAAATTATGAGTAATTTTTTTCAAATGACAGCTTTAAATGCCAGATTAACAGCGTGCAAATGAAAAAAATTAAACAATAAGGAGGAGACTCACTAAACTCTAAAAACCATAGCTGTCAGCATTTAAAAGGAGTAATTTTGTTCAGATGACAGTGTGGAAATTCAGAAATGTAAATAATGGGGAGGGGCATTTATTAAAGTCTGAAACCATGCCTTTTGGCGTGAAATTTGTGAGCAATTTTTTAAGATCACAGTCTAAAAGTTGCAATTATAATGTTGTAAAAAATATTTAAACAATGGGACGGGACACTTTTTAAAGTTCTAAACCATGACTATCAGCACTGAAATGATGAGCAACCTCGCTAAATTGCAACTTAGAATACCACCAGTGCAGTGTGGAAATTAAACAAAATTCGAAAATGGGATTGGTACATCACCTTCCAAAACCCCTACCCAGCTAGGTGCTCGTGCATTGGAAATTATTGTCCTTCGGTCGCTCGTTCGTTTCCACAAACCCAGGACCAAGTCTGCGGCTATGTTCACACTTCACACACACATTCTGGTTCTCATGAATGAATGACACAAGAGCTTGTAGCATATAAAATTTCCAGCAGTCGTACCCTTCGCCAAGTCATGGTGTGGTAAAGTATCATTTACATGTAGATCGGCGACGCGGCTCCTGGTTAAAACTGCTATTAACCTAAACAGTACATATTCGTGTTGATGTGGGTGTCAGTATAGGCCTATCGATCAATAATGACCATTTGGGAGGTTTGCTAATGATATTTATCGGTCTTACATCGCATTTTGCAGCTAGTGGGTTATATTTTATACAAAATTTGAAATTGGCTCAAAGATTTTATTTCTTGGGGAAATATCTCATCTTGTCTGCTAGCTTTAGCAAAACAATATCATGTTGATCTTAATGACCAGGATTTCAGAGCAGAAACGCAACATATTTAGACGTACCCTTGCATAGGCCTACTAGCGAAACTTTGGAAGTTTCCAGGAACATAGGGCCATTTAACTTTATTACTCTTAACAATCTTTCCGAGGTATTTCCAATTCCAGCAACAGCAGAGGATCTGTAAGGGATTTTTAAGGGATCTCTAGTCGATTAAGGATATTGAAAAGTCTAAACGTCTAAGAACGTCTAGCTGATTTCATTCGTTAATTCATTTGGAGATTTTGCCATGATGAACTTTGAGTCAAACATTGTCATAACAATTGATTTTGATCTTTAATATGATTTTTTTAAAATATAGTCGTAAAATCTTAATATATTCAAACATCTAAAGCTCCAGTCGAAGGCCAAGCGCAAAGCACCAGCTTATTAATGAGCGCTCACCAACAGCTGCTTCAGCTTTGGGGGGGACAAATCCCTGGTCAAGGACTTTCTTATGTCCAGTCTCAAAATACGTCATTTATGTGCAGTTGAGAAAATTCCTTAAAATAACCCCTGAAGTATACCTCATCACAGTAGTACACGCTGTTCACTTTGGCCTTGGGTGTCACAAAGAATGGAGCAGTTTTGCCGAGATTGGAGACAGCCACTGAAACCATGACGCTTTGAGTAAAGTGTTTACGGCCTTTCAGAAGTCGAGCTGGTGTGACATCACGTTTGTGATTAACACTTGCATAGACACGGTCGTTTTGACTGTTTGTTTAATTAATCGGTTGAGATTGTTTTTACTCCAGTTTCTAGCAGGAAATTCATTCATCATTTCATACGCATTTAAATGTTTTTCAATTCTTAAAATTCGAATCAAAGTCCTGTCATCTTCTGTTAACGGCACCATGATGAAATTATTGTTTACGTAAGAAAACAAGGTAGGTACGGTACACAATAATTATATGGCGTGTAGTGCAAGCTACAGTAATGAAATTTGTCGGACTTATAGCTGATATAACGACCTTTAATTTGATGCATTAAGCATACACTTACTTGCTAAACTGCCTAAGTTATAGGCCTTCAAAGTTGAACAAATACTTTTGGCCCACCCTGTATATGCATACTTTTTGCAGGCATTGGTGTGCATCAAAACTCGCAGATGACTTACGCCATGCAGTCTTATGGTATGAAGAATACAATTAAGCGATGAGTATGCAACAGTTAATGCCAAGAGAATTTCTGAATACAAGGTGAATAGTACTTTCTTGTTAATATCGCAGCGAAAAGAAAGTCATCAACAGTACAGATTCCTAAACCAAGGGCGGATCGGGGGGTGCACGGACCAATCCGGCCCCCATCCGAAATGTGCATGGGACGTGGCTCCCCCATCAGGATCGAACAAGCTTTCAATCAATGTTGCGGGAAAAGTAGGGTACGACTAAAAACTAAATACTTGGCATTGGCTTTTTAAAAATGGTACGTGTTGAAGAGATTCGTCGATTAAATGACTAAAAAAAGGTGGTCAGATTTTTCGGCCAAAGATTAACGAAATTTTCCCCGACCCAAGGTAAAATTTTTTGGCACACCTTTGAAAATTTCTGTATCCCCCTCTGTCCTAAAACCATATATCGAACCTTTTGCTCAGCTCTCAAAAGGCTTGTTGTAAATAGTCAGACGCACACATACACCCACACACTTGCATACTTAGTACTCACATGCTCCAAACACATGTATACTTAGTGTTACTTAGTATTCACATACAACTGCACATATGCATACTCAGTGCTCACATAACCTACACACATGCATACTCGGCATTCACACGTATACACACGTGCAATGTGCATACTCAGTACTCAGATACACCCCCACACATACATATTCAGTATTCACATACGCCCACACTCATGTACATACATATATACATAGTACTACATACATATGCATACTCATAAACACTCGCACACGCACACACACACACACACACAGTAAAACACATGTGCATGCTCACATGGACTGCCATTGAATATTTTATTTGGGATCCTGCCACTCTACAACAAACACATGCACATATCACCTATGCGATGATGTTGTAGTAATACATGCATATTTCTGTAAGATATAAATACACGCAGAGAAAAATTTGACGGAGAATGTGAATAAGAATATGAAGAGAAGATGACGACGACGACGACGAAGAGAAAGAGGAAGAAGGAGCAGAAGAATTAAGAACAAGAAGAAAAAGAACCATAATATATTTAGGCATGTATCTATGTGCACTTGTTATATCGCCCCTTCAAGCTCTCTTTTACTCAGAGGCGCTCCCGACTGCAGAGCGGACAATGCATCGGAATTTCACACCGAAGCGCTGAGCAATTGCGAGTGAAGGACTTCCCCAAGATCCCTACGCGGCGACTTGAAGTAGATTCGAACCTGCAACCCTTCGGCTGCAAGGCGACAAACATACCCACTACTATAAAGAGAACTTAAACTTTCATTGCCTCGGCCTATGAATGTCTAGGTCATCAAGTATGCATGTTGTCTTGCAGCAAGACAGTTAAAGCAATGTACACGTTCTCCAATAGCAACCATACGGCCTTGACCCTCGTTCATACTTCATATTTCGGTGGATTGATGGGGCAATATACCTTTCGGATGTTTAGTTGTCTGCAGTGTGGTGGAGTGTGGGGATCAAGGTTCAAATCTCCACCACGGCAGAGATTTAGTTTGAAATTTTTGTTCCAACTGCAGGCACGCACACCCCAACCAACACTACAGCAATACTGAGCTAAATATATATATATATATATATACACTGAATGCGCATGCGCTGTTGGTGGGAGGACGAGACGACGAGGAAGAGGACTGACAGCTGACCAACCTCATATCATCATATGGGAAGGGTAAAGAATGCGAAGCCGCTAACACAACACTTCATTACACAACAATTCATAACAATTTATAACAATTCATAACACTTCACTACAGTTCATAGCACTTCATAACAATTTATAACAATTCATAACACTACGTAACACTTCATAACAATTTACAACACTACATAACACTTCATAACAATTCAACGCACTTCATAACAATTCATAACAATTCATAGCACTTCATAGCTCTACATAACATTTCATAACAATTCAAAGCACTTCATAACAATTAATAACATTTCATAAATATTTATAGCACTTCATAACACTAATAACAATTTATAACACCATAACACTACATAACACTTCAAAACAATTCATAGCACTTCATAACAATTCATAACAATTCATAATCTGGCTGCCTCACTTAACAGACTGCATGCTCTACTTTGACTTCTTCCAAACGTCTCAATATTTAGCCTAAATATTATGTGCGTGGTAAGGTTAGCATCGGTTTTATATGTACGAGTCTGCGTTGTATATATAATATAATTATATGTTTGCCTATTACGCATGCAATCTGTTGACCTATATGTCTGTATACAGTGTATAGTCTATTCATGTGGTTATATTGCAATTTGTATATTTATTTGCCTGTGCATGAAGGTTATAGAGATCATTATATAGACATATGCATTCACTTGCATATATATTTGTTTATATATATATATATATGAGTGTGTGCGCGCGCGCGAATATTTGTGCATGTCAATACAGTATACAGTTACACACTTATGCTTGTTGGTATACTTGTCTGTACACAGTTTATTGTTCATGATTAATTATTATAATACTTGAGTCCATGTACTATGTTCATGCGCAGTTTATGTGCATGGATGCGCGTGAGTGCATATAAATGCATGAGTGCATTCATATATAGATCTACCTACTTTCATTTACATATATACATACGTGCATATACGGCTATTCATATGCATAGATACATAAATGGATATACAATTATACATACTTACTTAAAACATAAACAGATATATTTATTTCATATATAAACGCATACATTTATATACCTGCTCAGATATATACATGGTATGCACCCATAAACATTCATGCACAGTTTGTTTTATATGTAACATATATCAGCATATATATATATATATATATATATATATATATCAGTAAGTATATATACCATTAAGTATATATATCAGTAAGTATCAAATTTTAAAGTATATGAAGTCAGTTCAGATACGCACAGGACTATAGAGTATAGACGATAATAGGCAATAATCAGCCCAATTAATAGAACATAACTTAAATTAGGACTACTTAACTAAAACCTCCAGCGAAAACAAGATAAGCATTCAAGCTATTATTTTTTACTCAGATAATGATGCAGTTTATTCTTAGAGATATGCAGAGCAGGTATTGATGGATAGATAAGGAATTGATGATATTATATCCACGAATGCCCATACAATTATCCATGCACATTACACACTCATATATATATATACATATAATTATATGTATATGTATATATACCATGCATGCATGTGCATACATACATGTTATGCATACGTGGATACATGCATTCATACACGCATGATACAAACATACTCACGGAAATATATATATATATTATATATGTAAATTGTATATATATATATATATATAAGCATAACTTGTGCATGCAAAATAAATATATAGACACACATATAAAAACACATATTCCTCGTTGTTTTGGGAATAGCTGTGAGTGTATGGCTGTGCACTTGTATGTCGGTGTCTGTGTTTTGTGAGAGTAGAGCAAAGAAAGTAGGTAAGTAGGACAACCATTTTATTAACCAATAATAATTTTATTAAAATTTATAAATGAACAATTTTACAATTTTCCATTGAATAGCGAATAACCGATAATCGTCTAACCTGTAAAAATGCAGAAAAATTCTTTACGTGCAAGAAACGTATTTCTTTTTCTATTATGAATGTGGGCACCGAAGGCACTCTAAGTAAAGCTATATTAATTTGCTGCTGCGAATTCTCACCATTACCCAATTCACAGATCGAAGCTGGTGACACCAATGTGAATTCCACAACCGAAAAAATCTTATTAGCCTGTGAGTCTTAAGCGCCCAAGTAGCTAAAAACTATTACTTAAAATTAATTTCAATAATATCTAGTGGGCACAAGCGCACACGCAGATGAACGTCTGGTTTTTTTTGGAGCGCCTCTGAGTAGGTACCTTGAAGGGGCGTTATATAAATTACGATTGATTGATTGATTGATTATATGCGTAGGACTACAATGTTATGTAAAATGCTACGCTGGTCAAGATGTTCAGCATCGATTTCGAATCTAGAAAATTTTCAATAAATCGCATTTCTAGATATCATTTGGGCGCTATATAAATAGATTTCGAAAACACGCGGTGTAGACAGGTAGGCCTCTAGCCTAAGTGAGATAGTATAGACACCACGTGATATGTAGACAACACCCAAAAATAAGATGAGGCCAACTTTGGCTTATCAAGTTATCTCTATATACACATGCCACTATTACATTAAACTGCAGCTATGGTTTAATATGCAATAGTTATGTGATAATTGTGAATAAATTAGGAATACATAGTCGTCTAGATAGAGCCGGATGTATCTCTACCTGATATCACAGAGTTCGTGGCAGCCATCTTGTCTCTGCAGTCGTTGACCTTCTTCTTCTTCTTCTTCTTCTTTCCTTTTCCCTCCATGTATGAACGAAAACGAGGCCCGGGTCCAGTCGCCATCTAGCGTCCAGTTACGACACGTACACGATCCCAATGTCCATCCTCCCCTCCAGCCTCTTCCTCCTCCTCCTCCTTTTCCCATCTCTCCACATCCTCCTCCACGCTCCCTGTCCAGATTCCACATCATCCCCTGACGTTCTTATCGCGGAGACGCAGTCGAAACGCCAGAAACACGGTCCTCCTCGACATCGCCCAAACGCAATTCCCCCTTCACAGAAACCTAAGGGGGTGAACCACGCCGATAGCTTCCCTCCCTTGATCGGCGGCACGGCTCTCCTCCATTCGCATATCATCGGTTAGGCGTACAACTGCACGACCGGCGTCGCATCGCACAGTATGGCAACCGGAGCCCAAGTGAAAATAATGGCGACCAATTTAATAATAATAATATTCGCCTGCAGCCATTGTCAGGTCCCGGATGATGGCTGCGACCGCCATTAATTTTTGATTTATTGTTGACATGCTGACGGGTGTCGAGACCACGTGACGTTGGCCGGCCAATGGCAGACGACCTTGAAATCGGTCGTCGAATAAACGCGTTTCGTTGCGTATTATTTGGTTTTTCTGTTTCCCTCTCTCTCTCTATCTCTTTATCTATCTGTGTGTGTGAGTGTCTCTGGCCCTGAAAATAGAGCGGGAGCGTGAGGCAGTTGGAGTGGGAGGGGTGAGGGTGGAATAGAAGGAAGGAGCGTGAGAGAGGAATGGAAGAGCCGCCCACAGAAGACGAGAAGGCCATTGCCCTGCTGCAGACGGGGGGAGGGATGGAGAGAGGGAGAGAGGGAGGGAGGGCGGTAGGGCACTGGCCACGCTGCGCTGAGCATTGCCTGGCCGGAGACGACGACGTCATCGGTCACGTGATCGATAGTCTGTGTCAGTCAGTCAGAGAATGATCATTCTCAATTGGAAACAGAACAACGAAAACAACAGCAGCACATTGAAAACGATCCCTGCATACATAAACAATATGTATATATATACATGCACACATAATATATATCTATATCTATATTATATATAGTATATAGCATACACTATATATTTATATATATGAGAACATGCAATTATATATAATATAATGCATCTATGCATGCAAGTGCTTGCATAAACAGTCATATATGAACGTACAAATATTATATATATATTTGTTTATATATATAGGTGTCTATAACATAATATATACCATATATAAAATATGATTTATTATATATAGTGGAACATATATTTTTATGCGCAATATATATTGCATAATTATATGAATACAAGTGCATAGACATAGTCTATATGCGCGAATTATACTGACATAGGTCTACTTTGTCTATATAAGATATTTGTGTATAGAATAAAATATATATATATATAATTGCACATTGCAGACCTAAAGTCGAATTTCATTATAATTATATTATTTTTACTGAGCGCCCTAGAAAAATCAGAAATCCTTGAGGTAGACATTTTAACATGACAGTTATATGATTTGCACACATTCAGTGACATATGAATGTGTGTGCACACATGCATGCAAACTACATTGTATGCATAATTCCTTTTATTATAGCCGTCTATATGTAATATGCATATATTTGTTACAATTTATACAGTCATATATAACACATAATATATATATATATATATATATATATATATATATATGATATATCTAATATGTGTTAACGCCACCTATATATATAAATGTCATAATACGATATGACTGAAGCAGTTGTTCTGTGCTCTGAAGACCTATGTGCAAATTATGCATCTGTTTTTGTCAGATTTGTAGGTACAGATAACTGTCACGAATCGACAAAATATCGTGCATGGTTTTGACGAGTTCACGTAATTAAATCTTCAGATTGTATGCAGATATGTGGCGTTCGTGTCCTGTAAATGGATTGAGATGAGCAAACAGCACACAGCAGCGACAGTTGCGATAGGAAGAGGACCACGAAAGAGTCATCAATAAATTTCAACACACCAGCACCTACACGTATGCGTTTGAAGGCTTCAAGGCATCAACTAAGAATTACTCGAAATATTCATCATGTCGACGCGTATATATATATATATATATATATATATATATATATATATATATGCTTAAAATATGTATATATATATATATGCATAATGTAATATATATAAATGCATTTATAATTATATATGCATAATATGTGTATATATATGCATAATATATATATATGTGAATGTATATTAATGCTTCTGCTTATGTTTGTTACACCAAATCTATAGGCCTACTTATAAAGCAGAGTCATTATTCTGTTTGCATTTTTTCTGTTTGTATGGATGTATTTTGAATTTCTCGCGGGGGCCTGCTCGGAAATGACAGCGATTCGTTTTACCAAAATTTTCAAACTAATTCTTACCCAAATTTGACGTTTAACGCCACTATTTTCAGCTGTCAATAAACTGTATAGCCCGTGCTGTCAACATTTTAATTTCACACGCGATTACCGATTCGAAAGTCATTCGCCTTCGTCGCCTCCATCAGGCCTCCATTGCCTACATGAATCCTACAACCAATGGCATGACGGTTTGAGATCACGTGATATTTACTTATATCGAAAAAATTTTCTGAGGATCGAAAATATTTCTGAGGATTATTCTCGGCTTATTTCTTCTGATGCACTCGAGAAAGACTTAAAGATCGCGATCCAAAAATCTTTCCATATTTTAAATTTCGCTGTTATAAAAACCATAAAATTAGGAACGGCATATGTTCAATAAACTCATGACGTCATTATTTTGATTTTATAGCGCGCGCTTTCGATAAGTTATACTAAAAACACTGATAATAATTCTGAACGGGTGATCGCAAGATAATGACAATGGATACCGGTAATAATATAATACCGTGAATTTTCAGATTTTTTCGACCGAAAAAAAACAAGAGAAGTTTAGCCACTTTGTGTTTTGTAACGCATTTTAATCTGAAGGTCTATTATCGTTAAGTAGGCCTACACGAACGAAACCCGGGCGAAGCCGGGTATAACAGCTAGTATATTATATATGTTAATATATATCAGCGTCATGCTTTAAAAGTGAATATCAATTTACCACTAGCATATAATATATAACATGCTGTAAGTTTAGGCCTACATATAAGCTTGTTAGAACCAGTATTCGCTAATTGACCTATATACAGTTTTACAGTTTTTGAACAATAAAAACATTCTGGTAAAGTTTAAAAAAATTGATAATTATATAGACAATAAAAAATTATATTCGTCTATTCATTTATTATTTTTAGGTCACAGGCAAGTTGTCTACAATCTACAATTCTACATGATCTGTGATCAGACCGAACGACTTGAAATTATGGAAGAAAAAAGCCAGCAACTAATTTTAAAGATAAAAGAGTTACGAAAACTTCAGTAGGCTATATTTTATGCGGGCTGTATATATATATATATATATATATATATATATATATATATATATATATATATATATATATATATAGAGAGAGAGAGAGAGAATGATAATCTAGAGCGTACGGTATCTGTACAGTTATAAATACTCTTTGCAATGCTTGCTAATTATGTGCATGAAAGTCTTATTCACGTCCATATAATTCACGCAGCCAAACATGTACATAAATTAGAAAGCTTTAAAAATGACCATCATCACCATGCATACATGCACATGAAATAATAATTAAATTAAAATAATAATAGTAATAATTACTTTGCAACAAAAAAAAAATAAATAAAAAATAATAATAATAATAATAATAATAATAATAATAATAATAATAATGATAATAATAATAACAACAATAATAATAATAATAATAATAATGAAAATGACAATATAGAAGACCCACGCCCGAAATGGATGAGGTTTAGCCGTTCCAGGCACATTGCTTTTAACTTTTTATAAGTCCCTGGGGGAACAAAGTACCTCAGGGCAAAAAACATAGTAATAATAATAATAATAATAATAATAATAATAATAATAATAATAATAATAATAATAATAATTATTATTATTATTATTATTATTATTATTATTATTATTATTATTATAATGATGTTCTGTGTCCCATTGTGCGTTTGCAAGTGGAGTAATAAAGAAAATACTTACTTACTTACTTAATAATAACCTAAAATGCAATTGATTTCGAAATGTCTTGTACATGATTTAATCTGTACCCAAAAGGAACAAAATAAGCAACTATGCTCATTAAATTTCATAAATAATTTTTTCTGAATCACCCTAGTATATATATATATATAGACTCTATTTATATATATATAAATTCATTCAATGTTTCAGATCACTTGGTATGCATAGGCTACTATAGAGTTAATCAGTTGTTTTGAATCTGCAGAGACACACGTCTTTGGGTGCAAAAAAGAAACGAAGCAAAATGGCGGAAAGCGATTTTCAGTGTAAAACGTAAATTGCGATAACGGAACACATTTGCGGTATTTGATTCCAAAAAGATATCAAATATTTGCGATGATAAAAATGAATATTCAGCGTCGTTACCTACTTCTATACTTAGCCTTTTTGCAACGCACAAATCTATAAGAGCTAAACATATGCAATGCATCAATCTATAGATGCGAAACATTTTGAACAGATGCATCATAATGTATTGCATAAATAAATTGCATACCTACTGAATGCGTGTGCATCTATACTGCACCTGCGTTCTGCTCTGTTTGCTCTCTTTCTATTCTAGCGGATTTTGGAGGGAAACGGAGCATACGCCGTTTCCATAGCAACGACGCCGGAATTGAAATTGACAAGCGGAATGACGGGATGGATTTCAATTAATTCCAGAGAATGATTTATCTTTCCATCCCTCCTCCTCCTCCTCCCCCTCCTCCCTCATCCTCTGCTGCTGCTGTAGCAACCGCAACCGTCACTGCGCCAATCTCCGCTGCCAGCACGTATGCCCCATCCTTCCCTCTCTCTCTCTTCCACTTCAAGGACCCTCTCCACGTATAGACCTACACGTTTCTCTGAGCCTCTGATTGCTAAGATATAATGCGCATATATATATATATGTATATATATACATGCATAGATCTATATGCATATTTATATATCTCTTATCATATATAATTATATAGACCTATATATTTACACTTGATCAAGTGATAATTACGTTGCAATATATACGCCTGTATCAATTTATGCACTTGTATATAATTATAATTGGAATGTATAAGAATTTGCAAAACGACTTTTTGCTAGTTTTTTTCTTCAGATCACTAACCAGTCAAACAATCATGTCCAATCAACTAAGCGTTTGTATGAATATTTACATATATAAAAAATTATAATAAACAAGTTTATTTAAAAATTTTGTTATTCACAGAACAAGTTATTTAGAAGAACGCGTTTTGAACTTAGTATTTAAAGCATTTGGACTTTCAAATGAAGCGGACATTAGACGAAACGGTGCAAGAGGAATCTATACAGTTATTACATTATTACGATGTAAATGAGTGCAGTAGATCATATTTTTCTAGTTTGAATATTCAGATGAGAGCCATATAATATTGTTCCTTTAATTGGAGAATTTCTAGAGATGTTAAGTCACTGAAATTACGTAATCGGCATTGATTGAAATCACGTAGATTATAACTGGTAATCCAACTACATTTACCATTGTATTTTGTAATATGTATTATATTTCATTTTTCAAAGTAATATGCTACGATTTTTTCGAGTAATTTACCCATCCGTGAGAAATGCATATTTATTTGCTGGTATGGATGCAGAAAATTTGAGGTTTCTGGATGGATTTGTGTAAGCTAAGACCGCAGGACTTTTATTAACTTTGACAAATATTTGTATTTGCTATCGGCTACAATATCAGATTCACAGTTGCAGAAATGCACGACGTTTCTTGCACGTGCATTATATATGCATATATATATATGCATATATATATGCATATATATATGCATATATATATATGCATATATATGCATAATTTATAATATACAAATGCATTGTGCACCTATATTGATTTTTGTACTATATTATGAGTTATATGCAGAAGAAATTCATATGCCTGATATTGCTTTTTATTTTTAAATAACGTTTTCCATTTTCCGCACGATATTTATCGAGCTCTTTAGAATTTCAGTGTGGCTTTAAATGATATTTATGCATGTCTGTACATACATATTTGTATATTAAATTAGTTAAAAAATTATTAAGTCTGCAGCCATCACAGTGATTAAATTATCTTTAAAGGTATAACATGAAGATTGAAGACATACTGAATATATTGCCATCTGACGACAATCAGCAATTTATTTTACGAAGATGGTTATGAACAAATTAGTTTAAATGTTCTCTTTTATTTATCTTTGCTCCTTCCAGACATTCCTATATCTTAATCCAAGTGTTGCAATTGCATAATTCTTCATTCTTTGTCTGACTTTTTCTCACGTCTTTCCAATCTTTTGTCTATATAGTGCCGTTGGTGAAATTCAGTCACCTTGTATTCTCTCCGCATAAATCGCTGGACTACACTGTATGTATATATATTATATATATATATATATACTTTGGCTATATACACTTTGTCTTGGACATATGATTGTCATGTATTATGTCATTATTTCTTTTTTTACTTAGTCCTGGATTCCAATTTATTTTCCTGGGCCAACTAATTATTTCTGATTAGAATTTCTGTTCTCGTCTTGATTTGCATTGTCCAGTAATCTTGTCAATAGAAAGCCCGTGGCACGGTCTTTACTTTTGCCATTCTTCTGCATGCTCTCAGTATAATAAATGGAAGCATTGCAAATTTATTGTATAGACATGCTAAAATAAAAGCATTTGACAATATATATATATATATATATATAAACATGCGATACAAATTGTATTTAAGTCTATGTATTTATTATCAGAGCAACTTACTGTTCCAGCGCGTTCACATGCATAGACCTATGTTGCTATGCAAGACCCGCGCGACATAGGCGGTAACCTTGTATAACCTATACACGCAAGAACTGGATGAGTTCTAACTCGCTGATAGGCGCGTTAACCTGTAAAAAGGTCCTCAATTCCTGAATTACTCAAGTCTGTCTTCACCTCTTGTTTCACTTTTATGTACCTGTTTATTTTAAGCAAATAGCCTGTATAAAGTTGCAAAATAGGTTTTTTAGCCTTTTATTTCTATAATCACACAAATTCAATTTTTGCTTATGTAAAGTTGCAAAAAATGTTTTTTAGCCTTTTATTTCTATAATCACACAAATTCAATTTTTGCTTATGTAAAGTTGCAAAAAATGTTTTTTAGCCTTTTATTTCTATAATCGCAAAAATCCAATTTTTGCTTTTCTTATTTTTCACCTCGCTTATTTCTTTTGTATTTTGTTTGTGACCATTATTTATTTGTTTACTGCCCCTAATTATTATCCTCAATTTTTATTTTCGTCTGATATCCCTTCTAAGTTGTGTAGACCCGTTCTTTCAAGGATTCCGTTAATTCTGGTTTTGACCGTTTACTAAGTGTTGAAGTTGTGCTATTTGCTCGCTGATAAAGATTAAATTGCGTAAACAAGGTTTTTAATTTTGAACTGAAGTAAAAGATATAAAAAATTCCAATTAATTTTCCTTTTCCGTTTTTTCTACTTTTTTCGTTTCCTTTATTTACCCCATTTTTTAAAATTCGGTTTCTGTTGTTTTATACAGATCTATGATTACAAGTGTATGTTTTCATTTCCTGTTTACAGTCTTGATCGTATACGCATATAGCCTATCTGTGCACGTGTGCTTGTGTGGCGATGTTTTGTCCATATCTGCCTGTTCGTCTGTCTGCATCTTTCTGTGTCTGACATGTTTAATCGTCCCCTGCATTTGGCCAAACCGTTTAATTTCTGCGCATAAATTCTTCGCGGATGCAGTGCCCTCCACGGGGTGCACTTCATAAATTCCGACCGGGATACAACGACGACGACGACGACGACGACGGCTGACATTGAAACGCGGTCGACGTGGAATGATGCGGGAATGACATGGAATGGAGTGGCTCCTTTAAGGTCCACTTAGCACTGACATGTGTTATTGGGTCGCGTGGCTGGTCAGTGATAATCGACTGACCACTGGACATGCATGCACGCATGCATAGACCTATAAACGAGCGCTCTCTTGCTCCGGCATGACCACTGTTTTAATTTACCGTCTATATATACCCCCATAAATTACAGTCTCATCATGAGCTCCAGTCGACCAATCGCATCGCCCCCCCCCACCTACACCCCCATCTACATGGGACTCGCGGAGGATGATTTATTTCCAGCGATCCTTTCACCCATGCATGTCTCTTGTGGCCTGTATCGTCCTGCTGCCAGTCCGTCTGCGTACATCTCTCGTCTGCATGCATGCATGTCCTCCTGCATTGTCCGTCTCAATATACATTGTTGTGAGTTTCTAAATTCCGTTTCTATATCTCTTATATATAATATACTGTATAAGTACCTATATAAATGCAAGTATAGTTGTATACATGTCTGTGAGTGTCTAAATGTACTTGCGTGTTCCATTTTAAAGTATAAGCCTCTATCGTTTTCAGCTATCTGTCTGTCATGACTTTCTTCTGTCTGTCTGTCTGTCTGCCTATCCGTCTGTCCATCTCTGTCTCCTACTTATTATATATATATATATGGCACATCAACTTATCTGCTATATATATATATATATATATATATATATATATATATATATATATATATATATATATATATATATATATAGCACATCAACTTATCTGCAGCCTGCGTGTTTTCGCTTGTTTGCCTGCGTTCATTCCAGTTCTATTATATATATATATATATATATATATATATATATATATAATATGCGGTGACCATGCATGCTGCAGACTCAACGCTGACCGAATTGGTGGGCTTGCATTGGGCTTGCAGTGGGCGGCGGTGGCGGTGGGACACGGTGGGACGTCTTAGGGGCATCGATCATTCTTCTTTGGGAGGCCCAGGCGGCATGTAGACCCTGCGCCCGCGATGCTTCTCCCTCTCCTCCTCCTCCTCCTCCTCCTCCTTCTCCTCCTCCTCCTTCTCCTCCTCCTCCTCTTCCCTGCAGTCCGTCCGTGCGTCCGTCGGGCGGTCGGGCGGTCGACTTTGGCGAGATCAATTCCTTTGGTCATCAACTATTAATGAGAGGAAATATTTCTCGGTGGACTCGGTGGCTGGCTGTCGGATGATGGATGGATGGACGGTGGGACGACGGACGGACGAGGAGTCAGCCACAGATCCGGACTCACTGATCGATGACGTCCGCTTAAGGTGGTCCTCGAGTCTCCTCCGTCTGCAGCAGTCGGACGGATGGATTGAGGACCCAGGACCAACAGACCGATGGATGAATGGAGGAAGAGGAACGTGGGATGAGGAACGAAGACGGAGGAGAGGGAGGAGGAGCAGAGGAGGAGGAGGCAGAGGAAGAGGAAGAGGAAGAGAAGAGGCATGAACAGGAAAAGAGAAAGCAAGTGATCTGTAGAAGAATGGAAAAGGAAGAGGAGGAAAGAAACAAGTAGAACTTTTTTGCAAGGCCGTAGCCGGGATTTGATTTCGGGGTACTTCTTCAGTTTCCAGTCCGGAAAAACTGATGACCTTTTTTAGTCATCCGGTCATCCGGTCGACATCTTCAGAAAAATGTCCCCGTCCGATGGATGGATGGATCCGATTTGACCAGGGTCTATGACAACAGAGGTCGTTACCCTGCAGGACAGAAATTTGCTCGGCATATTAAGCACTTGAGAGCTTTTCGATACAACTGCCGAAATCTTCAGAAAATGTCACCAATGCTTTCAATTTTTTTACATCTTTTTCATTTCGGGGGTGTTTTCATGGTTTTATATATTTCATGGTTTTTATATCACGTGCTAGTAAATGCATTCTTTTATTTTTTGCACTTTCCATTTTGAGGAGGGGGTGTTCAAACACCCAAAACACCCCGTAGCTACGGCCTTGAGTATATATATAGAAGAGAGAAAAGGAAAAGGGGAGAATGAACTGAACATGCAGGAGGAACACGGGAAATATGTGAAGAAGTCAAAAAGACTGGAGTAGGAGAAGGAGGTGGAAGAGGAAAGTGGGAGGAGGAAGAGGATAAAGAAGGAGAGACTGAAATGAGAATTATACAAAGCTGCGCATGCAAGAGGCGGAGGAGATTCGATTACTGGCGATCTCACATCTGCGAAGAAAAGCTGGAAAGATGAATGGAGGGAGAGGGTGTTTATTATTATTTTGGAGAAGTCAAGTCGAATGATTGGAACAAGTGGAATCTGGAAGATAGCGCTATAATATCTGGATCATATAGTGGAAGGACAAAAGGAAACGAGATGGATGAAAGATGGACAACGCGACGAAATGATGGATTAGGGAACATGCTAAAGGGTCAGAGGGACAGAGACAGCAATACAGCCAGACAGACAGACAGACAGACAATGGGATGAACTTAGATTGTCTGGGCGTGTGTGTGTGCATGGGGGTGTGTGTGTATGTGTGTGCGTGTGCGCATGCATGTGAGAGTGCGTGGAGTTAAATGCCTTTAAAGCTCATGAATTAAGAAGAAGCTGTTTATACCCGGTTGCGAACGAAATTGCAAGCGCTATATAATTGCGAAAGTCGATAACATTGCATACTCGCGGTCAAGGCCATGCTCATTGCTCGTTCAATGCATAAGTCGGACAAAATGCGCTCAATAAATTGCACTATTACGGTTAATATATATATATATATATATATATATATATATATAATTTATATATATACGAATTTGATGCGTAGGTCAGTATGCGGAGATAAGCAAAGCTTTCGTTGGAGTCGGCGATCGAAGCGTTAAAAATAGCGACGGCCGCCACATCGCTCTATGTATAATGCATTCTGCGCCATAGTCTATACGGGCGTCGGGCATAATATATATATATATATATTCGGATATATATGTATGCGCATATATACATACGCATAGAGAATGAAACGAAAGCGGTTGCATTGTGATTCATCATAGTTCTTTCTTTTGTGCATGCATGATACTGCTGCTTCTGCTGCTGCTGCTGCTGCTGCTGCTGCTGCTGAGGCAGGGATGAGTGCATCACGCTCGGTCAGTGGACGAGAATCAGTGACGTCTATAGCTGCAGTATATATATGTGTGTGTGTGTGTGTGTGTGTGTGTGTGTGTGTGTGTGTGTGTGTGTGTGTGTGTGTGTGTGTGTGTGTGTGTGTGTGTGTGTGTGTGTGTGTGTGTGTGTGTGTGTGTGTGTGCATGATGATCTCCACTTGTCACTGTCTATATATATGTGTGTCTGTATACTTACCTCTGCAACAGCATCATGAACGCATGCACAATAACTGTCTCGACATCATACATGCGTGATGCACTACATGTGTTCCGATCAAGTGCCTTGTTCTCTGTATTATATTCTTCTCTGCATGCATCGGTATACTTCTGCATATATGTGTCTCTCGTATACTCGATACCTCTCTGTTTTAGTATCCCTCTACAGTTTCCATATTGACCCTTGTCTGCCTGCATGTGAGTTGCCTTCTCCTTCTCACCTCGTACCATATATCTGCCATCAATTCTATCTGTCTGTCTCTGTCTCTTCATCTGTCTATCTGTCTGTCTATCTGTCTGTCTGTAGTTGTAATTGTAATTGTAATCAAGACAATTTATATATAGTATCGTTGGTAGCAAGTTACTTCTAGTATGCTGTACACACATAATACTATCGTCAAGCGTCAACATAAATGCAAACGGCTCGAAAGCAGCTTTAAAAGTTTTCTAAAAGCAGAGATTTTTTATTTATTGAATTGATGCTGCAAGGCTGTTCCAGACGCGTGGGCTAGCGACCCGAAAAGCACAATCACCGGCTTTAGGTTTTGTCTGCCTTTCTCTCTCTTTCTCTGTCTCTCTGTCTCTCCCTCTTTCACTTTGCCCCTTTGTCTCTCACTCACTCACTCTCTCTCTCACTCTTTCTCTCCCTCTCTCTCATAGTCGACTCGATCTATAGTCGCCTCATACACCTCCTTTCCTGCATTTCTGTCTTTCTGTTTTTTCCCGCTTTTTGCTTTTCCTTTCTTTGCTTCCTTTTCTCTTCCTTTCATCATTAATTCCTTTCTTTTGATCCTTCTTTCCTTTTTATTTTTAATGTTGCCACTATCTTGCTCGTAATTCTATCATGAACTCATTAGATCTCTGAGTATAGATATATATACAAAATGTCATTGACCGACTAGAATTGTATGTCTAATTTTTTGTTTTTCTCTTCCTGTCTTTTCTACTTTTCAGTTTGTTGTCTGCTTGGCTATGTCTCTGTATACCTGACGGCATGACATTCATTGATTTATTCCATTTTTTTTCATTTTTTGGACTCCTTAATAGCAATTCTATAGGAGGATGCATGCACGCTTCCATGGACAGAAGAGCGAGGTTTAAAGGGAATATTCTTGCCATGGGGTCTATATATCGATCGACGCATAGTAAAATTGAAGAGGGACGATAAATTACTTTTGCTAAAGTGCTACTAACAGATATCTACACAGAAGATAACAACAAAAATAACTTATTTAGAGCATGCAGCTATACAGCGAGGCATGCAGGGAGTAAAAGAAATATGAAACAGAGACAGACAACAGAGGAGAAAGACAAGCAGCCGGAAGCGAAGTATACGAAAGAAACAGACAATGGGAAACACGTATACAGATAGACAGACAAATAGACGGACACACATAATCACATAGACAAACGTATAGAGAAAGACAGACGTATATAGACAGAGTCATTGAGTCCTTTGTGTGCTGCATGTGCTGCGGTGCTGCAGTCGGTCTATGAGAGAGAATCCACGAAGCGTGTGCAACTGTGCAACTGTGCATGTGCATGGTGTTGATTGTTGTGTCGGAAATGCGTCGATCGAGTCAGTCGGTAGGAAACATTTCCTCAAGAGACCCCTCACCACCCCCTTCCCCCACCCCCACCCCTGTTCGTTCTTTCACTTGTCATCCGCCGAATCCATTCCTCGCTTCGTCGATTTCCGATTGTCCCACGGAAGCGTCGAAAAACAGAGAAGGCAATCTCGCGAGATGTTCGTTCAATCTCGCGAGATGTTCGTTGAATCTCGCGAGACTGTCGGCGTCAGGGTTCTGTATGTATGGTGTCGTGGCAAATCGATTCCGGGACAAAGTTTGACCCGATTTCGCCTATGCTCTCAGTACAACACAGGGAAGTGAAGTTTTCCGCCTTGCTTGTAAAATTTGCTATGATGCAGCATTTTAATGTGTGGGGAAATATAGAATGGCAAGCGGTCGTGAATGAGTAAGTCGTTCTTATCGAGTAACAATTAGGAGAGCTAACGATTTTTAGCAAAGCTCGGCTTCAAACTCCATGCATGCATGGATGTACATTGTACAGTGTGAACAGTCGATAGATTTGAAGATATTAAATTCTAGTCTTGGTCATGCACGAGAACTTATTATCACAAATACTTCGGAACTGTTTTCGCTCAGACCTGATCTTACTCTGCACCATGCATTCACCAGCAGATGCTATAAACAGTTTTTTTTCTCGCCCGAGTGTCTATCTGCTGAACACTTTTTAATCCACTCGAAGTGCCAAGCGCAGTCCAGTTGATTGTCCTCACTAACCCTTTAGGAGCCAATGAGTGCATTTGCATCCATATAACCTATATATATGTATTTATATATAATATTATATATATGTTCATATTCAACTCAATTAGACAATTTATTGAAGGAAATACGGTTGGTTCAAGGTCAGGGTCAAGGTCAGCTGAAATAGAATGCAGGCTAAAGTTATCACAATGCAGAATTTCTTGAGCGCTATATAAACGCATGCGTATAGCAAGAAAAAGTAGGACAGGGCAACAGTGTCTGCAGGTCAAAGGGGTCATCCAAAGATTTGCTATACCACAGCATTTATAAGTGAAGAAAAAAATTCCGGTTGAGAGGCAGAATAGCCTACTGCATGCGAGAAGACATGAGCTGTTGCAATGCGCTGCTTATATATATAGGTTGAAAGAAAAGTGAATGCCACAGAGTTTTTATTTATATATAATTATATATGATCATACACGTATATATAGGAATATTATAGCTTTTCAGAAACACGATGTACCCGATATATATCGAACAGATTGCCATTTATTTCTTTTTATAAAATCATCACTACAGATATGAAGACGTAAAATGCCCAGTTCATGCAATGTTTAAATCATATGCAATGCGCCATGGCTGAAATTTGTGTAGCGCTATTAATTACAATTGATACTCGAAAACGTTCAGCGATTGAGCATTAATTGCTGCCATGGCAACCAGGCATGCGTGCAAATTTAATTGATTCTCAGCTCTCACCTTTTCCACGCATGCTTATGAGAGTGATGCTTGGAAAGGCCAAAATTTAATGTAGTCAGAAAGCACATCAATCAGCATCGTCCACAGACGGCACAGATTAGTGAGGTGTCTACCAGTATGCCTAAACAGGGCCGGATTAAGAAATGTGGAGACCCTGTTCGGGAAATTTTTTGCGGACCTCCAAAAATTCTGACGAGCCGTTTTAGTCGTTTGGTCGAAATTTTCCTAGAATACACCGATTATTCCCCTCCCAAACAAGTTGATGACTTTTTTAGTTGTTTGGTCGAAATTTTCCTAGAATACACCGATTATTCCCTCCCAAAAAAGTTGATGATCTTTTTCTTCTTTTTTAAATCGTTTGGTCGAAATTCAAAAAAATTTCGGGAATTTTCCCGCATGTGTGGGGCTCCCTAAAGTGTGGGGTCCCCTGTTCGGCCGAACATGTTGAACATGATTTAATCCGGCCCTGTGCATATAGGCTATGGGAACCAAGCAAAAATGTCTGACAGTTCATAAAACTTCATAGGCGAGCTTGAATACGCTTTGACACAAGCCTTGCAGTGAGTGTCTACCATCCTTCTTGCTACACAAGTGTCTGATCCAGTATTTATTTATAACAGTTAAATCGTTAATCGGAAAAATATGGTTGGTGGATATAACAGAATTAATATGCAATGCAATGCAATGAAAAAAAGGAATGGAACATTTTTATAGCGGTCTGTGAGCCTCGTAAGAGCATGCACAGTAGCCTAGTATAATGCCTGTGAGGTTCAGACGGTAAATGAGCATTCTGGTCAAATTATTTCAAAGTGCATGAATGCTCCAAATGAAAGGAGTGGAAATGTATACATATCATGAGATTCCTGGTCAGAAATCATTGTTCAACACTGAAAAACTGCACGCAATATACAACCTAAACTTGTATACAAATGATGAACACACAGACCACGCACAAGAATTCATAAATTCATAAATTCATAAATAGCCACGCAATATAAATTATTTTCGGTCTCGCAGAGTAGTTCGTTTCGTAAACAAAACGGGTGACAACATCGAAATGTAAGTCCATCTGAAAACCATATAGTTTACAATTAACAAAGACGAGATATATAAATGCGCTACCTCGCTTCTTGACGTCACACCAGAACTATGTACTGTAACTGCACCAAAGATTACACAAGAGAGGAAGATGACCCACTTAAAGAATTATTTGCTGGCGGAGTGCGTGGTGCATTATGGTAAAGCCGCGAAGGATTCTGGTATGTCAAGAATTAAACAAACGAATATTCTTATCTCTGCCAGTTTAAAATCTATCAGGAAAAAGTCTTTTTACACAAAACGTATAGCCTAGCAATATCAAAAATAATTTTGAAAAATTGTTCCGTCATCGGTGGCTCATCTTCCTCCCTCTGAAAACCTTTCAACTGCGCTTGAACTGATGACGACAGACTTAAATGTTCAAGAAAGACGTAACGAACGGAAATCTTCTACGTATAACAGAACAATAACTAAATTCGTGCAACTGTATACTGACCAGACGACATAGTTGGTCACTACAAAATGACGTCATCCAATTAATATCAATCTAATGATGACATTCGGAAATGCATATATAGTCTTTCTATGACTTTACCCTGTTTCTATAATTATAACACGTTAGATTGATAGTTTGATTAAACCGTTTGTAAAATATGACGTCATTGCGATTTTGATATAACGCACACAATATTCTAAATATTTCTTTAAATATCTCCGTATAACAATACAGAGATTGCTTTGCTTTGCATGATATTAATTGCAGATTGCACAATGCTTTGTTATTTCGCATAATAGTGTATTGTATACCACGTATTGTCAACGTCGGCCAGAAGAATAAATAGAACAAGAGTCGGAAATGAAGAGAAGAAGGAAATCTATCAATCAATGCTTCATCTTTTGTGAATGCATGTGGCTAGACAATTACTATGGATTTCTCAAAGAGATTGTTGTTGCGCCACACAATTGACGTGATTTAATGCAATGCGATCATCTTGTGGCACCTGCTGTAGGTATTTTTCAGGGTCTCGTTGCACTATCGTATATAAATGATAATATACTGCATGGAGTTCAGATTATGGAATTCCTCTATAAAACAGGTAGTGCTGTGATAACGGGGAACCACCAGCGCTGCAGGCAGGTTGATTCTCGCATACACTTGAATTGCATGTAGCCACTCAAGGAAAACGTGTTACTAATCGTAGTAACTTGGCCAGCCGCTAAATAGGTCGTGCAAATGTCGACTATATTATCTATGTTGTTATTCACAGATACATAAGGCAGATGGCCTTGGTTCTATTAGCGGTGTAGATCTAACAAAACAACAGCCATGCATATTACTCTGGTAGCACCTTCACTAACACCTGCAGTGTTATTATTATGGTCTACTGTTAATTGTA
>OX457038.1:47074574-47079574 GCA_949752735.1 Lumbricus terrestris | reverse complement strand
GCAGATGGCCGTGGACCCCCAGGGGTCCGCGGACCCCCGGTTGAGAACCGCTGGGTTACTACATAGCTCTCCATAAATGATTTTGTCCTTTACATTACAAATACTATCAATTGTTGCAGCATATATCCTACGCTCCTTTTCTTTCTGTTCCTCAACACCGTATGAGATTTGGAAACTGTGCAGTTCGGAAATGTGGTTTGTATTCCAAGATCCGGAGGAAGGGGGGTTCACCGCAGGGGAGTTTTCGTCGAAATGGTGCACTTCAAAAGCCGAAACACGAAGCTCGAATGTCATTACGAGAGACTATTTCCCACACGGCAGAGATGGGGGTGTATACCTCGGTCAGATATGCGACTCTCAGATGTCCATCAGACAATGAATCTTTTAGCATTGTTTTAAGGACTGATGTATACAGTCTGTGACTTCATCATCTGCTTCGGACTTGGAAATCATCCGACACAGACGAAACAAAAAATGGGATTCGGTTGGACGACGACGAGCAGCTGATTTGAACGGAAGACTTCTCTTTGCACAATTCTATACGGACTGATTGATTGCTTGGCCGCTAGATGTCCCGACGGAGACCGGCTCCCAATCTCCATATATAATCCGCTCTCGAAAACATGTGTTGCGCCTGCGCAAACTGGAATCACGTGACGCCAACACCGGCGATCGCGACCCTCTACCGTTCTGACGTCTATGTTTGTTTATCTCGGCCAATCGTATCTGCCTCGCATTAGCCCCGCCCTCCCCCACACCACCCCACACCACCCCCCCCCAACACTCCCCGCCTCTCTTCGTGTTGCCAAGGGTCGCCGGTATACCGTTGCACATTGCTGACCGCCATCGCGGCATGTTGTAGCCCAATTGGCGTAATTGTTATTGCGTAGTTATGGTCGCGATAAAAACCGAGCGCGGTAGCGTGGGCCACGGGGTCTAGGCGTGCGTCGGCGCAATATTTCAAGTCCAATAAACACCTCCTTGATAGACCATTAGCTAGTAAATGCGCTATAAAATTGTCGTACGACGACGACAAAGCGATAAGAGACGACGCTGCAGTTATATTCGCCTTGATGACAGTTTATGGGGCGGGAAGAACGACTGCAGTTGCAGGCGAAGACGGAGTTTATGGGGGAGGCGACCAATGGGGAGTGATTGGGGGATGATTGGGGCGGGAGAAGAGGAGGAGACGAAGGTGGAACCATGGAGGAGACTAATAGATGGAAAAGCAGATTATCTCTTCCTAATGGATTAATGGAAGTCGAAAATGCTATGGAATCAATGAGTCGTCGCCGACTTCAAACAATATGGCTACTTGTCCCGGAAATACACTATTTAGGAATTATGACTGTCTGGCAATACCTATACATGTGCATGTATGGGTGTACGTATGTACTATGTATGTATGTATGTATGTATGTATGTATGTATGTATGTATGTATGTATGTATGTATGTATGTATGTATGTATGTATGTATGTATGTATGTATGTATGTATGTATGTATGTATGTATGTATTCATTCATTCGGACATTTATATAGCGCTTCTTCAAGACAAAACTACTCAGAGGCGCTCCCGACTCCAGCGCGCCCAAAAAGAATAGTTTTAAGTTTAGTAAGGAAGGATCCTGGTAGAGTCCCAGGGTGTAGGCGTAGCTCAAAAGGAAGGCCATTCCAGACCACTGGTCCAACCACAGAAAAGGCTCGATTCTTCATGTTAGTAGTACGAGCAAAAGGAACTAAGAGGACTCCCCTATCAGCAGAGCGTAGCTGACGACGTCCTTGGATACCCAATGTAAAGCTGCATAGCTCTCTGAGGTAAATTGGGGAGAGGCCCATTTTTTATATAGCGCTTAAATTTTATTACTTGCAACAAACTTTTTGACGACTGAATTAGCACGCAGTAAAGCAAAATATGGTTTACTTAGCAGCGTTTTTCATTGCTATCACAGATCTTCTTAAAAGTGTTAGAATTGGTGCTTGAAATATGCCCGCATACACGGGCACAGGCGCTTGGACGGCGACGATACTGGCCGATGCAGCATCAACGATCGACTGCATGGTCAAAGCTCGCCCACTCGTCGACCAGGCGCGTTTTGAGTTCGTCGACGTTGGCTATTCTGGACCGGAAGACCTTCTCCTGCAGCACATTCCATGTGCTAGAGTTGACTGGGTTAAGATCCGGTGAATTCGGTGGCCACAGTGTCGGAGGGATGAAGTCAGGCGCTTCTCGCTCCAGGAAAGAGACGGTGTCGCGCGCTCGATATACCAGGGCGTCATCGTACAAGTTGAAAGACAAAAAACTCGCCCTGGGATATCCGGCGTATGTCTGACGGTATCTTCTGGGCAAGAAGGTTGTCGCGATAGAAAGCCTATCATGGCCATACGCCCCATGGCATTCACTTTGACATCCGGCTCGATGCAATAGATTTCAGTGTTGCCAAATAAGCTTCGAGATGCCGTTTCATGAAAAATTGGTACCTCTGGGTTTAACAAGGGTTACAAGGTAGTGCGGTAATAGGAGTCAGGTGAGGGGGAAAATTTATATATAGTATAAAATTTCAGCCTTTTTGCCAGGCACCTACCAAAAGTTATTAAGATTGGTGGAAATTTGACGACGTTCTGTCAAAAACAATTTTGCACAGTTTTTTAGACACGGTGTATCGAGTCATTGTCAAAAGACTCTGAGCAGATGCGACGAGGTGATTGTCATCTTATTCGATAATATATAGCGCAATTATATATTCAGCAACTGTGGGTTCCAGGCTGTTAATTCCCATATTTATCGATCGTAAACAAATCGATCATGCATCTCTGTCAGCAAGCGGCACAACTTCGTCGCCATAATTAATTATTGTGTCCCATGGGATATATACGTTCTGTGAGGCGCTGCAGGGTATACGCGTCCGAGTCCATGCATGGAAATTCATGATATCGTATCCTATACATGAACATTTATAGAGCGCCTCTCGAAACATAGACTATTAATAAGAGGCGCTTTCAGCACATGCATGGTGAAGCCCGATGACAAGGAAACGATCGGTGCGTTGCAGATTCAATGATCGATGAACAGAATGAAACCTATATACAGGAATTCAATAGGACATACATGTACATAGAAACTGCTCTGGTTATAAAAGGTCAACTCTGCACTCTGACAATGCCAGTCCCAAGCCTGGATAAAGGAGGAGGGTGGCAATAATAATTTAAGTTATCAAACATGTCGTTAAATTTAATCTATATGCTTTTAACGGTCATACTGTTTGTATGTGCACTTGCCATGGGCATGCATAGCGCTCCTTCAAGCACCCTACTCAGAGGCGCCCCCGACTGCAGAGCGGACACTGCATCGGAGTTTCACGCCGAAGCGCTGAACAATTGCGAGTAAAGGACTTGCCCAAGGTCCCTACGCGGCGACTTGAGGTGGATTCGAACCTCGAACCTTCCGGCTTCAAGGCAACGACGCCACCGCTACACCACCGCGCCAAACTATAGTAAGAATGCACATCGCTAAACCTGGAATCCAATAAATTATTACTTGTCTTAAAATGAAATTAATTTAATTTGATGAATTCATAAATTGATATAATAAAGGCGCCTGGCAGGTTCGATCTCTTTCTGACTTATCTCTTTGGCGATAAGCGGCTTGTAAGTGGAAGGTATAAGGACTAATGATTATAAGAACAATGGCTATTCGATAATAATATGTGACATATTTCAATAATCAACATAATTAAGTTGGTCTAAGACTGACGTATATCCTATACCAGGTAAATGGACTCCGATCGCTAGAAAAGGTGGGGAAAATAGCAGAGGTAATGTAAAATAAACATTGCATCACTGACGGCCAAAGTATATAGTCGTGAGTTATACAATACTTGCAAATTATTGAAGCAGCTAAACTTGTTAGAAGAGAATTCAACACAAATCGTCGCCTGAGAATTATCTTCGCGTTTGTCCACTTTTCTGAATTCCGAGAAAAACGAGGTAGAAGTTTCGCAACTTTGGACGCCAAAAAAAGATATTCAGTGCAATAAAACTTCGGGCAAAGAAGTCATATTAAAGCATCGACATTAATTAAAGGATGTTGCATTAAAATTAAACTGAAACTTAGAATGGTTTTGTGAAATTTTGGAAAATGTTGCATAAAATGGATTTAAATCAATAATTATTTCATGTCATCCTGACGAGAAGAATATATGAAAAAATTCAAATAATAAAAGAAAGCAATACACAATCATTTGCGACTTTGTTCGTTTCAATTTTCGCAAGTTTAATACCCTTCTTTAATAAAAGAACGTTTTTTATTCCCTGGACATACGACACTATGATACAACGAAGTGGGATGTCGTATCTCCTTCGTCTAATCAACGACGAGCTTTCTCTGGACATACGACAATGCACTTTTAAGCCGTGAATGCGGCACTGGAGATACGGCAAAATAAATTGGAGATACGACAAAACAACACTGAAATTGAACATACGACAAGTAGTTTTCGTTGAATATCTTTAAAACGACTTGTCGTATCTACTAACGGTTAACAGTGAAGAAAGATAAACAATTTTTTACTACAAATCAAGTCTAAACTCAATTTGGAAAAAATGGTCATACGCGAAGATAATTCTGAGGCGACGAAATATTTATCTCATCGATCAACCCAGAGGCATTGCTGATTGATTGATTAAGTGATTGATTGATTGATTGATTTATTGACTGATTGATTGATTGATTGATTGATTGATTGATTGATTGATTGATTGATTGATTGATTGATTGATTGATTGATATACTGGCAGCGTTAATTAAATAATAAAGATTTTCTGAAGACGACCCACCGTTCGTCGGATGAATTCGCTTCATCCACGGATAGACGTGCTGAGCTGTCCCTCCACCACTTCCGTTCGTCTGTGTCACGTGTTGTGGCCACTCCCCTCCAGCCACCGATGAAGTTGCCGGGCAGTCCTCCTGGTTGCTCTCCTCTCGTGAGCTGACCGGCGA
>OX457038.1:47019574-47069574 GCA_949752735.1 Lumbricus terrestris | reverse complement strand
ATACATGTGAGGCAATATTTATTCTTGTAGGCCTAATATGCATGTAGTGTTTTCGATATATCGTTGTAATATAATACTATAAGGTCACTTTGTTATAATGTGTTCACCTTCGTTATATATATATATATATATATATATATATATATATATATATATATATATATATAGAGAGAGAGAGAGAGAGAGAGAGAGAGAGAGAGAGAGAGAGAGAGAGAGAGAGAGAGAGAGAGAGAGAGAGAGCTGCAAATAATCAGAGACGAGTAATAAAATCTCCGCCATGCACTGATCGTACCTTTGTGGTGCCAGTCTCAAGCCTGGATAAAAGAGAGGGCGACGATAATGATCTTCCTTATCACACGGTGTCGTTAAGCCGAAACAACCACCACCACCACCAGAGACGAGTAGTACCACCACCACCACCACCACCACCAGAGATGAGTAACACCGCCACCACCACCCCACCACCAGAGACGGGTAGTACAATTAATATTCTTTCCGATTGTCAACAGATGTCACTGGGGTTTCTGAACGTCACGTGGTCTCTCATATGAACGGCGAACTGCGCATGACAGCCTTCCACGGATGCATGTTCCGCTGCAGAACTTCGTCGGCTGATCGTGTCGACATCTGTTGGGATTTTACGAAGCTGTGCGCCAAATTATATGCGCAACATCAGCAAACTATTAGCGACCAAAAATTGCCAATTTAGGTGCAATTCTTCCACGTGAGATCAGTCAACCTTCTATAGTGCCTCATGAATGATCTCTGTGGGTAATTTTAAGTCTGGGTTCGTCATGTCCTTGTAATAATTATGGCATATATATACACGTGTGTGTGTGTGTGTGTGTGTGTGTTTGTGTGTGTGTGTGTGTGCCTCTGCGTCTTTGTGTCCGTCAGAACTCCTTCCCTGAACCTCTTTTTTTGTCTGCGTCAAGAGCTCTTTCTTGAAAAAATACAGTATACGCATATATCTCTTAACTCCGCCAATGTTCATTGTCTGATAGTGCCCGTCTCAGCTCTGGAAAAAGGAGGAGGGCGACGCTAAAGATCTTTGACAGTGTCGTTAAACTGAGAGCACTATATTATACAATGCGCTTATATCATGCATATGGGAGGTGGGCAAGACATTGGAGTATAGTATAAATGGTCTCCGCCGATATGTATCGTGTGTAAAAGTACATGCTGTATATGCATTATATGGACCTTGCTTGTATGTCTCTAAGCGTAGAAAATTCAGTGGCGGCGCTAGGGGGGCTAAGCCCCCTATAAGAGGCTTAGCCCCCTCCCTACATTGAAATATCCACGATTTTCGGACGATAACTAAAAAAAGGTCGTCAGAAATTTCGGCGGATGAAAATGGGAAATTTCCGCCGCGAGGCTTCAGCCCCCCTCCACCCCGAAACTGAAATCCTGGCGCCGCCACTGAGAAAATTGCGTTTGGAAATTGCTATTAAACTGCAATTTAAATCTGACTCGTCTTATGACTAGATGCCTTGCTATTATAGTTTTTGAATCTCCTTTATGCGCATTACGCTGTTTGTGAATCTCCAATCTTATACTGCTTTTCACACTTTGCAAAGGGTGCCAAGGCCGTAGCTAGGGGTGTTTTGGTGTTTGAACCCCCCCCTTAATGAAATGATGCAAAAATAAAATAATTCATTATACTAGCACGTGATGTAAGAATTACAGTGTACAATGTATTGGTTGTCCAGAACCCGCTATAGCGATCTAATGACTATTCTCCAAACTACTTATATATATATATATATATATATATATATATATATATATATATATATATATATATATATATATATATAGTCCGTTGATTCGCTTGCTTGTGGGCTTGCTCACGGTAGAGTAAACACTGCCCCTCACCCCCCTTCCCAATAAAATCCTGGCTACGGCCTTGAGAAAGGGTGCCCTCGAAGCGATTGAGTAGACCGCTACACAGATTTCTCGTATGAATATTTAACAACTGGATTAATAAAGAAATGAGACAAAAGTTGGCAACAATGGTATATAAGCATCCGATAAAAACAGTTAGGCTATTCAGTAATCAGGCAGACATGATTATACAGATACAGCATAATACACAGAAGTGCACCACGTTTTAAGGTTAACTTGTTTATAGCACCAGTGTTGACATTAATGTTCTGTCCTGATAGATATTACACAGATTTTAAATGATCACTTGCTTAAACACTGAAATCTAATATAAAAATTACCCGCAATGCCTCTGGCCTCAACATAGAATACTGAATATAGAATCCGTTGGTATGCAAAACACACGGTATTATAAGAAGAACATATCCCCTTTCTTTCTCAAAGTTGAAACTATGTCGGCAATAATTCTTAAAAACTGTTCTAACAAATTTAGACACAAAATCTTATGAGCAGTCAATAACTCAGATTTAGGAACGCAATTCCTGAGATCACGTGTAACAGTTTCATTGTTCTGCGCGCGAAAAACATAAATAGGCAAAAATATGGACAAGAATTGTATAAATATATTTACAACACAGACTAAACTCACAGGTCCTCTCCACATATCATGTCGTCGAAAGTTTCACATAATTATGCATATAATGTAATATGATTGTTATAGCTGGTTATGATTAAAAAATAGATCATGAGATTGTTCGAACGAGTCATTATTATCGATTCAAAAATCTTACACGATCAGTTGATTACGATCGTATAATCGTCTAAATTCGCATGCAGCCATAAGAACTATATTTATCATATTACATGCATCATTATGCAGATGTTAAAGAAATGGCTATGGAATGCGCCATAGGGAAAAAAATGCAACTATTCCAAAATGGAGGCTGGAGATTCTACTGCCATCGTCTGTTGATCGATACCCTGTATATTCTTGACTTATTCTTGCTAGCTCTTGATGTCACGTTAGTGTCATTCATGTCAATGACTGCACCATGAAAAACCATTCACATAGGCGTAGAGTCATATTCCTTTGGCAAATGCGTGGGAATAATTTAAAACAGTTCCGTTCCCTATGAATAGTTATCTGCACCAGAACCGTCACTCATACAACTACTATTCCTACGTAGCATGACAAATCCCCCTGTAGCACTATTCCCTCGCCTTTGACAGAAACAAACAAGAACACTTCTTCGCCTCTCGTCACAATATACCAAAAAGTCAGAAAGCAAGAACTATTTATAAGGCGCCATTAGATTGCATGAAATTGAGTCACGTGATAGGCCAATGCCGTCGCAAAATGGAATATAAATACACGAATGTTACAGGAGCACAAGAAAATATCGCAGAAAATGTCATGAAATTCAATATTTAGAGCAAACACAGATTGCTGAGGTCACCCACCGACTAGGGAGATACACGTGGTTGGGAAGAAGGGAAGATGTCTGCGCATGTCCGAAACGGCCGGATTTGCATAACGATATAGACAATTATCTGAGTCAGCGAGGATGAAATTTCCAGGATTCCTTAATAAATATCTCCCTGGAAATTACCCGAATTGCACTTTTCAGGCCGAGCAGCACCTGTAGGTTTATCTAGGTTAACGACAAAAATACTTGCGGATTTGCAATGCCGCAAAAATGTTCGCTGACCGGACCGAAATGCAGAGGCAGAGATACTTGAGCAATAAAGGTTCGTACAATTCGCAACTCGTTTCTCGCATATTCCTCGGAAATCTTGAACTTCAAACTCAACAGAGATCACTGTATATACCCTTGTAGGTGAAGGACCACGTGTTCACAGCCAATGCGTTAATGTGCTTCACCACCCCATTCTAATACCTAAATTGTATTATCCTGCAAATGTGAAAACATTTGTGACTTGTTTGGGACTCATATTTCGATTTTGATATACATAGCTCCGGAAACACGTGAACATGCACACTAAACTCGCAATAAAAATGATCCTTGCAACACATGACTACTCAACAGCATTTGCTTGACAGGGAGTTGCCATGGGAACCGCTAAGACACATTACAATATTATGCAATAGTAAATTGAAGTATCAAAAAATTTATCAACCCTCGTGACTAATATTATTGAGACAATTAAATTTTCATGATGCAAAATGGCATCTGCACAAGCAACCAAAAATTGTAAGAAAGGAGCAAGATTGACCACTCTATAGAAAAACTCTAAAAGGGCGCGTAATGCATTCTTCAAGCTTATCGCCGCAAAGGTTTCTGGTCTATATGCGGGAATGACAAAAAATTCGCAGCGATGTTAAAAACTTGTGAAAAATAGATCCAAACGAAAAGCGTCATATACTGGTCCATAATGCTTGAAATTTTAGTAGCTGTGAATTTATATTCTGTCAAATATTCGCATAAAATAGTCTATTCATAGAGTGTGTGACTTCCAACTGCTTTTAAGAACGCGATGACTATGGATACAAATATTTGCATAATAAACGACGATTGAAATTTCTTTAGTACACGGCTACACGACAGCACAGTTAAGTCTCTTCATCGTTTCAACGTGAACATTCCATTTTGCAGTCAATAGGGGTACTTAGGATGGTGGAATAATTTGGCCGAATTCCATCCAAACGCGTTCATCATAATTATTTGCACATCATGACCTAGTTACGGTTTCTGCTAGCCAATTCTGGACAGTGACCAACCTTCGCTTTATACCCCAAAACCATTGGCCCCAGCACAAATCGAAAAGTCTTGGCATCACGAGAGATGGCCATTGCAAGGCTGACGGTCTTTCGTGTGTATAGGCCTACACGAAGGTGACGTCAAACACTCAGGAAAAAATCACTGGAAATTTCCGTTGTGTCACGTGACCTATCGCGCGCACTTCATTGGTTGTTTGACGGACGACGACGAAGAAGACGAAGACAAGATGGCGTCGGCGTGATGTGGAGCGGAAATGTTCGTGCACGCTGGTTCGTCGATGAGGCTTTCATCGGTGGCGCTACCACTCGAAGCGTTGCTCTCCTGTCGACTGCTGCTGCTGTCTCCGTTCGGTCCGGTCAGCTTCTGGAGGTTGTTCTCCTTCTTCCACTTCATCCGCCGGTTCTGGAACCAGATCTTGATCTGGCGTTCCGTGAGGGCCAGGGCGTGGGCGATCTCGATGCGGCGTCGTCTGGTCAGGTAGCGGTTGTAGTGGAACTCCTTCTCCAGCTCCAGCGTCTGGTAGCGGGTGTACGTCTGCCGCGTCCTCTTCTGCTCGAAGCCGAGATCTGACGTTTCGAAAGCAACAACAACCCAACGATTAATGCGCGAAATAATGTATTCAATGTTATTACATAGTTTATAATATATATTATGTCGATTGTAATGTAATGTAATGACGACAATCTCTATGGCGCAATCATACAGCTGCTATCCCTTTAGTCGAAATGACCAATGTCTCTAATTATCGTAATGGTCAATGTATTTATTAGATTTTTTCATTGCCCGAGGTAGTAAGATCCTTCAGGCTGTAAAAGATCAAAATCATTATTATTATTATTATTATTATTATTATTATTATTATTATTATTATTATTATTATTATTATTATTATTATTATTATTATTATCAGATCTACCATTATTATTATTATTATTATTATTATTATTATTATTATTATTATTATTATTATTATTATTATTATTATTATTATTATTATTATTATTATTATTATTATTATAATTATTATTATTATTATTATTATTATTATTACTATTATTAATTATTATTATTATTACTACTACTACTACTACTACTACTATTACTATTATTATTATTATTATAATCATTATCATTAGTCTAAAAAATTATGCTATAGGAGCTGTTAGGCAGGTTACTCGATGTCTGAGTGTCTGGAAATTCAGACCTCCTATTCCGCAACATTATTAGTATTAGTATTAGTTTTAGCACCGACATTAGAATTGCTATTTAATAAATTAATATTTTGACCATAATAGCAGACATTGACCATAATTACTAGTTCTGAGCACTACTGGAGACTACGGCTCTTAAAAGCCACTTTCTGCATCTAATGCCGACCAAGTTTGGTTTGGTTTGACCCTCGGAATGGGACCTAATGCAGCAATGAAACTAGCCAAAGAGATCTGGCAAATGCAATGTGGACTTGAATTGATATAGCGCTAGAGTTATTGAGCCTATTGTCCTGACTTGTCTATTGTGTGATGGTAAAAAATTATTTAAAAAATTATGAAATTGAATTTTGTATTATACGATGATAGCCTCATTAATGAATAAAAACATTTCTCCAAAACAATGCTTCAATGCGATGGAAGTGAAATGTATTTTGACAGCTTCGGCTGACCCATAAACACAAAACTTTAATGACAGTCAAGCTGACACACACACGTACTCATACATGTACATGCCGACACACGCGCATACATATATGAATACATTTATATATTCAAATAAATATAATTATATATAGTCTATAGTTCAAAATCTAAAAAATGTTTATGCATGCATGAGTCTGCAACGAACACACTATAGACTGCAGTTGCAGCAGTTGTCAAGTCTTGAGAAACTCGAACCAGAAAATTGTGGCTCAGTCACATGTGGACTAAAATGCAGGCCATCAGAGGTTAAAGGTCACCTGTCCCATATTCCGACTGTGCGATGACTGCAACAAAAGATAGCAAGGTCACAGCAAGGTCACGCGACGACAACGGCTTGCAAAAGCCATTATTGTCAAAGTTGTGTATATATGTATTATATATGTGTGATCATGCATACTGTGTGCCGTGTGCGTATACATATAATGGTTGTATATACTTTTGACAGTATACATATTAAGCTGTTTATGCCATATAGATAATTTAGGACAATGAGTACATATACAGGAAGTTGCTCTTAGCACATGCAGGGTTTTGAGTCGTATATTGCTCGATTATATATTACGAATTGAGATATGCATGTGTACGGAGGGAGGGAGAGTCGGAGTGAAGGATAGAGGTATACACGGAGTGATGAAGTGGCGGACAGGGAAACAGAGGGAGTGCTCCAGGTTGCTCGCTATAGATACTTTGTAAGAGAACTCTAATATAAACAACTGGATACAGTGGCTGGATGTTGACATGTATCATTATACAAAGTTTTCATGCATCAGAGGAAATCGTAGACTGGGAAATTCTAAGCATGCGTCGAGTGTAACTGAACTGCAGAAACGAAAAGACGTTCAGCAAAAACTAAATTGACTGCAAACAGATTATAAGGTCAGAAATGAGAGAGTGCACAAAGGTCAAGAAAAAAGG
Organism: Lumbricus terrestris; assembly: GCA_949752735.1. NCBI lineage: Eukaryota > Metazoa > Annelida > Clitellata > Crassiclitellata > Lumbricidae > Lumbricus > Lumbricus terrestris. The sequence goes on along the minus strand of OX457038.1, from coordinate 47,062,337 downwards.
TCAGACGGATACGGCGTTTGGAGCGGTCAGGTATGCGTAGAAGACAATGGGGATTCAGGTATACACGTATATATGGTTTTGCTTTGAGCTTTGAGTGACCTATATGTATATGTGCTGCAGAGATTGCAAGAGGTGGAACAATCTACAAGTATAAAACTGCATGGAAAAGGCCTCATGATGTGTTAATGGAGTAGTTGCATGACCGAAATGAGACTGCATGGATCCACAAAGAAAAGGATCTTCAGCAAACACCGAATCAAGATGAAAGTCACTGCAGTAGAATTCATGCAATGCTCAATGATTGCTCATTGCTCAATGATCATTGGAAAATATATTGTCTTATATTTTAAGCATGCAGGGACAATGCATTCAAGCACCAATAACATGCATCTGAAAACTACTTTACATTTCGTCGTGACTGGACTGGATCCTCTAACTAGTCTTTTAGAGGCGCTATATAAGTGTCATGAAAGTCTGTATACATGTGTGAATGAACGAAGGAGGCAGAAGCAAGAGACGTGCATGCGGATCATGAGAGAGATGGCAATGCCATGCACGTATACGCGATCTCTGCCATTGCAATGAAGTTTGGGACAGATCGATATAATAACAAAGGACATTGCAGAGGTGCATGATATATATATATATATATATATATATATATATATATATATATATACAGGAGGAATTGAACGAGTAGAACCTGCATTTAAATTGAGCCAATTTTCAGACAACAAAAACACGTGACTATGGTGATATGTACATGTATATATAGGGGAAGATTGCATGTGCATTGTGCACGCACGTATAAAATTGAATCGGTCGCTATAATGGGAAATTTCGTAATTAATAAGGAATTTAATCTTATAGGTCACTTTGAAGAAAATTGCATGTATTGTATATACATGCATACTATAGAATTACTCCTTTCTCCAAACGAATCACTCTTTCATCAGCATCTATTCTGAAGCAGCCATAGCTGCATCTAATCGCTTGAACAAAGTGCCTGCATGACTGCATGTGCTGTGCTGCTGCTGCTGCTGCTGCTGCTGCTGCAGTGCTGCTGGTCAATATTGTTTTCCACGACCGTTGACCAAACCGACCCTTGACTGAGTAATTGAATCTGCTAGACCTAAAAGTGCCACCTGGCGGCCATGTTGAGCATGCGTGGCTGCTGCTGCTGCTGCTACTGCTGCTGCTGCTGCTGCAGGGAGAGCAGGAGGGTAGGGACTATAGGGAGATGGTGATGGGCCAGGGATGCGGGGCATTGAGGCATCATGATTGAGGCTGATGGGGAGATGGACCGAAGTCGGATGAGGGGCTTCAGCTGCTGCTGCTGCTGCTGCTGCTGATGCTAAAGATTCGGATGAGGATGATGGATGGGGAGGATGATCGATGGAATGGATAAACGGATGGATCGACGGACGGATGAATGGATAGATGGATGAATGGTGGGAAGGGTGAGTGAAAGGACGGGTCGTGTATGTGCGTGAAAGGATTGAAGGTTGGGTAAACGGATGGAAGAAGGGAGGGAGGGAGGGAGTAGAAACGAATATGGGCAGAGGGAAACACAAGGGGGGAGGCATGGATGGACGTATACGGGGTGGTGCTGGGTTTCAAGACCTGTTTACTGTTTACTGTGGGCTGCTTTCAGTGTCTGGTCGACGGACCATTGGTCTGCAGGTCATGGAGCAATGGTCGATGTTCACGTGCATGCAAGTGGTGCCAGGCATAAACTATATTCAGTCGTCAATTGTGGGGGGGGGGGGTAATCGAGGCCCAACCGATGACGATGAGCAGCGCCCTCTGGGGTGCAGGGTGCGGAGATTAGCTTAGGGCTCTGTCTTTCTCTCTCATCGAACAAATAATAGAGGGGTGAAGAGGTATAGAGTGCCTGCCACGGCTGACATATACAATATTATACATATACATATACATATACATATGCATATACATATACATATGCATATACATATACATATGCATATACATATGCATATACATATACATATACATATATATATACAATATCATATACATATACATATATACATATGATGCACAGCAGCTGTCGGAAGTACAGTCGAATACTCCGGAAACTGCATGAAGGAAGTCTCACAATAACGCATGGCTTTGTCATGTATACTGCCATCGCTGTGCCTTCAATTGTCATTTGTCGCATGTCGTTTGTCATTCATTCGTTTGATTTGTTCGTTCGTTCGTTCATTCATTTATCCTTTAATTCATTCATCCATCCATTGATTCATCCATTCATCAATGCATTCATCCATTCATTCATCCATTAATCCATTCCTTCATTCATCCATTCACTCATTCATACGTTCATTAATTTTATTCGTTCAACCAGTCAACAAGAATGTAACTTTGTCGTTGGTTTAAATTGCCTGTTGGTTTGTCTGTGTATTCGGTCGTTGTCTGTCTGTCGATCATTGTTGTTTCTAGAGAGGTTACGGAGACACAGACAGACACACATACATACAGACATACAAGACAAACCAGGCAGACAGACAAGACAGACAGACAAGATAGACAAACAAGACAAACAAACAAGACAGACAGACAAGACAAACCAGGCAGACAGAGAAGACAGACAAGACAAACAAGACAGACAAACAAGACAGACACACATACATACAGACAGACAAGACAAACCAGGCAGACAGACAAGACAGACAAGACAGACAGACAAGACAGACAAACAAGACAAACAAACAAGACAGACAGACAAGACAAACCAGGCAGACAGAGAAGACAGACAAGACAAACAAGACAGCCAAACAAGACAGACACACATACATACAGACAGACAAGACAGACAGACAGACATGACAGACAAGATAAAAAGATAGACAGACACCTATGCACACAGTGGGCAGTATATTACTATTGTCGGTTGAACGGTGTTTGTAAGGCAGCAATGATTCACCAAGCAATACATGAATGATGGACCAGATCCACTATTCATCGTTCTATAAACGCTGCTGCAGTCTGCATTTAATCTGCGTCGTATGCTTCAAGTCGATCATTGAGTCGATTTATGAATCATGAGATTGCGGCTCATAACAGGGACAAGACCATGGATGTGGCGAGTGAATGGATGGATGCATGGATATAAAAATTATAAGACGTATAAAGGTACATATCTGCATTATTGGATGGGTGCCATCCACACATAATTTTATACACACACCCACACATACACACACACATACACACAGACACACGTGCACTATAGAACCAATAACTTCGCGAATGATTATGATATATATCATTTAGGGCAGACATCGGCGTCAATGATTATTAGCAACACGTTTAATTCGAATAATCGCAAATTGACTTCATAAAATAATTTGGGTGATTAAGAAGACCATCACATGCATGCTGCAGGCACACGATGTCGATCGTGACTGTTAATCACAAAGAGGTCGACATATAACCACATGTAGAAGAACAATCGTGTCATTGTATACGTATAGCGTAAACCAGAAATCGGATTCCTGTCACTATTACTAATAATTATTATTAAAAAATCATTGGTTTCGCTTGTATAGCAAGTTGGAGGCATCATGCAGGTCAGTGCAGGACCCAATGAATTCCAAATAAAATGACTTCATAATCTAATGGGATTTCCGTCAGGTTGCCTCGGTCAATTCCTTCATTTTTAGAACCTTACCTTAACGATATTGACTTGACTGCATGCATGCATCCATGGAGAGGGTCAAGATTAAGCCTCGAAACCCTCCTACAGGTCACGTGCATTGCATATATATACATACATGTACATGCGGCGCCAAATTAACACGACTCACAAGGAAACACTATTATACAAGCATATATAGCATTGTCTTTGCGGTATAGCCTACCACCTAGAAAATGATCATTGTTATCTAGTATACCGTGTTATCATTACCATGTTATCATTACCATCGTTATCTATTACCATGCCATCATATACCATGTTATCATTACCATGCAATATCTATTACCATGCTATCATTACCATGTTATCTATTGTCATGTTATCTATTACCATGTTATCTATTGTCATGTTATCTATTACCATGTTATCTATTACCATGTTATCTATTACCATGCTATCATTACCATGTTATCTATTGTCATGTTATCATTACCATGTCATCATTACCATGTTATCATTACCATGCTATCTATTACCATGCTATCATTACCATGTTATCTATATTGCCATGTTATCATTACCATGTTATCTATTGTCATGTTATCATTACCATGTCATCATTACCATGTTATCATTACCATGTTATCTATATTACCATGTTATCATTACCATGCTATCATTACCATGTTATCATTACCATGTTATCATTGCCATGTTATCATTACCATGCTATCACTACCATGCTATCATTACCATGTTATCTATATTACCATGTTATCATTACCATGTTATCTATTGTCATGTTATCATTACCATGTCATCATTACCATGTTATCATTACCATGTTATCTATTACCATGTTATCTATTACCATGCTATCATTACCATGTTATCTATTGTCATGTTATCATTACCATGTCATCATTACCATGTTATCATTACCATGCTATCTATTACCATGCTATCATTACCATGTTATCTATATTACCATGTTATCATTACCATGTTATCTATTGTCATGTTATCATTACCATGTCATCATTACCATGTTATCATTACCATGTTATCTATATTACCATGTTATCATTACCATGCTATCATTACCATGTTATCATTACAATAACGATTACAATACGACTTAAGATAATCTTCTAGTGACGATTATAATCACACAGTAATCATTGTAATCATTGTAATCATTACGGTAATAAAAAGAAATACAAAGACACTTGCCTCCTCCGATTGATCGCATCCACGGGTAGATGGGAAGGTTTTGCCCCGGCGTCTGGGAGGGTAAGACGGAGCCGAAATTTCCCGCATTGTATGGGGGCATGACCCCGGTCATCTGTGAATTAACAGCCCCCTGTCCGACAGCAGACATCATGTTGATGGCAGCGGTGGGGTCAGAGACGAGCTTGCAGTTGCCAAGGCCAGGAGGGTCCAAGTAATGACCCTGGTAAGGGGGCTGGTTGCTCGTCGGTCCGTTGGAGCACGTGTAGGGCGACGACCCGGTCGTGCCCCCACCCACGACGGGGTAGTTCGAACTGTACGCCCCGTGTGACTTGGAAGAGGATCTGACGTCGAATGGGGGAAATCGACTGAATCCTGCGTGCTGAAGGGTCGACCCGGGGTCGAACCCTGACAGCGAGACGGATGGTCCGGGGGGTTGACCCGCTGGGCCACCGCCCCCACCGCCCCCGACGCTGTAGCAGTTGGCAGCCGTCTCGAACTTAACCATGTCCGGATTGAAGTAGAAAGCGTCGGAAGCCGACATTCCGGCCGCCGACGACGCCGACATCAGGTTTCCGTAGTAGGCATTCATTGTGCGCTGGCGTAGTTCAATTGTTGTTATGGTCACTCTCTGTCTTTCGACTCGTCACTGGTCACTCACTCACTGTACTCGCTCTTCTCGAGTATCGTCGGCCAGTCCACTATAGTAGTACTCGTCTCGCAAGGCTAAACGATAATGGTCAGTTCTGGCGAGTAGCCGCGTGATTTGTGTCCGGTCTCGTCACTGCACTCAACCTTACTGACCGCTCTGGTCATTTACTGACCGGTCCAGTCATGCCGACCGGCTACGATATGGTCTCGGGGCGTGCCCTTCACGTGGTCAAGCTGACCAATGAGTGACGAGGTTAACGCCGGCTGACACATTAGGTCGAGGGTAGGGCAGCTCCGGCCAGGGGTTAGTTGCCTGGCCGGGGGCTGGCCGGAGGGCGAGGGTGAGTGACCGACGGCCCCTTCGATGCGTTGGCAAAATAAAGAGGGTCAAGTTTTACGAGTGATCGGGTGAAATTAGAGCCAAAGTTTCAGCCTGCAAGCTCCGTAACCCCATCCGCCTGATCTCATATTAAAGGGCATTATTAACTACCCCTTGTATAATTGTTAACATAAGCGAAGGTCGGCAAAGAGGGGTCTTTACCCCCGCCCTCCTTCATTCCCCCTCAAACAAATCTCACAACAAAGCGAACAACTGAAGTGAATGGATTGATGGATGCATTGTTGTTATGTAGCTCTTCGTATATGCAAACGGCTCATTGGTTTTCTTTGTTACATTGATTACGACGTTCGTCTGTGTGTTGTTCCTGTGTATGTCTGCCTATTTGTCTGCCTGGATAGTCTATATGCACACCTGCAAGTGTCTACCTGTCTGGTCGGGTATCACTGTCTATTGTTGTACGCAATCGCTGCCTCCATTATTCCTGTTGTCTCACATACCATTGTCTGCCTCTGTTTGTCTGTCTGTCTGTCTCTGTCCCTGTCTCTGTATTGGTATCTGTATCTCTGTATCTGTATCTGTATCTGTACCTGTGTCTGTCTGTCTGTCTGTCTGTCTGTCTGTCTGTCTGTCTGTCTGTCTGTCTGTCTCCCCTTCTCTCTCCAGCTTTGTGTATATGTCTCTATCTTCAGATTCACTCTCTCTCTCTCTCTGTGCATCTGTCGATTTGTCTGCTTCTGTTTGTATTCCGCTCATTAGTCTGCCTTTCTGCGTGTCTCTCCCTAGCTATCTGTTTCTCTCTTTGTTTTTCTCTTTGTCTGTGACTCTATTTCTCTTTCCTGCCACTGTCTTTCTGTCTGAATCTGTCTGCGTGTCTCTGTCCATCTCTCTCGGTCAGAGAACATCGAGATGAGCGCGTGTAAATATGACGAATTTTGATTATTCAGTCGCCAGAGGGCCAGGTCTATTGATCATCTCCCAGGTCTATTGATCATCTCCCAGGTCTATTGATCATCTCCCAGGTCTATTGATCATCTCTCAGGTCTATTGATCATCTCCCAGGTCTATTGATCATCTCTCAGGTCTATTGATCATCTCTTAGGTCTATTGATCATCTCTCAGGTCTATTGATCATCTCTTAGGTCTATTGATCATCTCTCAGGTCTATTGATCATTTCCCAGGTCTATTGATCATCTCTCAGGTCTATTGATCATCTCTCATGTCTATTGATCATCTCTCAGGTCTATTGATCATCTCTCAGGTCTATTGATCATCTCTCAGGTCTATTGATCATCTCTCAGGTCTATTGATCATCTCTTAGGTCTATTGATCATCTCTCAGGTCTATTGATCATTTCCCAGGTCTATTGATCATCTCTCAGGTCTATTGATCATCTCTCATGTCTATTGATCATCTCTCAGGTCTATTGATCATCTCTCAGGTCTATTGATCATCTCTCAGGTCTATTGATCATCTCTCAGGTCTATTGATCATCTCTCAGATCTATTGATCATCTCTCAGGTCTATTGATCATCTCTCAGGTCTATTGATCATCTCTCATGTCTATTGATCATCTCTCAGGTCTATTGATCATCTCTCAGCTCTATTGATCATCTCTCAGATCTATTGATCATCTCTCAGATCTATTGATCATCTCTCAGATCTATTGATCATCTCTCAGATCTATTGATCATCTCTCATGTCTATTGATCATCTCTCATGTCTATTGATCATCTCTCAGGTCTATTGATAATTGATAATCTTTCGGGTCTATTGATCATCTCTCATGTCTTTTTTATCATCGCTAAGGTCTATTGATCATCTCTCAGGTTTATATTGATCATCTCTCATGTCTTTTTTTATCATCGCTAAGGTCTATTGATCATCTCTCAGGTCTATTGATCATCTCTCAGGTCTTTTTTTATCATCGCTAAGGTCTTTTGATCATCTCTTGGGTCAATTGATTTTCTCTTGAGTCCAGTGATATTCTCTCAGGCATCACGAACTGGACTTCTCGTTTCCATTGATATTTTCCCAACACTGTTGAACTCCTCTCCCGATATCAGTGACTTTCTCCCAGGCCTATAGTCTAATTATATTATTGATTTTCTCTTTCTCTTTCAGTCCTATATACAGTGACCTCTTCTCAGTTTATTTCAGGCCTAATACTTTTCTTTGAGGACTAATAAGCTATCTTCTTCTAGGCCCATAGGTCTACGGATATTCTCATGTAAGGCCTATTGATCTTGTCTTTTGTCTTTCAATGTTCTTTCATGCATTTAGTTATCCATACTCTCAGGTTAAATGATTTTCTCGGTGATGATGATAAAGGTACATTCATCCTGCCTTGTATCTAATAGTGATCATATTTCAAGTCTAGTATCCCCCCCCTCCATTCTATATTGCTTTTCCCAGAGGTGCCTTGCAAGTGCAACACTGCACGTTGACCTGAGTTGCGCCATGCAAAATCGTTCTTTCCCACTGGAAATAAATCATTGCTGCAGTATACATCGCGTGAAGACGAATTGTAGGTTAAATTATAGTCTCGAAATCGACAACTCACATGCAGATCTCTCTAGTTTTACAGTCGCATGCAACTGCATGTATCGTATCAATATCACATGTACACATTCGTGCTTTTCACCGTCGCATGTCATGCATGAGATGATTGCGCTTTCAACGGCAAAGTTTGCCACTCGGCAATTTTAGAGTTAAATTTTAGGGTTTCGCTCTAAAGTCTCTAAAGTCTCTAAAGTCTCTAAAGTCTAAACCATGATTATTGTGACTATAAGTATAGCATCTGCATTCGCCTGCATGCATGCAGTTCAAAGCACGTGAGGAAGACAACCAAACTTTGAAGAATAAGTCATGGAGTATACACGTGTGAGTGAGCCATGCAGTGCTCCTCCTTCTCCTCTTCTTCTATCCACCTCTTTTTCCCTCCTCCTCTTCCTCCCTCCTCCTCTCCCTCCCTCCTCCAATTCATCCATCCACCTATATTTTATATGAACCGAGTATAGATCTCACGATGCACGATGCACGCACGAGGTTGGCAGTTTCATCAGCAATCACCGACCCACCGACCGGCTGTTACATCTGCCTGCGCGTGCCCGCCGCCTTCGTCCCTCATCGAAACCATTTATATATACCTATATTGCACTGCAGCAGGCGAGAAAAACTAACGCTACATAAAACGCTGCGACACGACAAATGACCCCATCGTGTATAAGTCAACAAATAACAACACGGCTTGTTGTCGGCGTGCATGGTCGTGTCGTGTATACCCTGCTGCAGGACCGAAGTCTAAAGATGCTGCTGATGCTGATGCTGATGAGGCAGTTTCTAAGGTTACCATCATCGACCAAGACTTCCCTCTCTCCTCCTCGACGGCTGCTGAGGTTGTTCTTCTTCGACGGACTGCTGGTGTAATCTGATCGTCGCCAGATGAAAGCGAGCCAGGTGATGCCCAGAAACAGGTGCCCTTTCACCACCACCACTACCACCGCCACCGCCTCCGCCGCTGCTGACTTATAGCGCTGATACTATAAGAAAAGCGAGATGAGCACCTGCTTGCTTGCAGTCCGGTTTGCTGAGGCAAGAGCATCATCATCATCGTGCTCTTCAATCGACCGGCTTTATTCTGGTCTTGCATATCTTGAGATTGCATGGGAAGTTCGCTCGACAAGTACGTATAGTCTACTAATTATCGTCGTCGTCGTCGTCATCGTCGTCGTCGTCGTCGTTGTAATCATCGTCTTCGGTCGTTGCTGATAACGTTTAGTCATCGATTCATCGACGCCGATAGATATGTGTCCGTTCTCATCACCTTTAATTAGTCGTTGTTGCTGTTATCTCGTTTGTCTCATTAATCGTTCAATGTTCATCGTCAGATTTTGTCAGTCAGCCATCCAGCGAGGCAGTAAGTAAGTAAGTAAGTAAGTAAGTAAGTAAGTAAGTAAGTAAGTAAGTAAGTAAGTAAGTAAGTAAGTAAGTAAGTAAGTAAGTAAGAGAGTGAGTGTGTGAGTGAGTGAGTGAGTGAGTGTGTGAGTGAGTGTGTGAGTGAGTGAGTGAGTGTGTGAGTGAGTGAGTGAGTGAGTGAGTGAATGAGTGAGTGTGTGAGTGAGTGAGCGAGTGAGTAGGTAAGTAAGTAGGTAAGTAAGTAAATAAGTAGGTAAGTAGGCAGGTAAGTAAGTAAGTAGGTAGGTAAGTAAGTAGGTAAGTAGGTGGGTAAGTATGTAGGTAAGTAAGTAGGTAAGCAAGTAAGTAAGGAAGTAAGCAAGTAGGTAAGTAAGTAAATAGGTAAGTAAGTAGGTGAGTAAGCAAGCAAGTCAATCAATCAACAAGCCAATCAGTGAGTTAATAAGCAAGCAAGTATGTCAATCAGTCAAAAAAATCAGTCAACAAACCAGCCAGACGGACAACCAGGCAGTCAGTAAGTAAGTCAGTCAATCAGCTAATTAATCTGTCAGTAAGTAAGCAGCCAATTAGGCAGTCAGCGTGTCAGTTATAGTCAGTCAATCAGTCAATCAGCTAGCCAGTCGGTCAATCAATCAGTCAACAAGACTGTCAGTCAATCGGTCATTCAACAAATCTGTCAGTCAGTCAGCCAGCCAGCCAGTCGGTCGGTCAGTCAGTAAGTATGCCAGTCAGTCTGTAGATATAACCTGCAGTCTGTTTTCTGAATTCCTGTCCGTTTGTTTCTGTGCCTCAGTCCATAAAAATTCATGAAATTAAATCTGATCACATGAAGCCATAATGTACATGTCAGTATGCAAACTGTGTCTAATATGTGAATAAATATGTAGATTGCTTATTCATCCATCATCGAAATCGAAAGATTCGCATCACAGCAAATACTTGTATGTTTGCAAATCGGTTTGCATATATTGTCCAATGTCATCACGATATTCCTAATAGCCAGGATCATGATGATCATCATCATCATCGCTGCAATCATATATCCACCATCATCAACATCAGCAGCAGCATCAGCAGCAGCAGCAGCAGCAGCATCATCGCTGCTGTGCTACATCTGCCCGTCGTCGTCTGTGCTGAACAAGTATATATATTATCAGAGAGGCAACTATAAGCAACTGTGCTATTGCAATATATATTTATACATATATAGAGAGATATATATAGGGAAAGAGAGACAGACAGACAGACAGACAAAGATACAGAGAAACAGCGAAATACAGAGTGAGAGACAGAGAGAGAGAGCCAGAGACAGAGATAGAGACAGAGAGACAGATACAGACAGAGAGAGGCACAGAGAGAGACAGAGACAGACAGAGAGAGGCACCGAGAGAGACCGAGAGAGGCACAGAGAGAGACAGAGACAGAAAGAAACAGGGACAGAGACAGATAGACAAAGACAGACAGAGAAAGAGACATATTCACGAATAAAATTAGTCTATTTTAGCTGACACAATTCAAACAATATAATTGTGCAGTTTAACATTTCCAATTAGCACATGTAGTGTTGAGAAATGTGCTCTGAAACCTGCGTGAAAGACATTGATCGTCATATTAAGACAGTATAATTATACTGCAAAAAGGGATCTTTTCGGCTTTTCCGTGTACTATATCTATAATGTAGAACGAATTACAGTCTCGGTGTATATACATAAATACATATATATGCATATATATATATACACACACATATATATATATATATAAAGCGCATACGAGAATTGCGAACTTGCGGAAGTATAGAGTGTTTCAGATAAAAATTTAGGACAGTGACAGCTGCACATGAACGCCGGTCAAAAGCAAGACGTATATACATTGCACAAGCAACATTCTTATATATATATGGGTATACTACATAGCTCCGAAAATCACAGTTCCGAAAATCAAAGCTCCGAAAATCAAAGCTCCGAAAATCACATTTCCGAAATTCAAAAGAATATATACTTCAAAGCTCCGAAAAGTCAAAGCTCCGAAAATCAAAGCTCCGAAAATCAAACCTCCGAAAATCAAACTTCCGAAAATTGCTGAGAGTTTTTATTGATCGGACTTGAAAGAGCAGGAATTTGAATCGCTTTTGTTTGACCAAGAATCAAAGGGGGCTAGCTTTGGTGTGCTTCTGAAACTTCATCGAAGTTGAATTGCTTTGAGCTTTATTAAACGTTCCTCAGCATTAGACTGTTACGCATCAGCGATTACCATGGCTTGAGTGATTCGAAATGTAAAAGCTCATTTAAACTTTAAATTTTATTATTGTAATAAAATATAAACTGACGGACATAGGCGTACGGGAGGTTTCAGAAGTGGGGGGGCAAAGATTGAACTTCTGCCCGAAAAATTTATCTGGCCAAAAAGTTTACTTTTTTTGTCGTCCGCGACTATCTTTGCCCGAAAAACCAGACTTGCCCGAGAGTTGACGACCTTTTTTTTTTTTCGTCGTCCGCGACTATTTTGCCCGAAAAGCCGACTTGTCCGAAAGTTGACGACCTTTTTTTTTTTTTTAGTCGTTTGGGTTTGTGTTTGCCCGAAAAAAACCACCAAACTTGCCCGAATTTGGGGGGGCAATTGCCCCCCCTGCACCCCCGCCTCGTACGCCTATGCTGACGGACACAATAAAACTTTGGATACAATAGTGTAATATTAAGAATAATGTTATGTAAGTTCTCTGGAATATAATATTAATAAATTATTATATTGGCTCTTTGATTCTTGGTCAAACAAAAGCGATTCAAATTCATGCTCTTTCAAGTCCGACCATTAAAAACTCTCAGCGGAGGTTTGATTTTCGGAGGTTTGATTTTCGGAGCTTTGACTTTTCGGAGCTTTGACTTTTCGTAGCTTTGACTTTTCGTAGCTTTGATTTCTCAACAGTTAACTTTCGGAGCTTTGATTTTCGGAGCTTTGATTTTCGGAGCAATGCAGTGCTCCCATATATATATATATATATATATATATATAGCCTATAGGCAAAGAAATAAATAGACCTGCGATTCGTCTATGTAGCCATGCCATATATCATTAATAATAGACATAAAATTGTCAATTTACCTACAGACCAAAAAATAACTGAATATTTATCTACGCCTATGAAAGAAAATTCCTAAGAACTCTGCATCCTTCTCAATCGAGTTTTATATTAATTCGACAAATTTATTTTCATGAAAAGATTTGGTGTATGGGCTACTAATAAATATAATACAAATGATGAAGATCCGCTATTGGCCTAATAGTGGGAAGCAGACTTCGAAAGCAAGCGTGGTATACCTCAGCCAATCAGGTGAGAGCCCGCAATTAGCATGATGAATATTCATGATACTTCTGCGGCCGGACAGATGCATCCTCATGGAGACGCGTATGTTACACGAGAGAGTTTATTAATGAACATAATTATATAATTGGTAATCAGTTGACGGTATAGTTATTCAGGTCTCTTTAAATTCAAAGTGAAATTTAAATTATGAATATTGAAGTTATATGATGTGAGCTGCGTATCAAGCAAAAATAATCATTGGCATGCAGCGAGTTAGAAAATAAATTAAAATAATAATATTATTATATTGACAAACTTACATTTTACTATAGAATTCCAATGCAATTGGTTTTCGAAAATTGTAAGTGTTTGACGCTTAGGCTATGGCAGCCATACCAGAGACAGTTTTTGAGCCAAAAAAGCACATTGGTGACATATTTACGTAGATTCTCAATGTGTTAAAAGTTTCTATTCTGAGCAAAGCATGCTGTTTTTCTCGAGATTTTTACAATTGCTGGTTTAACAGGATCTGTTTGGAAACAGATTATTTGTTGCTTTAACAAAGACTAATTAAAATAAGTTGCTGCAGAATGGCGGCAAGTTTTTTTAAAATGAAACTAAATCTGAAATCTCCCTCTGCCACGTAACCTTTCGTCACGTGACCTTTCGTCACGTGACCTTTCGTCACGTTGTCAGAGCATTTGAAAATACTTCACAAATATTCGTCTATAAGTCTATATTCAAACTTATATATATATAGGCCTATATATATATGATTTTGTGACAATGCAAGCAATTTTCATTTGTTTATTCGAAACGTACGACTACCAAAGTCTTTATATATATATATATATACACATAATTTCGAAAGCACGTAGTGGTCTAAATTGTACTTTAATGTGCATTCATATATGTATATATATATATATATATATATATATACGTACAAGCCAAATACATCAATGGTTTTCAATTTCAATATTCCAACAAAATGATTTAGATAATTGCAAGTTATATTAGCATAAAAAATGGGCAGAGATTCGATGGAGTAAAATAACATTTTAATATAACTCTTCATTGCCCGAAACTAGGTCTGCAAATACGAAAGGGTTACCATAATACCGGTACTGTATACATTTTGCATTGAAATATAATAAAAGCGTTGATGAAAAACAACTAGATGTGGACACATTCTACATAATTATCGTAATTATGAGTAATATTACGAATGACCTTAATATACGCACTTCAGGGCTTTTTTAACGTGCAGTTCTACACAAAATGTGCAGTTCTAAATGGATTCGTGCAGTTGTAGAAGCACTTCTGTCACGTTCCGTGCAGTTAAAACTATTTAAAATAGGTCATTTTCCTCAGATTGGGAGTAATTTACCATGGAGGATGAGAAAAGAGAGAAGAGGATGTGCAGTTCTAAAAATTCTTTAAAAACAGCTCTGTTTGTGCAGTTGTAGAAGCACTTCTTTCACAAGTTCTGTGCAGTTGAAACTAGCAAAAAAGGTGATTGTTATCCGATTGGAAGTAATTTACCGTGGAGGATGGAAAGGGAAAGAAGGGGTTGTGCAGTTCTAAAAATTCCTTAAAAACAACCCTGACGCACTTCATGTTATTTTAAGCAAATATATTCGTAGGTCAGCTTCTATGTTTGCATTGATGCCTATGTGCGTCTAAAGTTACAAAAACTGCCAGTCTTAAATCGGTTAAGCTAGCAATTAAAGGAGATTTATATAACATATATATATATATATATATATATATATATATATATATTTGTGTGAGTGCATAAGAAATGCATACATGCATTCATTCATAGTGATATAATATGTTTAGTTATTTATTTAATTATGACACTAGTTATATTCTTTAGTATATACGATCAACTATCTGCAAAGTGTATATGCACGCCTTGCTGCTAATTTGATCGACATAATTACATGCACAATAAATACCCAGGTTATATGCACAAGAGATAATATTCTTTCATGCATAGAGATATATTACAAAAAGCGTATAGATTAATTTATTATATAATTTCTGCGTGTGAAAACACTCAATTGAAGTGTGTACGCTTAGTTGTACTGTGATATGTTTATTTATGTAATAATTTGTAGTTGTACAAATATTTACCTGCATAGCCAAAATTTTGGTTATTATACAACACTAATTGTGAGTGTATTATAACACAGCGTATGCATAATATACATATCAGTATGCACAGCATCTGCACGTATGTATTGCACATATACGATTATATGATGTACTGTGAATATATATATATATATAATATTCTATATATGTATATAAATAAATGTGTACATAAGTATATGAATGAATGTGTGGGATGATGAACTCTTAAATATATAAATATATATATATATATGTATATATATGTGTGTATTATCTTAATGTACTTTATATATACGTATTATAATCAATATGTTTTATATATAATATGAATCTATAATAAATATATATACGTATTATATTTAAAATTATATATATATATATTATACTTGCACATAAATTGCATATAGGAATCATGCAGAATTGTGGTAAGCGCAACCTGTAGGCTATAGCTTACGTTTCGCACAAAGCAGGCGGCAAAAAGATTTATGTCCTAATAGCAAGAACTATATATATTATATATATATATATATATATTGCAATTGTCTGCATGAAATATTCGTAAGTAAGAAGCATAAATCTTTCTATTTGGTATTTCCGACTTTCTCCGTTGAATCTGCGGCTTTGTCTGAATTCCCTGCAACCGTTCGACCTTCGTCTTTGCCTAAAATTCGCTTTGAATAAACGCTGCTCCTCCATAGCACCTGCACCATTGGCGCCATAAGCAGATGGAATGAATTCTACTCACGCGTTCGTCGTTGTACGCGGATCTTATCATCTTTATCAGCCAACAACGACGACGATGACAACAACGACGACGACAACAGAGGGTGGAGACCGTGGAGTAGCTGTTGTCCAGTCTCAAAAGACCGCAGAACGATGACCAAGAATGATTGTCGTGAAGTTTTGATTTACGACCGGCATTAATGAATATTTAATGTTCCTGCTGGTCAGTTTCTATCGTGCTGACCGCTGCTGGTCATCTGCGCGACCTCTGACCCCGCTGCTGCTGACCAGTCCGTTGCCCAGTTTTGTTGACAATATTTTTGCAGTCCATCCTACGATCGATGGCTGCGTGATCTCGCTTATGATCAGAGGAATTAGACGGGTGGGTGGGAGAGGGTGAAGCGGTGGACATGGGGTACAGCGGTGACCTTTGCGTGACCCCTGTTTTGAGATCGCAAGACTGGGAGGCACGATTGGCAGCGATTACATGCCATCGACGCAAGGTCAGTTAATTGAGGTCGGGTCATCGGTTCGTGAACTCTGTCGATCAGTGTTATACGCGATTGAGGCGACGGCTACTGAAGCTGACGTCACAGTCGCCGAAGATCAAGATATCAGAGAGCATGACTCATTCATATAGCGCCACACTTTCCAATTATCAGCAACTCGCTGCATGCACGCGACCTGAATGGAGATACTCTCCATCGACGACCATTCATCATTTTAGCGCGTCAGTATCCGAATATTTATGGCCATGAATTTTTATGTAGCGCGATCAGCTTTCTTAAGTATATCATAGGAGTAAATGCGCATTAATAATATAGCGCTTCCTTAAGAAAAGCTTCTCAGTGACGCTGCTCCGTCAAGACAGTCAGTTTGTCGCAATTGTAAACTTGAAATTGCCGTTGATATATTAGAACCAGTTCGTTCTTTTCTCATAATAATTCTGGCGCCTATAGCGAGACATAAATAGCCAAATCGATGCTGGATAGACTTATTTAATGAGAAATCACACTATTAGATATTGCAGAAAAGAAATTAAAATAAAACATATGCAATATTTTCTAATAGTATGCCTAAATTGAATATGACGAAATGTTCGGTGTTTAACAGTATTCGCTACTCAGAACAATGATTGAAGGGACATGGACGAGAAAAAGACAAAGGAAGCAGACCTCTAAAAAAGTTAGTCCTTTGGGTGATGAAGGACGATTACAGCAGAGGATGAAAATAATAGATGGCTAAACAAGGAAAGAAGACACTTCAAATATCACAAGGCAACAAATACTTTTTAATGCATGACAGAAATGATGGTTGGCTCAAATATATATACGCACTCACATATACAATTCGGCCGAATAATGTTGTAATAAGAGCAGAGACACATAATTAATTATGCCTGTTAGTAAGTATGCACATACTGGAATCATTGAACGATACAAGCAAAGTAATTAAACGGTGTAAGTTCGGTTATTCACAAACATCATTTCAGTCTTCATTCTTTTCGGTTAAAATGACTTATTAGCATGATTATGTAAATCGCCTGCTGACCAGTACAGTGGAGGTCAGTGGTCATCAAATCACACTTGCTCAGAATTCAACATTCAGACAGTATTTTGGCATAACAGCTTCGATATGTCAACTTAGTGTTCTTGAATAAAAAGCAGAATATTCATTCCATTAGATCATGTAAAATTGCCTGAAATAGAGTTCGCTATTCTCTTAATCTAAATCGCAAGGTGCCATCATTTTGCAGCATTTTTGCAAGATCATCATAACATATCAGGTATGTTGCAATGAAAAGCCCTGGTTTATCAGTCTATAGATCGATTTAAATAAATCTTATATAATTCGCCAGTTGCATTGTCTGCTAATAGTTGACCACTGACCATGGTTAAGAACGCGTACAGTGGTCACTGCTGGGTCTACCACGTGCTCTCAATATCCGCTCACTTTATGCTAACTTTCTATTCGTCTTATTCCGTTCGATTCAACAGATGAAAAGACTAAGGACTGAATTAATGAATTAATCTTTCCGGCTGTCAATATAGATTTGCTGCTAAATGAACTTGGTCAATATATTATGACGGTGCAATTAAACGGAGTTTTGTTATCATTCAGTTAATTAAATGACATCAACGTCGACCACAGACCATATAACATCATGAATTTTATCTCATGAATCATCATGAATCATGTCAAGAATCATGCATCAAAAATTGCACAGAAAAAAGATCAAAATAGCTAATATTGCGTCTCTTTTGCTCTATGATATATAATGCAAAATTAGATAACTGATTCCCATTTGCGCTAATCATCGAGGCAGACCCGCTATTTGGACACTATAATAGAACTTTATAATTTCAGTATATATATATATATATAATTTTATAATTAATTATTTATTCTTATATAGGCCTATAGTATATACGTACACAATTTATATTTTATTTTTACATAATACATGTATATGCATTATACATGCGTATGCATTATATATATATATATATATATATATATATATTTGCGTATGTAATATAGATCTATGTGTATGCAGTATAGCATGGCTCGCAGAGTGGCTTACAATATTGTGTTGTTTAAATCCGATATGCGACAAACATGTATGAAGTGAGAGCATTAATGCATGAATTAAATATTTGCATGCGCAAATGGACTCATAAGTGTATTATGCATACACATCTAAATATATATTTGCGCATCGATTCTTACAATTTATTCAGAGAATGTATATTATACGCGTATAACATGTGTAGAAGTAATCATAGATATACAATTATACATGTACAACATCAATAAGTTTATGCACTATATGTACACACACACACAAGCGTGCACATGCAGAATTTTTACATTTAAAAGTCCAAATGTCTATGCATATGTATGCATGTTGAAAAAATTGTATGTTCAATGCGCTAACGTCCTGCTACAAATAACACATACCCAGATAGGACTATCTCTGCCTAATCATGCAGTAACACCTGTCATAGCCACATGTAATTATACATATATAAGTATATTTATATTTACATGCGCATGGCATATGGCCCATATATATATATATATATATATATATCTTTATGCTTGTACGTATATTGGTTCGTCGGCTTATTTATGAGTGTCAGAGCAATAATTCATATTAGGGAGAGTTTTCCGGATAATTATTTATGTCCCTGTATCTGTTGCGGTCGTTCATCTATAATATGTCCAACAAACACTAAAACCCTATTCTTAGTCGACATTAATAGGACAAAAGCGAAGAATCTATGAGCACGAGTGATGTATGTGAACATAAAAAGAAAAGCTGCACAAATGAAAATTCAAATACTAACGAATATGCGTGCATGGCAACCTGTATGCGCAGGTTTGCATTATAGATATATAAAATTTATTTCTAAGCATACAAAACATATACACCGTGGTTCAATAAAAAAAGGAAGCCAAACTGTTTTTCGTATATCTCTAATGCCTGATAATTAATCCTACTAAAATATTCCCGATATTTAGAGAATTGAACCATAAATAGGGCAAAGGCAAAGAATGTGATTCCAAAATGTCATGTCATGAATTTGAACGGCTAGAAAGATAGCCTATGTTTCTTTCAACTTCATCTGCCGAAATTTCAGTTTACGAGCAATTTCTTCTTTCAATTCTGTAACAAAGTACTTCAAACATAAAAACAGTCTTCAATATTTTTGTTAAGAAACACTAAGTAGTATTGGTTGATTATATAAACAGAGAAAATGTTATAGGCGACAGGATTTAAAACTGGACTGTTCGGAGGCCATAATGTGGGAGAAATGAAGTATGGTGTGCCTCTAAGACTTGTTGGCATTTCGATGATTTCCCTAGCTCTGTGGGCTTGTACTGTTCTGTTGAGAATGAAAATAACCTTGTGGGGCTATTGATTTCTGAAAACAGGTGGAAGGTGTTGTGACAGCAGAATTTTGCGATAATAGATCGTTAGTTTTTACTCCAGAATCACTGAAGACCAAATGGGAATGACCAAGTGTCGAAACCGCAACCAGCACCATAATAGGTTTTGCTGAAAACTTTAATATCGGCATATGAAGTTGAAGATTCATATCTTTCTATCAGTTTCCGATTCATCAATTGCGTACCAATGTACTGTAACTAAAGTGTTTTGAAGAGCAAATCGCAATTATTTGTCATCTTCTGTAAAGAAGCAGAACGGGAATAAAGTAAATAGGATTTTTTAGGATTAGCCATTCGAAATGATCAACGTTCACGAGAATAGTCACACTAGATTTTGAGCAAAACAAAAATATGTTGCTTATATACCGAGATTTATCAAAGGTAATTATAGGCCTATGCTGTAAAAGAGAAAATTAAACATGCACAACGTGAACCATATACAGAATGTGACACAGACTCTCTATAAACGGAAAAACAAACTAATAAATAGACATATAATCAGACATGGGCAAATATATAAGCGTCTGCAAATATATATATGCATATATATATATATGCATATATATGTATGCCTATATGTGTGCATATATATGTATCATGTATATCTGCTGGCCTGCGTGTATATTTTCTGAAGATATATCTGTGTACATCAATAATTATAAAGAGTAGTCGACACGGCGCCTGAATACATACATATATATATATATATATATGAATCGATTTCGCCGAACGATTGCTGCTCTATTTCGAAGATATGCATCAATTGGATGTTTACGCGGTTTGTGTTCGGGGACCTTAAATTATAGGCTATGTCGTACTCGATATTCATTGGAAGCAAGCAGCAGTGGCGACAGATCTGACCAGATACATTCGGTTGAAAAATGTATAGAGTCGAAATTAAACGGTGGATATTTATATACTGAAACTTATACTTATACAAATAATTGCATATAAATAGAAGAATATAATATATATTATATATTTTATATGTACGCCTATATTATATGCCAAACCGTAGCCATAAAGTCGGCATTGCTATTGCGAAAATATAGCGATGCTATGTTTTTAAAACGAGATTATTCACTGCAGGCGCTCAGTCAAAACAGAATTAGATAGGAAGGTAAACTCAAAATAGGTTTCCAAGAAGAAATTCAAGAGTTTGCAGACAAATAGGCAGGCAGAAGTGAGACGGTTGTACGGCGGAAGACATTGGAATGGAGAGAGAGAGAGAGAGAGAGAGAGAGAGAGAGAGAGAGAGAAGAGAGAGAGAGAGAGAGAGACGAGAGAGAGAGAGAGAGAGAGAGAGAGAGAGAGAGAGAGAGAGAGAGAGAGAGAGAGAGAGAGAGAGAGGAGAGAGAGAGAGAGAGAGAGAGAGAGAGCGAGAGAGAGAGAGAGAGAGCGAGAGAGAGAGAGAGAGAGAGAGAGAGGGGGGGTTATTGGAAAGAGATGTGATGAGACTGGACGTAAAGATAAATAACATAGTAGCCATTGAATCAAGATAAGATTTGCGCAGTCCGATGGCTCCCAGTGATGAATAAAAGACCAGCACAGATATCACAAAGAGTTACACTGTTGACGAGCTGGTACGTTCATGCATGTCCTTATAGGAATGATAAAATGCATCTTGATGCAAGGCTATAGTGGCAAAATTAGAGGTGAGTACACGCTATACAGTTGCCTTACAGTAGGTCTGTGGTCTGCAGGTCATTTTCCCCGTATATTTAATACAAATACTTGTGAGGTATAAGTGCATGCACGCTGTATACCCGCGTATAGCCTTAACTACATCCCGGCCAGCATGCATACTAATGGCAGTTAAACATATAACAATTAAATATATGTATATTTTTATATATAAATTATGGGAAAACGCTTACCGGTATACACTTCTGCTAAATTTTGAATGCGCATAAAGATAACGCACGCTATGTGTTTTTAAACGAGACACACACACACACACACACACATCGCGGCGTCAAACGGATTTTGTGCACGCTTCAGCAAAAGTTCTGTTCATTTCAGTTGAATGCACAACAATTTTCAGCTCTTGACCTGTAAGACTCAAATATATATGTATATATGTATATACGCTTGAGTGTATAATATTAATTGCACGCACACCCTTATATATATATATTTACATACATAAAACTCTAAAATTGAATAATTGTACTTATATTATATGGGTTTAATTTACGTAGGCTATAATTAAGAAAATGGTCGACCGTGTGTAGTCTCCTGTCAATACACAATTGCCTATTTATAAATGCATCGCAATTTCGAGGTATATATACTATATAGATCTATATATATATATACTATATATAATGTTCAATGCTTGAGTTCATGGTTATCCATAGATATGCAGTCACTGCAGTGGCTCATTACACGCACTTTGGTCGCATGTATATGCATTAACTAGTGACCAGTAGATCGGTCAGTCGCTGGCGCTGCATAAGTAGGGGTCAGCTTCCATGGAAGGAAGTAAGCGCCGATGCAATCAGGAAATTCTTCGCTTTTATTCTGCGCACGTAATTTGCACATTTAATGGATCTATAATTGCGTGCATGATCCTTTGGACTTCTGTGCTTGCAGTAATTATATCGTTCGTTTGAAGTAACTGTTGGTTAATTCAGTGTGTTGTGAAGGTTTTGGCGAGGTTCAGGATGATGATGCCAATGTTGCTGTTGATGATGATGATGATGATGATAACGACGACGACGACGATGATGATGATGATGATGATGATGATGATGATGATGATGATGATGATGACGATGACGATGACGATGACGATGACGATGACGATGACGATGACGATGACGATGACGATGACGATGATGATGATGATGATGATGATGATGATGATGATGATGATGATGATGATGATGATGATGATGATGATGACTGTGGTGGTGGCTGCTATGATCGAACGGTGGTCGTCGTCGTCATTATTATCATCTTCGTCGTCATTAATTCCATCATCATTGTCCTCGTCGTCATAATCATCATCATCAAAATCATCATAATCATCATCATCATCATCATCGTCAACAACTCGCCATCATCATCATCGTCATTATTATAATCATCATCGTCATTATTGTCATCATCGTCGTCGTCGCCGTCGTGACGATTCCAATATATAGTGGAGTTGCAACAAAGAAGGTCGATGTTATTCGCCCAAAAGGACATCTGTGTGTGTGCGTCTGTTTGTTTATATCTGTCTGTATGTCTATGCGATTCCATGCTATAGCATTATTCGATAGTTATAACGCGTGAGTGTATAAGTCACAAAAGGTGTCTGATAAAGAATGTGAGAGGAAATAAAGGATGACTTTTAAGACGCCTTTGTATATGATATAGCTCTACATGTATATATAGTATAATTATACTTTGCACCGATGCTATATATGATCGATTTCCCATCAATCCCCCACCAAGTATTATATATATATATATGTATATAATATTGGTCACCGAACAGTATAACTATGAATATAAACGTATAAACATATGAAGTGCATGGGGCTTCTCTTTTCTAGCCTCGGTATACTTGAGAACGTTTAAGACGAAATCTATATTTTGGCCCAGTTTCTATGCAGAGGGTCGAAAGTGGAACAGCAATGTTGACAGAAACCTTTGTAATGGTTATAGAATTTGACCCTCGAACTCTGGATTCATTGCCCCACCATGCACCCTAACCACTTGATCAAAGAACACTTCACTTGTTGGTTGTTATACATGTATATCCATCATGTGAACCGCCCTCCACTCTCTTCGACTGTGAGTAAATGTCTAAAATATCTATACACGATTCTGTCAAATCCAAATCTATACTTGCGAGTTTCTCAGAGTCGTCCAACCAACAACAACGCTGACGTTTACTTTGTGCTGTGAATATAGTCTACTTATGTGTATAAAGATCTCAACTAGATACATATACAATAAATATGTATATAATATATATATATAAAGATCTCAACAAGATACATATACAAAGACATATATATAAAGATATATATAATTATATATATACAAAGATCTCAACAAGATACAGACAATGCACTCTTGATCGCATCGTTATCTGCATGGCGTCGTTCACATGCTTCTTTGCTGGTTTTCCTCCCAATCTTATTCACACACTATACCAGTGTTCTATCCTTGGCGTCGCCAGTCCAAAGACTGCAGAAGGAGGAGGGCCACGCTGCATGATCAATTGATCATCTCTGCTATTTGAAGCCGGATCGCTAACCAGCAACTGACCAATTACCACTGCATGCAGACGCACTTATATACTTCTAATTTGTGCATATAATATATACTTATATGAATTGTTTTCTTTCGAGAAGTTTTTTACTCATAAATCAGACGTATATAGATATATCAATCATATAAGAGAAAACCTTTGCAATATGGTGTGCGCATTTTCAGAATTTGCTTAGCGCCTTTTTAACTATTATAACAAAGGCGCTCATTATCTGCCGTTGTTTTTGTTTGTGTCATTTTTTGTCCTTATAATTTGCTGCGTGACTTCGATGAGTCATGCACATGCTTTTCGCCGACATTGTTATACAGTTAGGCGTCAGGTATAGGTGTCACGTATGGGTGTCAATCGCAGGTGCCATCGCTTAGGTGTCATGTACGGACGACACCTGTGTGTGTGGCAGGTAAAGGTGTCATGCAATTACGTATGGATACGCGTATAGCAACCTATATTGCATATCGAATAGATGGACTGTAGTTTGAGAAACCATGAGCTGCTGAATAGACATCGAAACAGAAACAAAGGCTTCTATGCATGCATATATAGTCGTATATACAGGGTCGCCAAAAAAGTAATCCTCTAAGGTTTTCAACCCATATCTTGGCCAAAAATACGAATTTTTAAATGAAACTTTACAGTCTTAAAGACAATTCATATTTACGTACAATGGCCAGATTTCAACAAAAATGTTCAAACAGAACAAAAGTTATATCACTTTTAGTGAGGCTACCCACCGTTTTTTGACGATTCAAAAACGCGATGCAACAAAAAGTAACAAAAAACCAATTTAATTATTCTGGCCAATATCTTGGCCGGAAGTAAGAATTTCGAAATGAAATTGTACAGGCTTAAAGACAATTCATATCTACACATGATGGCCAGATTTCAGCAAAATATTTCAAACATAATAAAAGTTATGGAACTTTTAAGGAGGCCTCCCACCGTTTTTTGACGATTCAAAGACGTAACGCAGCAAAAAGTAGCAAAAACACGATTTTATTAAGTCTCATCTCAAATAATTGTGATCAAATAGGCTTTGATAATGCCAGATGATCATTATTTTCACTATTTAAAAAGGAACAGGGTGCCAGAGTAGCTGCACGTCACTGAGAAGTCACTTAGCAAGATGACAATCAAATTGGTAAATAAGAAATCTGTCAGATTAATCAACCGGTCCATCAAGAACTTTGCAAAGAGACTCAAAAGAAGTTTCGGCACTGTTGGTGGGCACATTGAACACAAGTTGTGAATCACTATCAAGTTCAGTTCCAAACAGTTATTTGAGATATGACTTGATAAAATCACGTTTTTGTTACTTTTTGTTGCGTTACGTTTTTGAATCGTCAAAAACGGTGGGTGGCCTCACTAAAAGTGGTATAACTTTTGTCCTGTTTGAAATATTTTGATGAAATCTGGCCCTCTTATGTAAATATGAAATGTCTTCAAGGCTGTAAAATTTCATTTAGAAATTCTTACCCCTGGCCATGATATTAGCAAAAAAACTAATTTTTTTAGCGTTTCGTTTTTGAATCGTCAAAAAACGGTGGGGGGCCTCACTAAAAGTGATATAACTTTTGTTCTGTTTGAAATATTTCGTTGAAATGTGACCATTGTACGTAAATATGAATTGCCTTTAAGACTGTAAAGTTTCATTTAAAAATTCCTATGTTTGGCCAAGATATGGGCTAAAACTCGTAGGGGATTACTTTTTTTGGCGCACCCTGTATACAATGAAT
The DNA here is from genome assembly GCA_949752735.1 of Lumbricus terrestris. Classification (NCBI taxonomy): domain Eukaryota; kingdom Metazoa; phylum Annelida; class Clitellata; order Crassiclitellata; family Lumbricidae; genus Lumbricus; species Lumbricus terrestris. The sequence goes on along the minus strand of OX457038.1, from coordinate 47,036,413 downwards.
GTCTGGTTTTGACAGACACAATCGAGTTCAATCTGAAACCCAGGTATACAAGACCCCAACAATCATGAAAAAGTTATCAGCGTGGATTTATATGTGTGTAAGAGTATAGTTGTGTAAGGGTAGTTGTGTAAGGGTCGGTATGTGTATGCATGCATGCATGCATGGATAGATGGATGAATGAATAAATGAATGCAGGCATGGATGGATAGATGGATGAATGAATGAATGAAATCATGGATGGATGGTGGAAGATGGATAGATAGATGGATGAATAAATGAATGCAAGCATGGATGGATAGATGGATGAATGAATAAATGAAAGCATGGATGGATGGATAGATGAACGAATAAATGAATGCAAGCATGGATGGATAGATGGATGAATGAATAAATGAAAGCATGGATGGATGGATAGATGGATGAATGAATAAATGAAAGCATAAATGGATGGATAGATGGATGAATGAGTAAATGAGTAAATGAATAAATGAATGAATGGATGGATGGATGGATGGATGGATGGATGGATGGATGGATGGATGGATGGATGGATGGATGGATGGAAGGATGGATGGATGGATGGATGGATGGATGGATGGATGGATGGAAGGATGGATGGATGGATGGATGGATGGATGGATGGATGGATGGATGGATGGATGGATGGATGGATGGATGGATGGATGGATGGATGGATGGATGGATGGATGGATGGATGGATGGATGGATGGATGGAAGGATGGATGGATGGATGGATGGACGAATGAATGAATGCAAGCATGGATGGATGGATGAACGAATGAATAAATGAATAAATGAATGAATGGATGGATGGATGGATGGATGGATGGATGGATGGATGGATGGATGGATGGATGGATGGATGGAAGGATGGATGGATGGATGGATGGATGGATGGATGGATGGATGGATGGATGGATGGATGGATGGATGGATGGATGGATGGATGGATGGATGGATGGATGGATGGATGGATGGATGGATGGATGGATGGAAGGATGGATGGATGGATGGATGGATGGACGAATGAATGAATGCAAGCATGGATGGATAGATGGATGAATGAATAAATGAATGCAGCAGGCATGGATGGATAGATGGATGAATGAATGAATGAATGCATGCATGGCTAGATGGATGAATGAATAAATGAATGCATGGATGGATAGATGGAAGAATGAATGAATGAATGCAAGCATGGATGAATTGATGGATGAATGAATAAATAAATAAATGCAGGCATGCATGCATGTATACACATAATTATTATTACTGCATTGATGTATAGATCTATATATATCTTGCTTGAAGATCGTTTCTAGATATGAATGCATGCTGTAGGGATTGAAAGGACAAAAGGACAAAAGGAGGAACGGACGAATCGGATGGAATGAATGATCCTGCAGGACGAGTGAGTATATCCACAGAAGGATGAGGAGGTGGACCTCCTCCGTGGTGAATATGATGATCAGAGCCGAAGAAGAGTCGACCTCCATCGAGTCATCATACAACGGATTCGATTTCCTTCTGCCGTCGAAATTAGCCGAGCGACCGGAAGTGTCTCCTATTAACATATTATCGCGCATGCGCAAATGGGTCGTTTGCTTTCCTCCGTCGACGACTCCGCCGCATGGAGCGACTCCTAGCGAGCGTCGAACGAAGCGATGTAATTATATATATTGGATCTGTGCGAAGGAGAGGAGGAGGCTCTGGCCGTCCGGTCCCGTCCGTCCGTCCGTTTGTCCGTTTGTCCGTTCGCCTAACGAATTTATCGGTTAATGGAAGTGGGTCGGTCTCCCAGCGGACGAGGCTCCCGGTCGGACGTGGAGAGGGAAGAGGAGAGGGAAGGTGGAAGAGAAGAGGGAAGGGAGAAGGGGGAAGAGGGAAGAGGAAGGTGAATTTCGGAGTCGAATTGACTGAGACGTCAACTGATTTAGAAGATGTTCTTGGGCCTGGGGGCATGAAGCAGCCGCCCATCCCACCTTCAAGATGCACGCAGCGCCCCCACCGAGCGGACAACGGGATCGGATGGGCGGAGGAGGGAGGAGGAAGGGGAGGAAGACGTCTTCCGTGGGGAAAACGTGGAATTATTCTTAATTTTGGAACCGTTCCGAAGACAATAGATGCCAATTACACCCCCACACACACATATACACATTTTATATTTTATTTTTATTTATTTATTTATTTTTTCCTCAACCAAAACAACAAACATGATACAATTATGGCATTGAATAATACATCAACATTATTTGGTGAAGAATGGGGAGACCCAAAAGGGATAGAAAATCCCGCTGATAGGGCCACCCATAATTCATGTAAAATATAACAGAAAAATATGACAGAACAATCAATTGTAGGAATAAAAAAATGATGAGGGAGAGAGAAAAAAAATATTTAGCAATCGAAATTTTTGTATATAACGAGAAAAAAAAAAACAACTCTTAACTAATGACTTAACTAAAGACTTAACTAAGGGCTTGGCGAAACCACTGAGCAGAAACCATAACCGTTAAATATCAGGAAGTGTGTTAAGTAGATAAAGGCGAAGTTTATGCTTAAATAATCTTGTGTTAGGTAGGGAGTGAAGATATGTAGGGAGAGAGTTCCAATATTGGGAGCCAGTATATTGTATAGAGAATCGACGAGTGTTAGTATGTGCGTAGGGAAGGTCATAAACAGTTAATTTTCTAGTTGAATAAGAGTGGCGATGAGAGGTAAGGTTAAAGAAATCATTAAATACAAGTGGTAATAGGCCATGGTTATAGCGGTACATAAACTCTCCTATTTGCAAGTGCCTAATTTGATCGATCTTTAATAATCCAAATTCCTTGAAATACAGAGCGGTGTGGGCCCGGCGAGGAATATTAGCTATAAAACGGATTGCATATTTTTGAAGGGTGACTAGTCTGATAAAATTAGATTTGTAAGTAGACGTCCAAATTAAATTACAGTAGGTTAGATAAGGATAAATAAGAGAATAGTATAGCATAGACCGGATAGAGACAGGAATCAGTTTAGATGAGCGAAATAGCACACCAACAGTCTTAGCAATTTTGCTAGAGATATTATTGATGTGTTCCTTCCAATTTAGATGCTGGTCAATGTATACACCCAAAAATTTTGTGGAAGTCACTTGGGTGATAGGAGTCCCTTCAATAAGTAGAATAGGAAGTTCATTGGGATATTTTTTCTTATGGGATCTGAAGAGGATGTAGCTGGTTTTATCCAAATTTAGAGTAAGTTTATTAGATCGAAACCAATCAACGACTCGGTGAAGCTCAGAATTTACAGTGTTGAAAAGGGTATCAATAGATTTATCAGAATGAAATAAGTTAGAATCATCAGCAAATAGCACAAAATACATAGAAGGCGATACATTTGGTAAATCATTAATATAGATTAAAAATAAAAGAGGTCCAAGATTAGATCCTTGAGGGACACAGTGAGAAATGAGTTGTAGATCAGAGTTACAATTATTAACAGAAACCAGTTGAAAACGATTTTCCAGATAGCTAACAAACCATTGTAATTGTGTCCCTCTAATTCCATAGTTATAAAGTTTTTTGATCAAAATATGATGATTTACAGAATCAAAGGCTTTAGCTACATCAAGGAAGATACCAAGGGAGTATTCGTTATTTTCAATTGCATTAGAGATTTTGTCTTGTATGCTTAGAAGGGGCATGTAGGTAGAATGACCCTGTTGGAACCCATGCTGAGACTGAAATAGTACTTTCTCTTTTGATAAAAAACTATCTAAACGTGCGTACATTAATTTTTCAAATATTTTAGCGAAGAATGGGAGTACAGAAATCGGTCTGTAGTTAGAAACATTGTCCCTCGGGCCCTTTTTATGAATGGGTATGACCTTGGCAGTTTTCAATGCAGAGGGGAATACTCCAGTGGTAAATGAGCAGTTGACAATCTCTGATAGCGGAATTGCAATTTTAGGCAATGTTAATAGGGCTATGGCAGGGTCAATTCCATCGACTCCTTTACTATGCGTAGTGCGAATGGTATGCGCAAGGTTCATTATTTCACAAGGTGTAGAAGGGATTAATGCTATAGAATGTGGAAGGGGTTGGGATAAATAAGAGAGAAAAGAGTTAGTTGCAGCAGGTATTTTATTAACAAGAGATTGTGCAATACCTGTGAAAAAATTATTGAATTTAGTTGCTATAGTCTGAGGGTCAGTAATTTGTTCATCATTTACATTCAATGCAGTAATTACAGATTCTCTGTTAGTATCTCTATCCAGTATACTCCTCAGAAGACCCCAGGTTTTTTTAAGGTTATTACTATGGATTAAAAATTCGGATGCATAATAATCTTTTTCGGCTTGCAATTTAACTTTCTTAAATTTGTTTCTATATAGGATGAATTTCCTCTTGTTGGCCTCATTTGGATTTTTTACGAATGTTTTATATAGTTTCGCTTTCTTATTACTAGATTTTACCAGTGCCCGAGTCATCCACGGCTTTTTTGGGATAGAGTTGCGAGCATAAGTCCTAGTGGAAATTGGAAAACAATCATCATAAAGCTTCTTATAATTGCTAAGAAATAGGTCATAGGCCTTATCAGTGTCTAGTTCTGTACAAGCTTCACGGATATCAGACCAGTCCGTAGAATCTAAGGATTGCAAAAATTTGGTTTTATGGTCATCAGATACTAGGTTGAATGTCAGTGTTTGAGGCTTGTTAGGAGGTTTGATGGGACTAAAATCAAACCATGCTATGATTGGTAAATGATCAGAGATGTCTTCGATGAGAATAGAGGAATAAATAAGTTTGGTCCAAATGTTAGTGAATATGTTATCTAGTAATGTAGATGTATGGTCAGTAATCCTAGTAGGTCTGGTTATGAGAGGCAATAGATGATGGGCGGTAAGGCAGTGGTAGAGATCAGCAGTGGCCTTGTGGCTATTAATTTTCAAGAGATCCATGTTAAAATCACCTAAAATTACTATGTCTTTTGATTTTTTTAGCATACCATCTAAAATGTTGTTAATTTCTTCAGAGAAATCTTCTAGTTTAAGCCCAGGTGGCCGATAAATAACCCCAACTGTGGTTGTCCCAGTTTTATGTACTACGCGAATAAAAAGACCTTCAAAAAATTGAAAAGGAGAGGAATCAGATCCTATTGAGTCTAAAATTTGGTACGAGATTTCTTCTCTAATCAAGAATCCCACTCCTCCTCCGCCCTTTCCAGATGCTCTGGAACGATGAACAAATTGATAACCAGGCACTTTTATTAGATCGGTATTGGATTCGTTCAGCCAGGTTTCTGTTAATGCAAGTATAGATACTGGTAAAGAGTTCAGCAGATCTTTGATTTCATTAATTTTTGGTAAAATGCTTCTTGTATTTACATGCAAAAATGATAGAGAATTTGGAGAGGAGGCTAGCTTTGATCTGAGGGATTGAATAGACGAATATGTACTGTCACATTGTAAATCATTAAAATAGTTGCTATCAGGATCTAGATCAGGGTTGTTTAATAGAGTTCGATTATCATTCTCCTCTGTTAATACTTCTAGGCTTAAGTCTCCTAGGTCGCTTTGAAATCCTACATAACCATCGGTTGAAGTTTTTAGTATATCCTCACTGGACCCAACTTGTGCTTGGGAAAAAGGGAATAGATTAGCTGTAAAAGAGTATTCATTTGTGGAAGATTGCATCAGGGTATTAGAAATAATGGAGGTAGGGTGTTCAGATATAGAATCACAGCTGTCAATTGAAAGATCAAGTTCATGCTCAGTGTTTTCGCTTAAGCTAGGGTTAAATACACCGAAGTGTATGTCTCTCAGCAAGCTGGCAGAGAGGCGTACAACAAAAAAAACCTATTTACAGAAGTACATTTAAGTATAAACAGGTAAGTTTTTAAAATGCAATTTTAAAACTGAGAGTACGTTGAGAGGAGTGGAGTAGTAGACACGACAAATAAAAGTGTGGTATAATAAAGGTTCAAATGCTCAAATGCCACCAAAATGAATATGCAGTCAGCAAAAGTAGAAAAAGAATTAAACAGGATAAAATAACAATTCATCAACTTACACACATCAAGTTAATTACTTTGCATAGGTGCATTTGAGTCCAACCATCAATTGTCATTAAGGCATCAAAGTCAGAGATTAATATGCTAAAATCAACGAAGAACAACAGCTTAGAACTGTACTTAAATTGTTCAATTACTTGTCAATCACATCTTGAGTGAATGTAAAACATTATTTAGGTCATATATAGTACAAGCAAATGTTTTAAGTCATCCACAGGGGGAAAAAAACCATCATGTTAAAAATGAAAATAATTACAAAATAATTAATAGATAAAGATACAAAAGTGAACAGAGAAAATCTAAGTAAGCCAAAAAGTTTTAAAAACATATTTTTTTAAAGTAACAAACATGGAAGTTTAAAACTGAGAAGTTAAGATACATGTGAGAGAAAGAGAGGAAACACAGAGGTGAGATTATAAGATCTATAGCAAAAAAGTAGACTAGACTGAAAGAGAGGAAACAGTTCACGGTGAATGTGTAAAACTCTGTTAGTCTCTAGACTCTTTCATAGTTTTGTAGAAGAGTATCCAAAAATTGAAATTGGAAATAAATGGATGAATTCAGCAGATATAGATTAGATTTGTTCCAAACTGCTGATGACAGAGAAATAGTGAGTTAGTCACATGCTACCTTATTGGGATAAGTCTGAGATTTGGTTCTCCAATTCGTTGAGGAAAGTGAGCGAGTCCACTCTGAAAGGCTTCTCGCTCAGATGGTCGGTTTTCTTCAGAAAGACTCTTCCTCCGGCTGTCCAGGTCGAATGGATAGCTTTTGATTTTAGGAGACTTCTTGCCTTGGCGAATATTTGGGAATTCGTTCGTGTGAGGTGCTCGTTAATGAAGATTCGAGGATTCTCTGAGTCAGTCCGTAGAAGTTTCTTCGATCCAATGATAGCATCTCGTACCTTTTTTTGCGTAAATTGGATGACCAATGGCCGGCATTTGCTTTTCCCCTGGGCTGGGATTCTGTATGTGTAGGAAATATCCTCCTCTTTAATGTTAAGCTGAAGTCGTTTATTACACACGTCAATTAGGTCCAGTGTATCAGATTGATGAGAAAGAGCCTTGGCACTCTTGTTACTGACCAGATATTTATCAGTGGATTCAGAAAGTCCATGGAAAACCAAATTGTTGAGTCTAGATTGGTTCTCCACTTCGTCAAGTTTCTGGCGGAGCAGAGTGTTTTCTTGTTCCAAAGACGATTGTTTGAGGTCATGGGATGCATGCAGTTTTGTGCATATATCTTTTGTGGCTTGTTCGATCGAGTTTTCCAATTTTTCAGAGAACGATTCCATGTACTTGTCGAATCTTGATTCAACAGCAGTGTCGACGAGTTTATTCAGGGTGGCCATTAATCTGACTGCGATTGCATCAAGAATTCGCTCGTCTTGAAAAACTTCAAGGAGGTCCTCGACTCTAATTCGGTCCTCGGCTTTCATTCCTTTTTTAGACATGGTTTCGTAAAGAATATCCTCGTAGGCAGAAAGACCAGATGCACGAATAAGTTCCGTTCAATCGTGAAATCTTTATACGACGATAAATGTCTGTTTATTATTAAAAATTAAGAAATTTAGGTTTCTTGTCGCACGCCGCACGTGTTGTTAATCGGCCGCCATCTTGTCTTGCCTTAAGATTGTATATATATATGCATGTATGCAGTATATATGTGTGTGTACGTGTGTGTGTGTGTGAGTGTTCACATATAGGCGTGAGTCATCTGTCATATAATTCATGAAATTGAAGACACGTGCCATGCGTTCATTGTCTTCACTATACATGATTGTACATGATTGTACATATACATGATTGTATATCTCCATCCATGACGTCAGATTCTCAGCTATAGAGTCTCAGTTGACAGACGAAGCGATCATTGAGATTTCATTTATATATCGACGACTCTTAGCCGAATATTTTTATGAGCTATTTGTCAGTGAGTTACGAAATATTTTTTCTAGATGGTTTATAAAAATAAAGAGACCATTTACATGAGAAATTACTGAAATATTCGGTAATTTGTCCTATAGTCATGCATTCACATTTTAAGGCAACTGCATGCATGACCGACGTGACCGGATCATAACCCTCTCTGAGTCGCTGACCCCTGCAGCATCCACCCCTCATGATCATCACTTCACACGCCTCAGAATCATCGTTGACTGCGTGAATTTGCAAATGAAGTATAAGTGATTTTAAGTAATAATTATATATACAATGTAATTATATAGTATACATGCAGGACATGTGATTCACGCATTCACACGCACCAGAAATGATGACGATGACGACGACGATGATGATGATGCTGACGACGACTACGACGACGATGATGATGATGATGCTGACGACGACTACGACGACGATGATGATGATGATGATGTTGACGACGACTACGACGACGATGATGATGATGATGCTGACGACGACTACGACGACGATGATGATGATGTTGACGACGACAACGATGACGAAAACAATGAGTTTTTTCATGCCCAAAGGCAGGTCTATTGACATTTGCATGTGCACTCAGAGGATGAGATGAGTGAATTGCTTGCAAAAAGTTGCAATGCCCGTATGCTCTGCTCACAGACAACGACTACAAGGTACGAAACATATCGCTGCACTACAATTATATATATATATATATATATATATATATATATATATATATATATATGCGGTATATATAGCTGACACGCATGCATGGTGGATAAGTTCTTTCTCTGCATGCAGATCTTCATAATTCATTACGTCTATATATATAGTATATATACTCAGTGACACGAGGGAAACAAATTCTCCTCCCTGGGACGATCGGGGGTCGCCCGCCCATCACAATGCCCTATACGTTGGATGGACAGGAGGAGGAGCAGTGGGGAACTTATTCCCTCTGCCAATTGCACCCTGCGTGGAGCTCATGCATAAAACATGGCAGTAATGGTTCCTGACTGATGCCGCTGCTGCCTTGTAATATTATATGTACACTGTGAGCCATAAAAAACCGTGCCACTTTATGTTTAGCTATATCTCTGTCATTTCTTTATCGATTTTTACACTTTTTGCATTATTTTAAACAGGAATCAATACTCTAAAGAGCAGAAATAAACATTATCGATTTCATCCTACATGCATGTTAAACTTGTCTTGCGAAACTGAAGACACTAAAAAAACACGTGAGAATCGATCAATGCTGCATTTTTACTACTTAAATGCAAACAATTTTTCAGTGCCTTTATTTGTTTAAAGTTTGTGTTCAAAAGGACTTCCTTTTTCACGTACACATTTTGCCAAGCGACGTCGCCACTGATCAATTGCAGTGTCAATAAGATGTTGTTCCAGATCGTTCCAGACGGATACGAGACACTGCCGAAGTTCATCAGTGTTCTGAATGCGCTTTTGGTACACGCGCTGTTCCATAAGCATTTCCGTTCCAAATCGTTATGAATAATGCGTCTGACCGTCGTTTGTGTAAGATTCAGCTCTCTCGCGATTTGTCTGGTTGAAAGATGTGTTTTAGGCTTGTCTTCCTGGCTCTGAACCAATTCATTGACAGCGGCGATATTATCTTCAGTTCGCGACGATTTTGGCCGACCACTTCCCGCAGCGCGTTCAACTGAACCGGTAGTTCTCAACTTTCGCAGAAAGTCATCTAATGTTTTTCTTTTCCATTTCTTGTTCGGAAACTCCTTAATTAATCGTCTAGAAGAATAATTTTTGCATTCCCGCAGATTTTTAATTAAAATTTTATCATCAAAGCTCAACATTTTAAAATTTTAACTCAAATTTTCAACCATCAACTTTATTTACATTATGCTGCGAAACGGATATGACGTCATCGCGCAAGTAAATAAGTAAATCGTAGAGATTTAATTTTTCTTTCAAACGACACAAAAAGATATAAAATTGTTAAAATATCGACCGAGATATAGCTAAAAATAAATTGGCACGGTTTTTTATGGCTCACAGTGTATACTGATGCAACGGCTGCTGCAGCAGGATGCAGACCTTTAAATCCACCAGCTATATATTATATATATATATATATCGTCAGAATATAATGCCAATCCATCGGGATACCATGCACACTCACACACACACACACACACACACACACACACACACACGTATAATATACATTCGCAATCTACATGTATGTGCCACGCATGTGAGGCGCTGGGGTGTAATGGGTATCTTCGTTGCCTTGCATGCAGCCGGAAGGTTACAGGTTCGAATCCACCTCAAGTCACCGCGTATCGACTTTGGGCAAGTCCTGCGCTCGCAATAGCTCTGCAGCGCTTCAGCGTGAAACTCCCGATGCAGTGTCCGCGCTGTAGTCGGGAGCGCCTCTGAGTATAGAGAGCTTGAAGGAAGGGGCGCTATAACAAGTGCACATGCAAACAAAAAAGCATGAGTCATCACATCATAGACTACATATAGATTTATGTTGCATGGACATTGAAATGTATTCTCTAATAATGTATCACATACAATATATTGTATATCTATCTTCTGTACATGCATGCATGTATATGCACACATTTAATTATATATAGATCTAATTATACATATTATATAGATATACGTCTCCATATATGTATAACTTGTATTTATATATATATATATATAATATGTATTATATATATACGTGTATAAATGAGATCTGGGACACACTGGTCCTGCGTCCAATATCCTCTGTTCATGACGAGATAAAATGATCGATGATGGTTGATCGATCCATCTAATTTCGTCTCTCTCTTTTTTTCTATGCAGATGAACTACTACACTACTACCACTGCAGCAGCAGCAGCAGCAGCAGCAGCATCCTCTGCAGTCGGTGGAATGACGGATCGGACTCGGACATCCCCCACCCACCCACCTATCTCCACTCGTCGAGGGAGGGAGACACGAAGACCACCAGAACGGGGAACATGGGGTGGGGGTGGATCGACTGGGTGCGGTGGAGGTGGAGGGGGCATCTGCGCTTCACATACACTGTAGAATAGGCTTGTGTTGTCAGTGACTCGGATATTTCACAAGTCTATTTCTATGGAGTTCGTGACGTCAGAGGGTCGATGCTGCCCCCGAACCCCACCCTCGCTGGTCTAGTTCCACCTCCGTCTGACCAGATTGTCGGTCAGTGACCATCGGTCAAAGGACAAAGGCAGACAGAACATATGGTAACTAGTGAAATGAATGGATAAATGAATGAATGAATGAATGAACGAATGAATGAATGATATATATGCGAACGCATATATAATGAATGAGTGAACGAGTGAATGAGTGAATCAGTCAGTGAATCACTGAATTAGAGAATGAATGAATGAACGAATGAACGAATGAACGAATGAATGAATGAACGAATGAACGAATGAATGAACGAATGAACGAACAAACGAATGAATGAATGAACGAATGAACGAATGAATGAACGAATGAACGAATGAATGAATGAACGAATGAACGAATGAATGAACGAATGAACGAACAAACGAATGAATGAATGAACGAATGAACGAATGAATGAACGAATGAACGAATGAATGAATGAATGAATGAACGATAGGCGAACGCAAATATAGCGAACAGTGAGTGAGCGAGGGAGCGAGTGAGCGAGTGAGTGAGTGAGTGAGTGAACGAGTGAGTGACTGACTGACTGAGTGACTGAGTGAGTGAGTGACTGAGTGAGTGAGTGACTGAGTGAGTGAGTGACTGACTGAGTGACTGACTGAGTGACTGAGTGAGTGAGTGACTGACTGAGTGAGTGAGTGACTGAGTGAGTAAGTGAGTGAGTGAGTGAGTGAATGAGCGACTGACTGACTGACTGACTGAGTGAGTGATTGAGTGAGTGAGTAAGTGAGCGAGTGGTGAGTTAGTGACTGACTGATTGAGTGACTGAGTGAGTGAGTGAGCGAGCGAGTGACTGACTGACTGACTGACTGACTGACTGAGTGAGTGAGTGAGTGATTGAGTGAGTGAGTAAGTGAGCGAGTGGTGAGTGAGTGACTGACTGAATAACTGAGTAAGTGAGTGAGTGAGTGAGTGAGCGAGCGAGCGAGCGAGTGACTGACTGACTGAGTGAGTGAGTGAGTGATTGAGTGAGTGAGTAAGTGAGCGAGAGGTGAGTGAGTGAGTGACTGAGTGACTGTATGACTGAGTGACTGAGTGACTGAGTGACTGAGCGAGTGAGTGATAGGCTCAACGAAACATCATAATTATGACTTCCACTGAATCGAACAATCGAAGTAAAGTTTTCAATTATAACCACCAAAACAAAAGAACAGTCAGAAAGTACTAAGGACGATATTTTCATTGTGAGCAGTATTATGCCTACTTTTATTTTAATTTTAAGTTTTACAACCACAGACAAAGGTGGCAAAGTTTTTAGAAAGCTAAGCTATACATGTATATAGTGCATAAATAAAATGATACACATGAGCAAAAATAAATTGTTTTGCAATCATTACTAATGAAGATCGTGTATTCTGTTTTAGAAACTGCATGCTGGCATTGTATGTAAATGGGGTTTTTTCTGGTTATTATTGGCGATCACACTTACACTATCCCACAATTCACAAGCGTGCGTGTATATATAGGCCTATATATATAAAAAATAGAATATATATATATAAATATGAATGTAAGCATATATTATATCATGATTTATTACATAATTATATGCATTTGCTTTTGTGCTTTTTTCCTATTTTCGTATGCATGCATGCATGTCATACTATACAATGCGTTGCATGCCATAGACATAATTGCATCGCTTAATAACTCAACGTTTGCAATGCATGTATTTGCGTGTGCGCCTGCACATGGTCAGAATTAGCCGGGCATTGTGCGTGTGGTCAGTTAGTGGTCAGTTAGTGCCAACATGCGGAGTCTCTGCAGCTAGCTCACCGATCCCCATTTAATCAGTGCACGATTCCTGGAAGATTTATGACCGCCCAAGCCTTCCCCAATCGTTTCCCCCAAGTTCCCCCACCCAACCATCCCCCAACGCATAAGTATATATATACACATGCCCCTTACTGCATGCGGACACCATTTTCCTTAGGGGCCTTGATGAGGGTTAATCTCTGAAAGCCCCTTTCGCGCGTTTACTCGACGGATATTGACAGGATTAAATTAATCACGTCACGTTCTGTCTTGCCCTCCCCTCCCCCATTGACTCCCTTTGACCCCCCCCACCATCACCCCCACCAACCCTCCCTCCCCCGATGTCCACTCTCTCCTTCACCTGTTGGTCAGTGAATGGACGCCGGTCACTGCATATATGACCGGATGTGCACATCAGAATGGTCAGTGCTTTATGCAGAGGGTCAGCTGACCATTGTCCACCCGTCATTCGAATCGTGTGTGTGTGTGCGTGCGTTCGAGTGTGTGGACATGTCATGCGGACCGGATATGACTCCGCGGAACTGTTGTTCCCTTGACGGAACTGCTGGAACATGTCGGAACACTATATATAGAGTCTAAGACAGATGCCAATCGTCTTGTAGTCGCCGATGTCGAACTACAGCGTCCGGGGCGCATTAATCTCGCCCGAAAACGGCGTCGTGAGACAGGGTCCTTAAGCGCACCTGCGTCGATCAGGGCGGCAGAGACGCCGTCCACTTCAATCCGTCAACTCGTTTGATGTATCTTCCGAACGGGAATTGCCAGCAACGACCACTGGTATATAGGTCTATAGGTCTACATGCATGGATGGAACGATCTGAGGAGGAGATATACTTATATACGGTGAAGGACCGACGCCAAAGTCTCCGGACATGTATACAACTCAATCGCAAATTGAAAAAAGACCAACGGCAAAGCTGCAATGGTGCTGCAGCCAAGCTGCTGTAGGGTGCACTGCGATTGATCGTGTATACGAAATGAAGACATGCTTGCATTGGACATAATATAATGAGATTTTGTCAATAGGAATGAATGAATGATTGAAGAGAGAAACGAATACACTGATCAAATGTAAAACTATACATAAAAACAGGGAACTTGCAAATAAAGAGAGAAAAAGAGAGACAGACAGACAGACAGACAGACAGAGACAGGCACTGATCAACCATGCACATCAGCGAACATGTATAGTGGCAGTAGTCCTTTCAGATGGAATCTAATATCAGTTTCATGCTTTGTTATTGATGGATGTAGGATTCAAATCATCGAAATTCGGAAAAGCGACATCATGCACCTTCAATTCTGCAATATGCAAAGCGTCTTTGATTGCCAAATAAAAACAACAAAAACAAATTCTCAGTTGGTTCTGTGTGTTTTTTGTTGATGAGAGGTAAAATAATAGAATAATTTATGTTTATTTTTTATTCAAGGTATAATTTTCACTCATCCATCCATCCATCCATCCATCCATCCATCCATCCATCCATCCATCCATCCATCCATTCAGCCATCGAAACTATTCAATCACATTCAATCCACACAGGGCCGTATTTACTTTGGTGGAGGCCCATGTGCACCGCTGTGGTGGAGGCCCAATGGACATAGGATAATTGTAAAAAAATCGATTTTAATGGTGCCGTACGTAGGCTACCACAGCAATGCCGTCACAAGGGCGCCTCACCTACAACTTGCATTAGAATAGGCCTTACAAAATATAAAGTTTAGGCTGATCTCCATGACAAACGTGTAGGCTGCAGCCTATGCTGTAAAACTGGTTGCTTAACACTAAATGGCCTAAGTGATGGATCACTCCTGATTCGGCCAAACCAGAAGTGGGAAGAGCTATCTCAATTGCTTTCAGCAGAACCCGAGTCAAACAACACAACAGCAAAGCGCCTATGGCAGCTAACAGAAACTTTAATAAATTAATGCCCTGTGTGAGGCTCGAACCCGGGTCGCGTGGATGACACTCAGTTTAACGACAATTAGCGCTCTCTCAACTGAGCTACGTACGGTCCCCCCAGAATGTTGTTTACATATTAATCAAATCTTGTTGACGTGTACAGATGACCTCGATGACTGCTTTGGAGACGAGCTTGTGCAGTTTGTTGACTTTGTGGAAACATTCAAGGACGAACAAGAGAATTTCATGAATCGAGAATTTCATGTATCAGCTGATACAATGTCATAATAAACACGTTCAGAGGTCGATCATTTCCTAATGTGGAGATAGCACTCCGCATGTATCTAGTGCTCATGGTCAGTAACTGTATAGGCCTACTGCGGAACGTTCATTCTCCAAAATGAAACTGATTAAAAATAGACTTCGCACATCCATAGGCAATGATAGGTTGTCCCATCTGGCTCTGATGAGCATAGAATCAGACCTTCTGTGTGAAATTAACTTTGATGATCTGGTGACCGAATTTGCCAAGAAGAAAACACGCGAAGTATCACTAATTTGACATGACTTCTTAACCAAGAGAAACTAATTTCTGACCTTTCAGGCTTTCACGTTTCTTTTAATTGTTTATTTTCTTAAAATAATTATTTGCGTGAAATTGTATCTGTGGGCAGTGTACGGTACTAAAAAGTCTGTTAAAAAGTTCTTGCTTGTGTGGTGGAGGCCCCTATGTGGTGGAGGCCCGTGGGCATGTGCCCCTTGTGCCCACCCCTAAATCCGGGCCTGAATCCACAGAAGCATCCACTCGATCCACCCCTCCGCGTCTGTCCGTCCGTCCGTCCGTCCGTCTGTCTATCCGTCTGTCTATCCGTCCGCCTGTCTATCTTTTGCCTCTGGTGTTTGTTTTTTCTAGAATCGTTTCCGTCCATCTGACAGAATTAATTGAAGGAATAAATCACATCAGTCTGATGGTCTTTAATCTTTGCAGTGGATAGCTGCTGCTGCTGCTGCTGCTGCTGCTGCTGCTGCTGCTGCTGTGCTGCTGCTGCTGCTGACGCCTCAATAATACACGGTGTGCTGAAAAACTGTCGCCTCATCCTCCCCTGTTCACAATGACAGACTCAGTGATGCCTGACGACATGAACAGACGACATGAATGCAACGACGGTGTCACGAAATAGAGTATCCCCCGTATTAATTGTATCCCCCAAATTAAAAAAAGTCGAAAAAACCGCTTACGCGTGTATTTTCTTTTGCAAATTAATTTTCATCTGCTTTATTTTGAACAATGACACAAACATGTATGTTTATTCATACTAGATAATTTGATTTGCCCTATTTTTAGAGCATTTAAAACATTTAAAACGCTTAAAAACACTCAGAGTTACTAAATAAATTCGAGTTGCCTTTATCTGAGCATTGCTTAGAACACTTAAAACAATTAGAGTCACTTAAAATTTTGATTACAGCATAATTTTTTTTTATTATGCTCATTTTTCAAAAAAGGGGATAGAATGGTTTATCCCCCCGGATAGTATAGACCGGTTAATTCCATCCGGGGGGATAGATTAATTCATCCCCCCCGGATAGCTTTCAGGGGGGATACTCCGTTTCGTGTCACCGGCTCTCTATTCAAAACCGATTGTAATATAAAATGCAGAATTGACGACTCATGGTGCGAAATGGACTTCGAGAATATATAATACACTGCCATGGCTGCAGTATTGACGGTATATATATATATACAGACACGTGAAAAATGGAAACTACAAGTCACATTAATTTACTCTTTTGATAGATTTCGATAGTGCTTTATTAAAAAGCGATATTCAGCAGACGGTTACAGCGCTATATAAGTTCCACTACTATATATGTGTGTGTGTATATATATATATATAGGTCTATATGTAAAAGGTAATGTATCCAATCAGAAAGAATCGGATTGATTGGCTG